>CM053762.1:28633392-28697362 GCA_028658305.1 Pachyuromys duprasi
CCAGAACCTGGAAACAACCCAGATGTCCCTCAGTTGAGGAATGGATACAGAAATTGTGGTCCTTTTACACAATGGAATACTAGTCAGCAATTTAAAAGGAGGAAATCATGAAATTCGCAGGCGAATGGTGGGACCTGGAAAAGATCATCCTGAGTGAGTTATCCCAAAAGCAGAAAGAAACATATGGTATATACTCACTTATATAGACCTATAGGATAGGAAGGTCAAGCTGAAATCTACACACCTAGAGAGGATATACAGGAAGGAGGACCCAGTTTGGTATGATCAATGCTTATTTGGATGAACCAATGGGATGGACATTGAGTGGAGGCGAAAACAAGCAATAGGACAGGAGCATGCCAAGGAGGACCTCTGGGGGTTCAACGTAGCGATGTATCAGAGCAGATATTAAGACTCGAGATCAAGCCTCTGACAGAGGGCGAGAAGTAATGATAGATCTGGGGGAGGTTGGTGAGACTTGGGGAGAACAAGAGCTCCACAAAGACCAAACTGAGCAGGGCATAGGGGTCTTGTATGAGATGGTTTCTACAATCAAGGACCATGTGTGGATGTGGCCTGGAACCCCTGCTCAGATGGGGCCCATGATAGGTCGGTGTAGGACTGAAGACCCTAATGAGGGAAACAGGCACTGTTTCAGTCATGAACTTGATGGCTGACTCTTTGACCCTCCCCCATACAATCTGGGGAGTGACAGACTGGCTAGATCCCAGGGGAGGACTTTGCAGCCAGCCCTGAGGAGACAGGATGAGCTGGGGTTGGATGGAAGGGGAGGAGGTCCTCCCCTGTTGGTGGACTTGGAGGGGGTGGGGAGGAGAGAGATGAGGGAGGGAGTGGGAGGGTGGGAGTGAATAAGGGAGGGGGCTACGCCTGGGATGCAAAGTGTCTAACCTGTGATTGATATAAAATAAATAAATTAAAAAAAATAAAAACACAAAAATGTCAGAAATAATCCTTGTTCTCCTTACTAGGGTACCCACTTGGATACTGAGCTACCATTGGCTACATCCTAGCAGAGGTTCTAGGTTATATCCATACATGGTCATTGGTTGGAGAAACAGCCTCATGAAAGACTCCTGTGCCCTGATATATTTGGTTCTTGTGGAGCTCCTGTCCTCTCCAGGTCTTATTAACTCCCCCTTCTTTCATATAATTCTCTTCACTCTGATGAAAGTTTGGTCATGAGTCTCAGCATTTGTTTTGATACACTGCTAGGGTAGAGTCTTTCAGAGGCCCTCTGAAGTAGAACTCAGTGACTGGTTCTTTGACCTCCCCCAACACCCCAGAGGGAGGAGCAGCCTTGCTAGGCCACAGGTTAAGACATTGGAGCCAAAACTGAGATACCTGATAAGCTAGGGTCAGATGGAAGGGGAGTAGATCCTCCCCTTTCAGTGGACTTGGAAGGGGGCATCGAGGAGATGAGGGAGGGTGTGATTGGGAGGGAAAAAGGGAGGGGGCTATGGCTAGGATACAAAGTGAATGACCTGTGACTAATATAAAATAAATAAATAAAACACAGAAATATTACGGGAATATATTTTCATTTTAATCCCAGGTGTGGGGATATGAGGCTGCTTCACAGGAGGTGACTATGACTTGCCTTGTGCTCTAGCAGAGGCATAGTTTTTCCAGCTTCAGATAGCTTCTGCAAGTGTGTGACATCCGCAGTACTGGGAACTTTTCAGAAGTTATATAAATGCTAGGTCCCTGAGAGATGGGATTGATGTTGTAGGCTAATTGGTGGTTGGATGCTATTTGTTTCTATTTGACTAGTTATGGGCAAAGAAGTGAGAAAAGATTAGATATCCTATGGGAAGAAATCAAATTTGCCCCAAGGAAATCAGTACCTTTAGTCAATAGGAAGTATTCTAAGGATAACTTTGACACCTTCCCCCTCCATCCTTTTTACTCTCCTACCTAGTGTTAGGGGGTTAATAAGAGTGGAGAAGGTTGGAAGAGAGAAAAAAAGGAACCCACAAAGTAGCAAACACTGGCTACAGAACACACATGCACATCAATTAATAAAGCAGAAAACAATGAGTTATCAAGACAATTTAAAATTTAAAATCAAGACAATTTTATTCTGGGTTTATCATAAATAAACACACTGCAATAATAAAGAAGAAAGACTCATACCTATTATACATTTAAAAGGAGACAAAAAGTCAATTAACTCAAATGCTAGGAGTCCTGAAACATTTGACATAATAACTACAGTAATATCGATGGCAGCAAAGATAAGATGGACAGTGTACCAGAAATTAGAGTAAAAACAGTGTCCTTTAGACCTTCTCTACGTAATGGTATTAGAGAGCAGGAAGGAGCCAGCAATATAAAAAATGTACTTTAATTGCCGGATATAAAATTTGTGACAACCTTTGTTCTCACCTGGAGCAACTTTCCAACATTATTTCTGTTCCTGGGTAAAGCATACATACATTGCCGTTGACTATTAGGATATTAATGATACACACACAAAACTGACAAAGGAGAGGTCATCTCGCTGAGTTCTAAACACTCTGAGAAACCTGTAGTTTACTAGTGACCTTTCTGAATGCAGCTTTAACATCTTTATTTCTCAAGCTGTAGATCAGAGGGTTCAGCATGGGGATGACCACAGTGTAGAAGACAGACACGACTTTGTCTTCCTCTAGGGATTTGCCTGAGCCACTCCTTATGTACATGAAGGTGAGGGTCCCAAAGAAAAGAGCCACAGCAGTGAGGTGGGAGGCACATGTGGAGAACGTTTTACCTCTGCCCCCTGAAGACTTCATCCTCATGACAGCCTTGATGATAAGAAAGTAGGAAATGAATATGACCAGCGCGTTGGCCAAAATGACAAAGTTCCCAAAAAAGACAATTATAATTTCAACCTTTGTTGTGTCACTGCAGGCCAGCTTCAGCAGGGGTGGGAGATCACAGAAGAAGAAATTTATCTGGTTGTCTTCACAGAAGAAGAGAGAAAAGGTGCATGCGGTTCTTAAGATGCCCCCAAACAACCCGCCGGCATAGGCCCCAGCCACCAAACTCCAGCATCTTCTAGGGCTCATGACCACAGTGTAGAGCAGTGGGTTGCTAATAGCAACATAGCGATCATAGGCCATCACTGCCAACACGAAACACTCTGTACCTGCACAGAAGGTGAAAAGGAAGAACTGGGCAGCACAATGACCATAGGAGATGACTGTTCTGCCTGTGGCCAGTGTGGCCAGAATCTGAGGGGTGATGACAGAAGAGTAGCAGGCATCCAAAACAGAGAGATGGCTCAGGAAGAAATACATAGGGGTGTGAAGCTGAACCTCCACCTGGATAAGGAAGACCATGCCCACGTTTCCCAGGACGGTGACAAGATAGAAGCTGAGAAACACCGGGAAAAGGAAACTCTCCCACTCTGGATGGTCAGTAACCCCCATGAGAATGAATTCAGTTACTGAGGTGAGGTTGTTATTGTCCATATTCAGTGTCGACTCCTCATTCATCAGAAGAGTAGATTGTAAAGAATCCAGGACTGAAGATCACTCTTCTTCTTTGCAGTGGGTGTTAAGTTTGTATTTCTGAGTTTGTTTATGCAAATTGTTTTTCGCGAATTGCTGAGTCTGGCTGATTTTACTTAGACATGTCTGGAACTTTCTGTGAGGACGAGAGGTGATCCTTAGGTTTAGGAAGACCAAGAGCCCCCTTTGTGCCTGTATTCCAGCGTCACTGCAGGCAGGGAACACATACCAACATGTGTTCCTGTGCTTCCAAATGAGTCTCCCCATTTTCAGTCAGTCCCACCTGTTCATTCTCCCCTTGAAGCTGAATTCCCCCTCTCTCTCCTATACACCAAGCTTAGCTTTTGCCCTTGTACTCAAATCAATTTGGCCTATTCTCTTGAAAGCTTTAAAGAAATAGGGAGTTGATGTGCCTGTTATTTGAGTTGAATAATCCCTTATTACTCACATTCATATATTCTTGCTATTATACCATTTCCAGACTATTGCTATTCAGATAATATTAAAACAACTTTGTTTCAAGTTCAATATTCACCACTACAATTAAAAGACCATCAAATCTTAGATACCACACCTCAATATTTTTCAGTTTATAGCACCCACATTTAAATACATCCAAACTCATAGTCTTGCTTTAGTTCTGTGCCTTGGGTCACATTATTTAATCCCATTTTGCCTCTATTCTTTTATGCATCCATTCATTTTTACTGTTAATTTTTTATTATTGTTGTGATAATTTTATGCATATATATATATATATTTGTTCTTTTCTCTCACTCACTTCTTCCAACATTCTTCCCTGTCCTTTTTCTGCTGCTCAATTCCTTTCCTCAAATAGTACACTCTATGAATGATATAGGCCCCAAATAGCAGAGAAAAGAAATACCTTATTTTCCTTTCCCCATGACTCCATCTTCTTCCCCTCTCTTCTCCATCCAGACCCCATAGTCTTGCTCATAGTATTCTTTCTAGTTTTTTGTATATATGTGTGTGTGTATGATTATAAACTATATATAATATGGTATATTATATATTGTATATTATATAATATAAATATGTACATATATACATTATATGTAGTATGTGTATAAATATATTACAACATATAATTGCATACAATATAATGTACATTGTATATAATACATGTAGTATATCATATAAAATATGTGAGTTTAGATATATATTCCTATATTACAATTTCATAGCCAGAATATGGAAATACATGCCTGTATCATTGAGTTATTGTCAATGCTAAATAATTTAATACTTAAATGCAAATAAAGCATTGCTCAGCATAAAAAAGGCTAAATAAAAACAAAAACAAAAAAAGGCTAAATAATGTTGGCCATTATTATTTTTATCATTGTATTCATCAATTTTAGATAGTATCTACCAATTTCTGGCTCTAAAAAGAAAGTGTTTCTTTCATAAAATTTTTGCCTTATTGATTGTTATATATCTTTAAATAATGCATGTTTTGTACATGTATTTATCTACATTTCTCTCTCTCTATATATATATCTTTTCAATATTTAATGAGCAAATTTGCACTGTCACTAAATTAGATAAACATGCTTCTCTAATTCTTACTTTCTACTCCATTTTAACAACCTACACTCCTTTATCTCATTTATATAACAGCACTTTCTAGTTTAGTAAAATCTTTACATTTTGTCTATGGGTTGATGATGTCATACATTATGGGTGAGTGACATCATACATTAAAATAATACTAGTGTAATTGTGGGTATAGAGAAAGGTCTGCTGTTAGACTTCTGTTGCTTCTAGGAAAAAGTCTTCAAACGTAAAGGAAAGGAGTGCTCTTTTTCTGTACTCTTTTCCTATATGATTGCTTAAATAAATTATGTTTCATAGTATATACACTGAGTCATGGCATTGTTTATATTTCATAAAATATTTTTGTTTCTATATGACACAGATATGAGTTACATCACAGCACATGCTTGGTGCTGCCCATTCCGGGGGAACAGTCTGGAGCATCATGAAACATGAAAACACCTTCAGGTTCATGTTGACTGGATCTTCAAGGAAGCTTTCAAAGACATTGCTACTGTCCTAGAACCTTCTGCTTTGAGTATTTTCCAGACAACTGACAGTAAGCATCAGGCTCACTCATGGATGGAATACTGAATCCAGACATAAAAAAATTTCTTCTGAGCTAACCTGAAGCACAGCCAGGCTGCCCACCTGGGACTCTTGATTCCATTTACTTATACTGGTCTTCTTGAACCATTTGCCAAGTATCCTGACACAACATCAGCCACTTCAGATAAGAACTTGGAAACACAAAGTCCTTGAATTTATAATCACATTCCTGACTATCAAGCCAGAATTTTATTTGTTGTAACAAATGAAATTTTTGTCTCACTACATTTTCCCATGTGTTTATATTCACAGTAAGGGAAAATTTCCCTTCTGTTAATTGTTAGAAAGTGAAAGATTCTCACTTTCAAAAAATGAAAGAACTTACTAATTTTTAACATTTTCCTCACCAGCTATTTCGTAAACTGTTTAAGTGCATTTTCCAACTCATGACTGGTGTGTGGAATCCTTGTGATAGATTTACTGTTCAAAGCACCTGAGCAGACTAATTGACAATGCACAGGGTGCAGGTACAGCCGCACTAAGACAATGCCTGTCTGTCTGTCTGTCTCTGTTCATCTGTCTCTCTCCTCTCTCTCTTTCTCTCTCTCTCTCTCTCTCTCTCTCTCTCTCTCTCTCACACACACACACACACACACACACACACACACACATACACACATCAAACCCACAATATATTAACTCCTCTACTTCCAATAGCTGTGCAGGCTGGAAATAGACAAAACTGTTTTGTGGACAAACACAGTGAAGCCCAGACAGGCTACAGAACTTTTTCATCTTGCTGTATTTGAATCTAGGACTTTTTAATGCCAAACCTTATCTTCTTTCTCCCACATTGTATTTCTATACCTAGAAACAGAATTGTCTGCATACCTAAGTCCAAAGTTTAAATGCACACATATGTACATCTCAAAGATCATTAAGCAAATAATGATTGACTTTGGATTTTTGTGGTATATGTGGTTCTTTCCTCTTTTTTTGGTTAGGGGTTGACATCGACTTAGTCGCCCTGTGTCTTTCTCGGCATGTCTTTAGGTAAATTGCTTAACCAAAAAGCAAATATGAACAACTTAGAACTGATTTTTTTTAACTTGGCAGGGTTTGATTATGTCATGCAAGGAAAATTTTTATGATATTTTACAGAAGGAAAAATTTAAGATCCCAGGTATTATGAGCAAATTTTATGTGATAGTTAAGAAGGGGCTTGGGGAACTTAGATTGTGACCAGATAAGAGAGATGCAACCACATCCTCAAACATAAAACTGCTCACAAAAGAGAAATAAATACTTTGTAGCCATGGATGCTTTTTATTAGTTCTTTGGGAATTTTGTAAAACACATTTTGATCATATTCACACACACCCCTACTCTATCTCCTCCTAAAGCCACACTCCTTTTCCTGCTCACCTGATTTTGTCTCCTCTTCAATGTTTCTATCCATGAAGTCTACTCTGTGCTGTATGTCTACTCTTGAATGTGCAGCCTTCATGGAGGCCGGTTTAGGAACTGACCCTCCTTATTCCATGATCTATCAATTGCCAATAGTTTCTGAAGATATTTTTTTTTTCAGTAGAAAGTGGTGAACACAGACCTACAACTTGTTGATGTACAAAGAATAAGAAGCTTCAGAATTTTCAGACATGAAGCAGAGATCTATACCATACATCCTATCCTTCCAAGGCTCAGCTATGATTGCATCAGAAGGGCAGAAAAGCGTGAGCCAGATGTGGTGGGCGACTACAAGGCTAATGATCCTTCTAAGAAAACTTAGAATGGGTTGACAGTATTACCTGTAATAGACTTTTAGTATAATATATGGCACAGAAATGATGAGGTCTCTGGGATAGCCAAAGGGGAAAAGAAATGCCTTAGTCAAGAATAATCCTTGAGAGAAGAGTGCTACCCAAACCTTATACTTTAAGTTGTAACCTTATCTCAAACCCTTTCTTCTTGGTCCTCCAAAGGATGAGTATCGTTGGTGACAATGCAGCTCAGGAATGTTAAATTCCTCTCTCCTGAAATTATAGTCTCAAAACTATTTTGCATATGTACTGTGTTCTTACTTTGCTTCAAGCAGATGCTAAGCGCTACAGAAGTGTTATTTCCAATTCATCTTGACAATAGCATTATGAGGTAGCAACAGTCAACCTTTAGAAGAAACTGAGCTTTGGATACTTGGTTATTTTACTAGATATAGCACCAGCAAAAAGAAAGGCCTTTTAGGTTCTACCTTGGTACCCAGACTCCTGTTGAACTCATTTAGGCCACATTGCTTTTGCAAAGACTGGTGGTTGTTTGATGAACACCTTTTCTGGACCAACCACAATATGACACATTCTGTGCCGTTTATCTTACACATATTACTCTATGGGGGAGTAATTTTGTCCTGGAGGAGACCTGGATTCCTGAGTTAAATGAGTTTCCAATGGCTAGCCAGTGAAATGATCTGCAGCCTCAAAAATCTGTTTTTGTCTAAAATTAGAGCTCAAATGCTTGGGGTTGGCTCCCTCTAGTGGAGGAATAGGGCAAACACTAATTTACAGGGCAACCTAATGTCTAAGCTCAGTAGTGTAATACCAGTGCTATTTGCATCAAACTGTGTCTTGTAAAGTTTCAATCAAAGGTTGAAAAAAAAAGTGCCTTATCTTACCTACTAGATTCTTAGGATAAACAAGGTTCCATGAGGCGACAATTCCAAGGGCCAAGGCCAAATCTTCTCCCCAGCTTACGTTTCCTAGTTTGTGTGCCCCTTATTTTAGAGCCAGTCTCTTTCCAGGATTGCCACGGCAATAGTTATACGATAATTACTTGGTAGAATCATCTAGTCCATTTACTGGTTTTTAATTCAAACTAATAAATGTTGTTCAACTATTCTGTAGAAAGCGTCCGAGATCACTCACATGATTCAACGTAACTCATAGCTTTTTATGTTTTCTCCTTAACTAAGCAAAATGGATGGCATAAAAAAGCTTTGAGAGTTGGTTCTGTGAGAACAATAAAGTGAAGAGGTTTCCCTGGATTGTAAATCAGCTCTGACAGCTGTTGGGGCTTCTGGGAAAACCCAATCCCTGCAGAGAGAATGCACCTTGGAAGTCACTCATTATCACATCCTCTCCACTCAGTTTAGAAGGTAACAGCAAACCTTTTGGGACTACATTGAAACTCCTAAACATTTTGAGTCATACAGCTCAATAGCAGATCTTTCTGGGAATGAACTTTTTGGCACTGACTTAACATATTTCTCATCTTGTTACTGAAAGGCAGTGTTGGTACTGCAGCTTGGAGTTGAGGACTTTTCATGCCTCTTTACATGGCATTCCTCTTTAGTCTTGTTGTAGAGACACATTTTGGGGTCTGGAACTCAGTTGTATAGCTGCTCAAAATTTCATAAAGAAATGTGATTATTGAATTGGGAGACAGTGAGTACAGGATAGTCTAAACACAAGTCATTTGCTTCTGCTCTGAGTAGCCTGTTTGTTCCCCTGGCTTAAAAAGGATGTATTTCCAGAGTGTCTGGAGTCACCGTTCTCTGTTCCATTTCTGCCCTTTCCGTGTTTCTGAAACCCCACAGTCTTTGTCAGAACCATTCAATTTGCCCTGAGCATCAATTGTTCGAACTTGATTATCAGTGAATAGCCTCCTCCACCATACAGATGATTGCTAGAGCATCTTGCCTCTTCCCACCTTCTGTTCTGTTTACATGTATCCACCTAGCATTAAGGTCTCAGAGCTCCTTCAGTAAAAAAGACTCCCAAAGACACCCTGAACCTCATTTTCTTCTAAACAGCAGCACTTAGATAAACTCTTTGGTGATGAGCAAGCGCTCAGCCTAGACAGGGATTTGCAACTGCAGGTGCCAAGTGGTATAAGAATGTATTACAAAGAACAGAGAAAGGCAGCTCAACAAACACTGGGACTCAACACTTAACATGAATAATTGCACCTGTTGATAAAGTTTGGTGATATTGTGATTTTCTGAAACTAAATGTGGAAATGACTCTGTGGTGAGAGTTTGTTTCTTAGAAGTTTAAAAAGTATAGTGGGAATTTGGGACCAAGTAGAGGAAAAGGAGGGAGAACACACAGCAATAAGACTATTCCTTTCATTTTCACTGTGCAGGGAGGGGTGGTTATAGAATAAATTACATAGTATCTATTACTTTCCCCCCTTCTTTTGGAAAGACTGGGATAGCTGGATCACTTTGATGTATAACTTAGTTATTGGTCTTGTTATTAAAATTAAACATCATGCTAGTAGTTCTGTTTGGAGTTTAAGGAAGAGCTGCAGCTTACAATTAGCTTCCTTTAAAAAAGACTTGGGACAGGGAAATCAGATGAGTGTTTCTTCAGCAGAGTGCTCACAGAAGAACCCTATACTTGAGAAAACAAAGCAAGAAATGAGTAAGCAAGTTTTCTTATCATCTAGAGTTCATTATTATTGGCCTGCAGTTTTGAATGTAGATTTTAGCAGACATTCTGCCTACAAACAAGGGATTAAGCTTTTTGAAGCCCATGTAATCACTCATTCACTGCACACCATCCTCAACAGGTCATATGTGACTTCATAGGTTGGTATTTTCATTTAAAAAATAAATAAAACAGGCATGAGTGTGAGTGAGCTGGCCCAGAGAGCATGAGAACTGACCCTGCCTCTACTAGTGGTGGCATTGGGCAGGCTAGCCATAGCAGTGCTGGACAGCAGTGTTCTTCCAAGGGGTGTGGACAAGAGAGAGCTGGTGGGCTGACCAGCTCAACTACCACCTAGGCCCAGATTTAGAGCTTTGATTTGGCCTACCCCCAAACCTACATCTGTGAATTTTTGTAGCACATGAAAGGGCCAGTCCTACCGATCCAAAGCTGTAAGATCTCTATGACACAGGGAAAAAACAGGAGAACCTGAAGGAATCAGAGTGAGAATCCAGTACTGATAGTGTAGCAGAAGCCTGATCTAGTATCTGAACCCAGACTAATGACTCACTGGAAGATGTGGGACACACCGTGACACACCATAGTTTCTGTGTCAAGATGTTTTCTATGCTTTGTTTTGTTTTGTTTATTTTTCATTTGTTCTGTATTTTTTTCTAGGGGAAAGGTTGCAAGGATAGAGGGCAGATGCAAGGGGATGGATGAAATGAGTGGGACTGGAATGCATGAAGTGAGATTCAAAGAATCAGTGAAGGACTGAAAACTAAGGTGTTTCATCATGTGATGCTGTTTGAGATAGAGCAGCTGGACAGCAAAGAGATGAGAGCATTTGGATTTCTGGAGCAAATCATGCCTGAAACCATCCAGACCAAGTTTTATATGTTGTTCCATTTTTATTCAGAAATTCAATTTTATTGAATTTTCTCCATTTGAACTTTAAAAGTTTTAGCCCATGTCTGACGGATTTATTGCTTAATATATTGAAATAAATATAGAAATACCTACAGCACATATACTGAAATGTCAAAATGTATATCACTAAGCATTGTAAAGTGCATAACTGTCATCAACTTTGTAAGAAGATTTTTTCAAAAATGGCATATTATTAGAAATAAAGCATACCAACAGGAAACAGTGCAAAAAAAAGTACAAATGGGTGAAGATAACCAAGAAAACTTCAAAAATAAAAATAACAGGGAGAGAGAAGCAGACTATCTGGCATGAAAGCTTAGTGTGGATCTGAAATATAGTATATTTTTTGAAAGAATTGGTCATATATGACTAGTTCAAACGACGTGGCTGGAAAATATACCCAAGGTTGCACAAGAAACAAGTGGATAGTGAAGGTGGTGCTTCACATCTATTAAAGAAAGAGACATTTATTGAACTTCTGATGGTGGAACAATTGATTAACTCTTTGGGTAAATAAATTGGAAGTGCCATCAAATGATTTACAAAGTAGTTAAGATATAACCAGGGTCATAAACAATAGAATAAAATCTTGGGTTGCTTCTTCACCATTCAGAAGGAAATTTCTTTTTTAAACATAAAAATGCATGTAAAGGTAATGAACGTTATGCATATTTGTCTAAAGTATTTTCAAATGTCATAGTGTGCAGAATGATTCAAGACAAATACAATAATAAAGAAAAACCTTCTGTTCAGGAAGTAGTCTCCTATGCCAATGAGTTCTAGGGTCTTCCCCACTTTTTCTTCTAACCGGTTTAGTGTGTCTGGTTCTATGTTGAGGTGTTTGATCCACTTGGACTTTAGTTTTGTGCAGGGTCAGCACAGGCTCTTAGATCAACAATCAATAAATGGGACCTCATGAAACTGAAAATCTTCTGTAAAGCAAAAGACTCTGTCATCAAAACAAAATGACAGCCTACAGACTGGGAAAGGATCTTTACCAATCCTACTTCTGACAGGGCTAATATCCAGTATATATAAAGAACTCAAGAAGCTAAAAAGCAATAAATCAAGTAATCCAATTAAAAAATGGGGTATGGAGCTAAAAAGAGAACTCTCTGTAGAGGATTATAGAATGGCAGAAAAACACTTAAACAAATGCTCAACGTCCTTAGCCATCAGGGAGATGCAAATCAAAACGACTCTGAGATTTCACCTTACACCCTCCAGAATAGCTAAGATCAAAAACTCTAGTGACAACGCATGCTGGAGAGGTTATGGAGAAAGAGGAACCCTCCTCCATTGCTGTTGGGAATGCAAACTTCTACAACCACTCTGGAAATCAATTTGGTGCCTTCTTAGACAATTAGGAATAGTGATTCCCCAATACCCAGCTATACCACTCTTAGGCATATATCCAAAAGATGATCAAGTACACAACAAGGACATTTGCTCAACCATGTTTGTAGCAGCTTATTTTTAATAGCCAGAAGCTGGAAATAACCCAGATGCCCCTCAACTGAGGAATGGATACAGAAATTGTGCTATATCTACACAATGGAATATTACTCAGCAATAAGAAACAAGGAAATCATGAAATTTGCAGGTAAATGGTGGGAACTGGAAAAGATCATCCTGAGTGAGCTATCCCAGAAGCAGAAAGACACACAGGGTATCTATTCACTTATAAGTGGGTATTAGACATTTATATTTAGACATTTAGTAGGATAAACCTACTAAAGAAACATCTAAAGAAACTAATCAAGAAGGAGGATTCTGTCTAAAATGCTCGATCCCCATTCAGAAAGGCAAAGAGGATGGACATTAGAAGAAGGAGAAAACAGGGAACAGGACAGGAGCTTGCCACAGTGGGCCTGTGAAAGACTCTACCCTGCAGCATATCAAAGCAGATGCTGAGACTTATGGTCAAACGTTAGGCAGAGTGTGGGAAATTTTATGAATGAAGTAAGAAATAGTAAGACCTGAGAGGAAAGGAACTCCACAAGGAGAGCAACAGAACCAAAAAATGTGGGCACAGGGGTCTTTTCTGAGACTGACACTCCAGCCAAGGACCATTGATGGAGATAAGCTAGAGCCCCTGCACAGATGTAGTCCATGGCAGTTCAGTGTCCAAGTGGGTTCGATAGTAATGGGAACAGGGACTGTCTCTGACATGAACTGATTGGTCTGCTCTTTGATCACCTCCCCCTCAGGCAGGTACAGCCTTGCCAGGCCCTAGAGGAAGACAATGCAGGTACTCCTGATGAGACCTGAGAGACTAGGATCAGAAGGAAAGGAAGACCTCCCCCATCACTGGATAGGGGGAGGAGCATGGGTGGAGAATGGGGAAGGAGGGTAGGACTGGGAGGGGAGGAAGCAGAAAGCTACAGGGGGATACAAAGTGAATAAGCTGTAATTAATAAAAATTAAAATTCATATAAAAACAATCCCACATTTCAAATGGAAACATGAAAAATCACAGATAATGGGAAGGCACTCGTGGACTTTTTAATAATTTTAGAAACCAAAATGGAGCTATGACATGATCCAGCTATATTATTACTTCTGTGTATTTTTTAAAATAATACAAGTAATCATACAACAGAAATATCTGTATCCTCTTGTTTATTGCAGCACTATTCATAATTTCTAAGCTAGAAACAAGCTAAGGTGCACAGTAATGGGTTGATATATGAAGAATATGTGGTATATGTGCATATTAGTCTATTTCTATTTTCCAGCCATTAAAAAAAAGAAATAAATCATATCATTTTCAGGAAAATGGTTGGAACAGGAGAGCATCATGTTAAGTGAAATAGTTCAGATTCAGAAAGGCAAATGACAGCTGTTTTCTCTTGCATGCAGGAATACATTCTGAAAGAAATACATGCAATAGAAATTAATTGGGATAGAAAGAGAACCAGGTGGAGAGATGAGAGGGGGAAAAGGTCATGAAGGAAATGATATATTCAAAGCACATTGTATACTTGAAGAAATTCATTATATTTAACAGTCAATGTGCACTAAAGTAAAACAAGAAAAAGCACATGATTTTCTGTGCTAACGGAGGCAAGTTCCCACAGGTTTGTCATTTTGCTTTTCTTCTTGAATGGACAACTTAGTTACCTGCTTAGCATTTAGCCAGAGACCAGAAAACATTAACTTGTTTCTTTAAGCCTGGAAATTCAATGTCTTAGTTCTTTCTTTCCATTTACCTACTCTTTGCTTTCTAATGAATTCTGAGAGCAAGTAACTTTTCAGCACACTGATTTCACTTGCAAGAACTAAATATTATCTGCTTCAATGTGCAGAAAATTTTATGTAGGCAATTTAAAATTTCTAATGACTCTAATGTTCTTCAACACATAATAATACAACCTACATGTGGACTAAGAATTAATCACCCATCTTTATTCTGCACTTTAATATTTGACGAAACACTACTGAAAGGCGTATAACGCTTTACTATAACTTATGATAATTAGAATGTATACTTTTAAATTTTTGCATTCTAGAAAGTTTTGAGGATTTATGTGGGTTTTATTTATTTGTGAGGTCTGATCCTTGAACACTACATTTTCACCTGTTCCCCTTGCACAAATCTGTTTCATCCACTGAGTGATTCTGTCATTGGAGGTCTTTATGTGACGTATTATTTTAGGCAGGCTGTTTTTAAATAATCCTGTTTGACATCATCTCCCTCTTGATCACACACTATGAATCATTTGTAGAAGCATAAGACTGTTTTCTTTTATTCTATGGACTAAAAGAATAAAAGTTTTGGAGTGATAGGCAAGATAAACAAAGATGAATCAATGTGATCTGTTACCTTCTAATTCCTCAGACTTAACTGAATCAAAAACAAACAAACAAAACAAAACAAAACCAGAATCTAAAAAGTACTTTGAATAGGGTAGCTTCATTAATTAGGTCATTAAGATACCATAATTTAATCATCAAATAACTAAAAATCAATTGCGGTGCTGGAGAGACGGTTAGGTAAGAGAGAACACCTGGGACACAATCATAGGAAGCAGTTGGAATTATCAGCCACGTCACAAGCCTGACGTTCCATAAGTGCTTGCAGTCCCAGCTCCAAGGGTCGAAACAAGGAACTCACTGGGGTTTCCCGGCTTCCAGCATAGCCCAGAAAAAGCAAATTCAGATTCAGGAAAGACTCTACCTCAAATAAACAGGCAGGGAATGACAAAGGGAGTCATCTGATGCTTTTCTGTTTTATATTCTGTGTGTGTGTGTCTGTCTGTCTCTCTCTCACACACACATACAGGTACACATACACACACCTAGATAAATATAAATAAATAAGTAAAGCTTTTAAGATATCATCTAACACTAGGAAATGACTCATTTGGGTAGGATAATGTCTACCTAGCAAGCACAAAGTCCCAGGTTCCATCCTGATAACTGCATTAGCCCAGCAAATAGTGGAGGCCTTTAATCACAGCAACCAAGGGTAGCGGAAGGAAGATTAGGACTCGGGGTCACCCTCCCCTACACAGAGTTTGAAGTCGGGATGGAATACATGGCACCATGTCTCAAAAACGTTTTATTTAAAGTTAAAATAAAAAATAAACATATTCCAAATTTTGAATCTCAACTGAAAACATGATTTTGGAGAGTTCAGTGATGGCGTTTTAATGATATTTTCTGTAACTTATGTTGAAGTTAATAAAACAGATCACAGTCTGATAGGCAAATAGACGAATGGCAATATTCAGAAACTGATCCTATTTATTGAATGAAGTAAATATAACAAAATATTAACATTAACAGAATCTAACTATTGAGTATAATGAGTTTATTAAATGATATTTTCAACATTTTGTTTTGAGGAAAATTTTTGTAAAAAATTATAATCTTATTCTGTCGTCACAGAGACAAGTGAGACTTTCCACGTTTAGAATGCACATGTCCTGAGATCCATGGTCCATACTCAAATCTCTTCTCCATGAAGCTAAATATTCTCACTTTTTATCAAGCCATGTATCATTATATCCACATTTAAATATTGCACAGAGTATAAATAAAGAAGTCTTAAAATGCTGGGCTTTGGAGAAGAGATTGTTCTTGGTATTTCCCAAGGTGGGAAGAGGTTAGGAAGTTTTGACCCTATTGAGAACTTTCCTTAGTGCTTCTTTCACGTCCTTGTTCCTTAAGCTGTAGATGAGGGGATTCAACATGGGAATTACTGTTGTGTAGAACACAGACACTACCCGATCCTTTTCTGAGGCCTGGCCAGAGTTATCTCTCAGGTACATGAAGATGAGAGTGCCGAAGAAGAGCGACACGGCGGTGAGGTGGGAGGCACAGGTTGAGAAGGTCTTGGCCCGGCCTCCTGCCGAAGGCATCTTCAGAATGGCCACAATGATAAACAGGTAGGAAACCACAATTACCACCATGCAAGCGGGGATGACAAAAATGGCAAACACGATAATCACCAATTCCTGGATATAGCTCTCCCCACAGGTCAGCTTTAACAGAGGAGGAAGGTCACAGAAAATGAAGTCGATCTCATTGTTTCCACAAAAGGAGAGGGTGAACGCTGAGACTGTCCGCACCAGGGCGCTGAAGAGGCCAGCAACATAAGCCCCAGCCACAAAACTTAAAAGGGTTTTCTGCGTCATGATGGTGACGTAAAACAAAGGCTGACACACGGCCACGTAGCGGTCATAGGCCATGAGGGCCAAGAGGTAGCAATCGATGGAGCCAAAGAAAGTAAACAAGAAAAACTGAGTAACACAGCGGGCATAGGATAAAACTGCCCCATGCTCCAACAGCACAGCCATTGTCTGAGGAACAGTAACAGAGGAGTAGCAGACGTCCATGAAAGAGAGGTGGCTTAGAAGGAAGTACATCGGGGTGTGGAGCCTACGATCCATGCGGATCAAAACGATCATGCCTGCGTTCCCCAGCAAAGTGAAGAGATAAAAAAATAAGAACAGGTGGAACAGGGGGAGTCGCTGTTCCGGGTGTTCAGTGAAGGCTATGAGGAGGAACTCTGTGACCAAAGTGAGGTTCACCTTGCCCATGAAGTCAGTGGTACTTGAGAAACAGGAAGAAGCCAGAAAGTATGTTGCACATAGGATGCTCCTGCAAAAACAGTGTATACTTTTGAACACATTGAAAGTACACAGGTACTAGAGGAGAGGAGACATCATAGACAATGGGTCCTAATTCCTTACTTCAGAGGAGGTCTGTGAGAGCCATCTTAGGATATTGAGGGGAAAATGAAACACATGTGAAGGTTAGTAGGGCAGGAGAATATGTAATCTCACGTTCATTGCAAAGTAGCCGTGTGAACCCTGTGATTCAACCACCGCCCATAGAGCTGGTGTGTGGTCATTTTCCTACCATGCAGCTGACCACCTCAAGACTCTGGCCTTTCTCCTTGATGGCCAATAGCCTCTCCCTTATTTCCCATCATTTTCTTGTCTGGGTTAAATCAACAGCCGTGGGACTAATAGCTCTCCTTTCCTCCTGGGTCAGATTAACTTATTAATCATTGCCAATTCTTTGAATTCAGATATCAATTAAAATCTTTTTTATCTCAAAGACTTTAATTTGATCATGTTTTACCCTTTTGGCAGAAATCTAGCCATGGAACCCTGTTGAGACCAGGATATTACTTAGCCTCCTCAATATGTTGGGATGATCTATAATGATTCTCTTACTTATTTCCTTTTGCACCATCTTACTTCCCAGTCCTAAGATACACAGTGACACCCCATTCTCCCACAATTTCTCTAGATATACTGAATAACTGGCAGCATATGATGACCCCCCATCCTCTGATGTCTCTTGTCTTCAGGCAGAACATCAATTCTGCCTGAAGACCTCACCTTCTCTGTCCTCAGTGCTTACACTGCCATCAAACAGTGACCCGGATCACAGGTTTTACAAGAAGCCATCCCTTCATTACTCCTTCTCCAGACAATGAATGCCCCCCTTGGTATTAAACACTCAGTAATACCTAAATATGCTTTGTGGAATGGAGTTATTGAATAAGATGTGAAACATCTTACAAAGAGAACAGTATCGTGATAGTATTACAGATGCAAAATCAGCACATGCCCTAAACATGAGAATTGAGTACATCTGGTGAAAAACAAAAGAAACACTGGATTTTATAAGTTCTATGTTTTATATTTCTATCTTTAACCTAAAAATGCACAACTTAATAGAAATAAATTATTATTTTTTTATGAAAATAGGATTTTACAAGAACAATATTGACACTGATAACAAAACATCGGGAAACTCTACTCTGCATGACTTATTATTAATTCATTTAATTCTTTGTGACTACTTTATGAATGGATTTTCTTCTTTCTACAGGTAAGGAAACTGAGACTACATTTAAGTTGTAAGCTCAAGACAGCATTGCTAAGAAATGTTCTCATTACCATTAAGCACAAAGCTGTACATACCATAGAAATTGCTTACCTTGTAAAAGAATTCACATGATTTCTTGGTTTCATCCAATAGCTGTCAGTTAGGAAATGCCCACCATTAAGTAAAGAACTCAAATAGTAATGGGGACTTTGAAGCTAAAGAATAAATTGTCATCTGGCTGGATCCCAGTGCAGCAGGGCAGACAAGGTGCTGAACAACTCTAAAGCATGAATCGTGGTAGGTAGGCTAGCGCTGGATCAAGATACTGGGAACAATGCCAAACAAAGGAAATCGGTTCTAGTTACTGGGTTGGGTATCAGTTAAGAGAGAGATCAATTTGATCATCTGAATTCAAATTTGGCTCTACCCTACTGATCCTCTTTTCTCTCTTTTTTTAGTCAACCAAAATACAGTTTTTTCTTCTTTAAATTGATCTATTTATTACAATTTATTCACTTTGTATCCTGGCTATGGCCCCCTCCCGGTCTCACTCACCCACCTTCCCTCTTCTCTTTCTCTGCTCCTTCCCTAGCCCACTGATAGGGGAGGACCTCCTCCCTTTTTACCTGACTGTAGCCTATCAGCGCTCATTAGGGCTGAGTGTATCACCTTCCTCTGTAGCCTGGCAAGACTGTACCCCCCAGGGGAAGGTGATCAAAGAGCCAGCCACTGAGTTCATGTCATAGACAGCCATTGCCCCCCTTACTAGGGAACCCACTTGGAAACTGAGTAGCCTGTGGGCTTCCTCTGTGCAGGGGATTTAGGTCCTCTCCATTCATGGTCCTTGGTTGGAGTATCAGTCTTTGCAGGCTCCCCTGGGCCCAGGT
The DNA here is from genome assembly GCA_028658305.1 of Pachyuromys duprasi. Lineage (NCBI taxonomy): Eukaryota > Metazoa > Chordata > Mammalia > Rodentia > Muridae > Pachyuromys > Pachyuromys duprasi. Next base: position 28,652,602 of record CM053762.1, read on the forward strand.
TTATTAGCTCTGTTGGTCTCCTTGTGGAGTTCCTGTCCCTTCCAGATCTTTCTATATCCCTTTAGTCTAAAACAAGGTCATTTTACTCCGTCTACCTGGAGAAGTAGCCTAAAAGTATAGTGGGAGCAATACTGTCCTGGGCAGTAAAACATTTCCTGACTCCTGTTGGCCTCTCACACTTTTAGTTATGAGTCTAATGAAATCTTAGTTCCATAGTGTCTCTTTCTCTCTTTAAAATTCACACACACACACACACACACACACACACAGAGAGAGAGAGAGGGGGGGAGAGAGAGAGAGAGAGAGAGAGAGAGAGAGATCTAAACTCTTAATCAACATGGACATAATAATGCCTTGGTAGACTCTTCTTACAGTAACTCTCGAGATCCTTCTAGCCATCGATCCTACCAAAGACTCTTTCTTGCCTTTGTTTCCAGAATCTACTAAATCTGGCCAGAACACATTCTTCATTCTGAGTGTAGTTCAATTACATACAGAGGTTAGAGAATAGCCTTTTCCTTATATGCTTCAAAGTTTTATACAAACTCCTTTAAGGGAACACTAATTGTGGCTATAGAACTCTGAGATCATCCTATAGTGGTTAAATGATCTCTGAGGAGAGGCACCTGTTACCCATGTGGCTTCTTTAAAAAGCACCTGGCCCGTGTCACAAAGGAGCAAAGACAGCTGTTCCCCAAGCCCCAGGTCCCGAAGGCCAACTATTCATCTCACACTCCTCACACAAAAGAAGATGTACAAACAGACACTTCTTTAAAGTGCATAGGATCATGAATTACATGCTTTCATTTTCCATCAAATCCTGCTCTTACAATGAGAATCTAGTTAATGTGGCTCTATATCTATACTAATTTATTAAAATTATATGTATGTAGAGAAAGTAATTTATTTATTTTACATATATACAAAAAGAGAGTAAAGTTTTACAATAAAAGTGTCAGTCCTCTGTTTTTCATTGATTAAGTAATTTTTTAGATTTTTATGGTTTGAGAACTTCACACACATATAAGTTTTGAATAAATTCATCCTTTATTCAGTCCCCTCCAATATTCTTCCTATGACCCCACCACTTCTCCCTTTCAACATCATATTAGTTTTTTATTTTTAAATCCAGTGGTTTTACTTAGTTATGCCTATGTGTGCAAGGGTATGGGATCATCTGCTGGAGATTGTACAGATTTCCGGGCCTGTAGTACCAAAGGAAACCTCCTCTTCCTGTGCTAGCATCCGTTAATTGCACATAGCTCCTCAGCAAGGAGTGGGACTTCATCTACCATGTATGTTGGAATTTAGACTGGTCTGACACTGTGATAATCTCCTACATGTTGTCACAATCACCGTGAGTGGCACATATTAGTGTTTTATAAGTAATGACAAGAATATAGCCACTTTGATAAGATGGCAATTTTTACTATGTTAATCCTATTGATCCATGAGGCTGAGAAATCTTTCTGTCTTCTGATATCTTTTTCAATTTATTTCTTGACACTTGAAGTTTTGTTGTTGTTGTTTTTTTTTTTCATACACATTTTTCACTTGCTTGGTTAGAGTTACAACAAGAAACTTTATTATTTCTGCGGCTATTGTAAAGGGTGATATTTCACTAATTTCTTTTTCAGTGTGTTTTTATTTTAATACAGGAGGGCTACTGATTTTTTTGAGTTCGTTTTGTATCGATCCACTTTGCTGAAGGTATTTATCAGCTGTAGGAGTTCCTTGGTAGAATTTTTGGGGTCACTTATATACACTATTATATCATCCACAAATAGTGGTACTTTGACGTCTTCCCTTCCAATTTGTATTGTCTTGATCTCCTTTAGTTGTCTTATTGTTCTAGCTAGGACTTCAAATACTATATTGAAAAGATATGGAGAGAGTGGGCAGCCTTGCCTTGTCCTTGATTTCAGTAAAATTGATTTAAGTTTCTCTCTGTTTAGTTTGATGTTAGCTATAAGCTTGCTGTACATTGCCTTTACTATATTTAAGGATATGCATTGTATCCCTGATCTCTTTTAACATGAATGAGTGTTGGATTTTATCAAATGCTTTTACAGTATCTAAGGAGATGATCATGTGTGTGTTTTGTTTGTTTGTTTGGTTTTTGCTTTCAGTTTGTTTATATGGTGGATTACCCTGATGGATTTCCATATATTGAACCACCCCTGCATGCCTAGAATGAAACCTACTTGGTCATGGTGGATGATATTTTTGATGTGTTCTTTGATTCAGTTTGCCAGTGTTTTATTGAGTAATTTTGTATCAATGCTCACAACAGAAATTGGTCTGAAATTCTCTTTCTTTGTTGGGTCTTTATGTGGTTTAGGTATCAAGATACTTTGGCCTCATAGAATGAGTTTGGTAATGTCCCTACTGTTTCTATTTTGTGGAATAGTTTGAAGAGTATTAGTACCCTGGCCCTTTCTCAGAAAATTGGGAACAGCACTACCAGCTATACCACTCCTGGCCATATACCCAAAAGATGCTCCACCATAAAACAAGAACACTTGCTCAACTATGTCCATAGTTGCCTTATTTGTAAGAGCCAGAATCTGGAAACAACCTAGATGTCCCTCCACTAAAGAATGGATAAAGAAATTGTGGTACATTTGTGCAATGGAATACTACTCAGCCTTCCAAAACAAAGAAGTCATGAAATTTGCAGGCAAATGGATGGAACTAGAAAATTTGCTGAGTGAGGTAGCCCAGTCCCAGAAATACATGCATGGTATGTACTCACTTGTAAATGGATATCAGCCATATAATAAAGGATAACCATACCACAATCAACAGACCTGGAGGAGCTAAATAATAGGGAGGGCCCTAGAGATAATGCTTAATTCTCATTCAGAAGGGTAAATAGAATAGACCACAGATGTCCTATGAAAGACTCCACTCAGCAGAAGATCAAAGCAGATGCTGAGACTCACAGCCAAACTTTGGGCAGAGTGTAGGGAGTCTTGTGGAAGCGTGGGGCATAGAAGGACCTGGAGAGTACAGGCACTCCACAAGAAGACCAACAAAGCCAAAAAAAATTAGGGGAGAGGGCTGCAGAGACTGATGTACCAACTAAGGACCATGCATGGAGAGGACCTAGATACTTCTGTTCATATGCAGCCAATAGGCAGCGCAGTCTTCATGTGGGTTCCCTAGAAAGGGGATCAGGAACTGTCCCTGACTTGGACTCTATTTCCTGCTCTTTAATCACAGAGAAAAGAAGATGCAGGCAGTCCTGATGAGCCTTGACAGGTTGGAATCAGATAGTAGGGAAAGACAGTTCCCTCTTTCTGAGGATTGGGGAGAGAAGTGGGAGTAGGACCAGTAGGAGATGAGGGAGGGGTCCACAATTGGGATGTATAGTGAATACATTATAAAAAATAATTTAAATTAAAAAACTTTTAAAGAATATAGACAATTGGGGATTAGCAGTTTTAAAAAGTATAGTTTGAGGACCTACTGTGTTAATTTTTCCTTCTTGGAAATTAAGTAAGCATACTGTTGGGGCTGGCCAGATAGCTCAGTGGTTATGAGCTCTTGCTCTTATAGAGGACCAGGGTTCAATGTCCAGAAACCACATGGCAACTCAACAATCTACAGCTCCAGTTCCAAGAAACTCTGTGCCCTCTTCTGGTCTCTGGGAATTGCATGTACATGGTACCCAGATATGTGTGGTGGCAAAACACTCTTATACATAAAATAAATTAAAAATCTTAAAAATAAAGCAGTGTCTGAAATAACTAAAACTTCATTTTGCTCTGCTTTGTATATTCCAGAAGCAATTGTACATAGACCCAATACTAGGAAAAATCATTCGTCTGTTTTAGACATTTAATAAGCATTTATTGATTATACAACATTTGAAAGTAGAGTTGGTTTCTACCTACAAAGTAGAAATTTGGAGAAAGGTAACATAACTAATTTCCTCTACCAAAAAGAAAACTTTAGTCTAATATTTTGCACATTTCTTTTGATTTAAAACTTTCCCTGAAATGAATGATTTCTTAAATTGCTTATCTTAAACCTCTTAGTTTTCTCTTTCCTAAAATGAATTTGAGAAGCATTATACAGTATCTCATAGACATGCATCACAATGAACTAGAATATGCCAATTGAGTCTGTGCTCCTCCATCTCCATCACCACTAGCCTCTTTTCCAAATCAACTGACTGCAGGAAATGGGGCTTTTAAAAATTCAGAACACTTCTTATCCTGCTCTTGGACTAAAATTCATAAGTCCCCAAGCCAATCTGCAAGGCTCTGTGCCCTGGCTTCTCCTGAATCCACTACGTGTATTTCACACTGATTCCCTCACTCTGGTTTTTCTTCAGAGCATCCAATTTCACAGAATTTAGCATTCACAATTATCCCAATCTGACATAGTCTCATCAAGTAAGGAAGACAGCATACTTAATTATTTAGGTCTCTGCCTACATGTTATTTCTTTGTGTATTTTTTTTCATTACATAAAACTATGGTAAGGCCTTAAAACACCATTTAAACAATGCCCTGTGGCTTTTTTTCTTTTTATTTTTTTTTCCACTTTCCAAAACTGTAAAAGTCAATTTCCTGTGCAGCGGTCTAATATCTGACAATTTCCCAGGTTTCAATTTCCATTCAGAATAACCCTTATCTTATTTATTACAATGTTCCAACCAAACATGTCTGATACACAATAGTCTCTAAATATTTGCTGAAATAATGAACAAAATTGTGAAGTCTCCATAAAGATATCCCCAAGTAATATTTCTAGAATGTAACTGAGGTCATTAAAAGGTGATAGATTCATCCTTCTCTGTCTTCTGACAATAAAGTAAATATCTAGATGAGATGAGAGCAGATAGTGGAGATCTATTAATAAAGAGTAGAAAATAGCATGTATTAATTGAAGCATTTGTCTATGAGTACTGCTAAGGAAAAGTAGAACTTTTTACCTTTGGTGATCAAGAAACAGTATAAAGCTATATGTGCAATTCAGTTCAGCCATACATCAAGATCAAACTGTTTCTAATAATTAACATAAATCATTACTTGTAGCACTAATTTTTAAACTTTATTTTATTTAGGGTTCCTTAAAACTCCCCCTCTAGCCCCCAACCTTAAGTAGGAGAGAGAAGGTTAATGAGGAGAGGGGTCACAGACCCCCTTTTTTTCTCCGGCCTGTTTAGGGTCAATGGGTTCTTTTAGGTCTGTATACCAATCTCCATCAACAGCAAATGCAGCCAGCTGTCTCCTCCAAGCTGCTCTGCCCTGAAGTGTTTCTCTCTGCTCCAAAACCCCACATGGTTCATCTCTGGTCTCTCCAAACTGCCACTTGGCACATGCCACCACCAGGCACCACACATTCTTTGTGGGCTCTCCTGTTTATAGTGTTTAGACCCTCAGAGCCCTAGGCCACCCCCTCTCAGTGCCGCATAGGGCAGGCTGTCACCAGCTGTCAAAGGCCATTCCCGGCATGTGACAATTACCAGTTGTAAACAAACTAAGCCCAACTAAAATCCCAAGCTTGGGATCAAAACAAAAACATATTTACATAATATAACTGAGTTTACAAAGAAACCAAAACTTCTATTACAACTACTTCTTCCCTTTCTCCGGCAGTATCTTGACCGTGTTCCTTTTCGGAAATTAAGTGAACTTACTCTGGCTGAGCATTCCTCAATTATAACTTCTTTCCATCCAGTCTTCCTTCTTTTGTAGCTACTTGTTTTCCTCCATGAAAAATACCTATTTTGGTTATGAGTGAATGTTCAGTTTCTTTGATAACTGCTTTGCCATCTGTGACCAGAGAGTTTATCTTTAAATATATAAGAAATGTGTTGTTGCTTGTAATTTTCCTAGGTTCAAAATGAGTTTTATATGGAACAGCAAAGTAGCTGAGAGCACACTCAACAGTTTCCATTTTTACAGAAAAAAAATTACATTTTATAACATGTTTTCATTCATAAAGGTCCTTGATAATGATTCCATCTCTTTTGATCTGGGTTAAGGATCTTGACTTTTAATCATAGCAAGGCAGAAAGTTTTTATTTAAAATAAATTAAGTACAGAAGAACCATGCCACAATTCACAGACCCAAAGTAGCTAAGTAACAGGAGGGCCTAAGGAAGGATGCTTGAATCCCACTCAGAAGTGAAAATAAAATAGACATCTGAAGTAGTCAGAAAGAGGGAAGTAAGTGGGAGAGTACTGGGGACCAGTCTCAGCCAGCTGTGGGTCTTGAAATTGGGAAGACTGGGTCAGTGCAAAAGAAAATCACTTCACACACAGGGCATGTACAAGCTGCTGGACTCATTTCAAGAGACTCTTTTCAGGAGGCAGTCTCTCCAGTGTTTGCTCAAGCTGTTTTTTCCTCCCCACCCCCTTCAGAGAGTCAATCCCAGTTTTTCATTGTTAAATCATTTCCTTATACATTTTTTCTACATGATCAAAAACCTTTTTTGTCTTTCCCTAGAATATTGTGTTTTTTCCCCAAAGAACCACAGATGAGGATAAACAGAATATAGCAAACTGTACTCTACATTCAAAGTACATACACTGTACATTGCAAGCAAGCAAGCATGTTTAATCATTAGCTCAGTGCTTTTCTCAGACAAACCTCCACATCATAGGTCATCTGGGCAAAATCTTGCTGTTCCAATAAGTGGCATAAGAAGAAAGAGATGCTAAACAAACTAAACTATTCTTAATTTTCAGCTGCTGTTCATAGCTGAGCAAGTTCTTTCTGATCTCTTTCTAAACATCTTTTGTAATAGGAGTGATCATTCGGAGGGTCTTTAGCCCCTTCCACATAAACTATATAAAACTCCCGTGATATTCTTATCTTATCCCAAGGAGTCATGTTCATGTGATCAAGTCTTTCTAGAAAAGAAGTTAGTATGAATCCAGTAGTTCCTCTAAGATCTAGTGCCTTTCTGACTGCAGCAATCGAGGGGCTGAATGGGAACTCAAACAATTCTTGATATCATTTGATATTCTTGAACTGATTAAAGTTTTTCAGGGAACAAGTAGCACAAAAGGCCTCTATGACTTCAATTTCTTATTCAGATAATTCAGGGTTTACTGCCTTTACAACCAAGAAGAATGCTTCCTCCATAGTGGTTGTTTCTGGGCCATTTCCTTCTCCCACACTACCCCTAGAAATCTTACCAGTTGCATTGACTAGGTTTGAATTAGAGGAAAAAGATGGAGTCACAGTAAGAAACAAATCAGGCAGAGATACAGGAAAAAACAACACAATTTGTGGGCTGGTAATCCAGAAACATTTTCTCCAGGGAGACAGTGTTCCATCAACTGGAACTGTGTCAAGCAGCTGCTTCTGCAACCATATCTTACCTGAAAGGAGAGGGGGTGAGGAGGACAAAGGGGGAGGGGATCAAGTGTGGGGAGAGGTGTGGAAAGAGGGATGGGAGACAGAACAGAACGCAGTCAGCAGGAGGGCATCTCTGGGACAGGAGAGGCTCCCAGGTGTCTATGGTGGTGACCCTAGCTGAGACTCCTAGCAGCGAGGAATATGGAGCCTGAAGTCGCCACCTCCTGTACTCAAGTGGAACTTTCAGAGAAGGGAGAGGGGCATAAACCTATCCATAGTACCTTTGACCCAGCCAACCAATGACGACCCATTTGAATCTCACGCCATGAGAGAGAACCCACCCCTGGCACTATTAGTAATATTCTGCTTTATTTAGCTGGCATTAGTGTCATCTGAGTGGCTTTCACCCAGCAGCTGATGAAAACAGATGCAGAAACCCACAGCCAAACATTAGGTAGAATGCAGGGAATTGTATAAAAGAGGGGAAAGAAGGATCAAAAGAGTGAAATCAAGGACACCACAAGAAAACTTACAAAATCAACTGACCTCAGCATTTTAGGGCTTACAGAGACTGAACCACCAACCAGAGAACATCCATTGGACAGACCTAAGCTCTGCACACATATATAACAGATGTACAGCTTGGTCTTCATTTGTGACCTCTTTTTTTCACTTTTATTTTTTATTAATCACCGGTTATGTACTTTGTATCCCAGCCGTAGCCCCCTCCCGCATTCCCTCCCTATCCTCCCCTTCCCTCCCTCATCTCCTCCCTGCACCTTTCCAAGTCAACTGATAGGGGAGGACCTCCTCCCCTTCCCTCTAACTCTAGCTTATTAGGTCTCTTCAGGAATGGCTGCAATGTCCTCTTCTGTGGCCTAGCAAAGCTGTTCCTCCCTCGGGGGGCAGGGAGGTCGAAGAGCCAGCCATTGAGTTCATGTCCAAAATAGTCCCAGTTCCCCTTACTAGTATACCCACTTGGCATTGAGCTACCACTTGCTACATACAAGCAGGGGTTCTAGGTTATAACTATGCATGGTTCTTGGTTGGAGAGACAGTCTCATAAAAGACCCCTGTGCCCTGATATATTTGAACCTTGCGGAGCTCCTGACCTCTCCAGGTCATACGAACTTCCCCCTCTTTCATATGATTTCCTGCACACTGCCAAAGGGTTGGTTATGTGTCTTAATATTTGCTTTGATACCCTGCTAGGTAGAGTCTTTCTGAGGCCCTCTGTGGTAGGCTCTTGTCCTGCTACGTGTTTTCTCCTATATCCAATGTCCATCCCATTTGACTTTCTAAGTGAGGACTAATTCTCTTACCCCAGGTCCTCTTTCTTGTTTATCTTCTTTAGGTGTATAGATTTCAGTATATTTATCCTGTCTTATAGGTCTATATAAGTGAGTATATACCATGTGCATCTTTCTGCTTTTGGGATACCTCACTCAGGATGATCATTTCCGGGTCCCACCATTTGCCTGCAAATTTCATGATTTCCTCCTTTTTAATTGCTGAGTAGTATTCCTTTGTGTAAAAGTACCACAATTTCTGTATCCATTCCTCAACTGAGGGACATCTGGCTTGTTTCTATGTTCTGGCTATTACGAATAATGCAACTAAGAACATAGTTGAGCAAATGTCCTTGTTGTGTACTTGAACATCTCTTAACAGCAGGAGCAGGGGCTGTTCCTGACTCTGTTGCCTGCCTTTGGATCCCTTTCTCCTAACTGAACTGCCTTGTCTCACCTCAATAGAAGAAGATGTGTCCAGTCCTATGTGATATGCCAAGGCTGGTTGATATCCATGGGAAGTCTCCCTTTTTCTGAAAAGAAAGGTAGGAGCAGGAGAGTAAGGTAGACTGAGGGCCTGGAAGGAGAGGAGGGAGTTACAGTTCCAATGGGATATAAAATAGATTGATTAATTAATTAATGAAAAGTTATTGTTTTATTGTTAATTCTGTAATCATGTGAGTTGTGTGTGTGGGGGGGGTGTATGTAAAAGTGGGGGAAAAGAAAGAAGATGTACTTGGAGGCCAGACACCCCATGGATGTGGAGCTCTAGGTAACAGCCCAGTGTAAGTGCTGAGACCTGAATCTGAGTCTTCTCCACAACAGGATGTACTATCAACCCCTAAGCCATCTCTGCATCCTCAGTAAAAACTTATCTGTGTGAGAAAATGGTACAAAACATTTATTGCTCAAATCACAGAGCTACTAAAGTTCTGGCAGCTAAACTTATATGTTATGCTTCAATATATGAGTGCAATTCTGAGGGCAGAGTCATATTAAGAAGACAAAAGAAAAGCACAATGGACAGTTAGGAACTTCTGGACTGGTGGAGCTTAAGTCTTACTTTCCTTGAGAAACCTTAATTCTTTTGAAAGCTTTCTTCAGAGCCTCCTTCACTTCCTTGTTCCTCAGGCTATAGATCATTGGGTTCAGCATAGGGATCACCACAGTATAGAATACAGACACAATCTTGTCTTCCCAGAGGGATTTGCCCATGTTGCCTTTCAAGTACATGAATATGAGTGTTCCAAAAAACAGAGTCACTGCAATCATGTGAGATGCACAAGTAGAGAAAGTCTTGGCTTTGGCCCCTGCTGTACGAATCTTCAGAATAGCCCAAATAATGAATAGGTAAGATATAAGAATCACTGAAATACTAGTTGTGATGACCAAGAAAGCCAAAAAGAAGATCACCTGTTCCCGTGACTTGGTGTCACTACAAGCGAGCTTCAGCAGGGGTGGGAGGTCACAAAAGAAGAAGTCAACTTCGTTAGATTTACAGAAGCTAATGGAAAAGGTACACCCGGTCCGGACCACAGTATTTACCATCGCACCAGAGTATGCTGCAGCAACCAGCCCCAGGCGAGTCTGTGGTGTCATGGCCATGGCGTAGAGGAGGGGCCTGCACACAGCCACATAGCGGTCATAGGCCATCACGGCCAAAAGGAAGCACTCAGTGCTAGCATACAAGGTGAAAAAGAAGAACTGTGTGGCACAGCGCTCATAGGTGATGACCATCTTGTTAGTCCCCAAGGTCTCCAGCAGCTGCGGCACGATAACAGAGGAGTAGCAAATGTCCAGGAAGGACAGATGACTGAGGAAGAAGTACATAGGTGTGTGGAGCCTAGGGTCACTCTGAATTAGCATGATCATGCCCAGATTTCCTCCCACGGTGATGAGATAAAAAGCCAGAAACATGAAAAAGAGACTCAACTGCAGCTCAGCCTGAAGCTGGAACCCCATAAGAATAAATCCTGTCACCCCGGTGCCATTGTACGCCATATAGCCAAGGTCACCTGGGGAAATAAAATAACAGGAATAGTAAGATATCACTGAAGATTGATTAGGATGACTACAGCTTGCTTGGATTGCACTTTGCAAAACACTTTACAACGTTTACAAGATTGGTTTCACTTGGACTACACATCATGTGAAGCACATAATGTTGTGCTAATCCCACTTTTGACTGACTAATGACAAAAAGATAAAGTGACTGAGACATCCCATAAGGCTTCTTAATTTGGAATCAGATAAATCCAGGGTTGGCATTCAGTTTCTCAGAGACTTCCAAACATCTTCAGGTTCTATGCTGGGACTATACACTGACTTCATGCTCAGCCAGAAAAAGGTTTCATAGAAACAACAGCAAAATAATATAGGTTTAAAATCCCTTCAGACTTTGACCAAGTTCATTAATCTTTCTGGACCTTGGGTTCCTCCTTGTTCACTAAGATTACAACACTGTAGTCACAATACTACTGTGATGGGTGTAATTTGCACACTGCACGTGGTACATGATCTCACACACTAAGAACTGCTTTTGCTTTCTTAATGTAATGTACAACAGTGGAATAATTAATTAGTGTGATACTAGTACAATAATAATAATAATAATAATAATGGTACAATTATTAATAATGAAGAAGAAATAAAACAATGCAATTGCTGAGTCGATTTAAAATATCTTCAGCACAAAAAAATATGACTATGTAAGAAAACACATGTTAGTTAGCTTGATTTAACCTTTTCATAATGCATACATTATAAAACAATACACATCACAAATGTATATAGCTGTTAATTAAAAACTAAATAATAAACTCTGAAATTTATTTTTTCTAGATTCTATGAGTGATCTGGTCCTAGATACATTAGAATTCTCTAACTTTCTCATCTACAATCTGGTGGAGTTTCAACCTCAACCCTCTCTTTGGGTTGACTTTTGTTGTTTTGAGTTGTTCTTTTTGTATATTTTATTATTTTTTGTTACCATAGAATATAATAGATTTCATTACAGTGTGTTCAAAAATACTTATCATTGTACTTCGCTTATATTTTCTCCCCCACACCGCTCTTTTTTGACCCTACTCTCTCCTCCCATTGGTCCTTAGTCCTCCAAATAGCTCTACTTTTGTTCTTACATCATACATATATAGTTAAATCCAGTTAAATTTCACATAGAAAAATGTGAAGTTTGCCTTTCTTCTCTGATGACTCTCATTTATTTCCACAACTCTTTCCTGTAAACACTTTTCTCGCTGTTCCACATTACAGCCCTTTCTTTTAATTTTACATCATGAATTTATTGAAAATATGCATTGCATAGAAAAGAAAGAATGCAATATTTGTCTCTGAACCTGACATTCTGCTTAACATGATCTCAAGTTCCATTCATACTGCTGCAACTGGCATGGTTTTGTTCTGTCATTGTGTATATTTTCCTCTATTTGTTCACCTTTTGATGAACACCTGGGCTGGTTCAATTCTTGGCTATTATGATTAGGGGCATCAATAAACATGGCTATGGCAGTCTCTCTATGACATGCTGTCATAAATCTCTTTTAATACAGACTCAGAAGTAGAATTGTTTGGTTAGACAGTTCTAGTGTTAATGTTTTGATGAGCTGTCACGATGGTTTCCATAATGACTGGACCCGTTTATATTTCAATCAACAGCATAAGGGTTCCTCTTTCCTCAGGTCCTCACCAGGAATGTTTTTGTAGGTGTTTGTTTATCTGTTTGTTTGTTTTAGTTGTTTGCATTAATGGAAACTCAACTCAGGAAAAGTAATATGCACACTTAGCAAGCTTTCTTCAACTGAATTATATTCCTAACCCTCACTTCTACTTCTTTTTAAAATTTTGAAACAGTCTCATTAAATGCCCAGGCTGACCTTGAGCTCACACTGGAAGTAAAGAAGACCTGGAATTATAATCCTCTTGCCTTACTCTCCAAAATGGTGAGAATGCAGACCTATGATACCAAGCCTGGCTGTCATTTATTTTGCTAATAATAGCCAGTCTTATTCAGATAAGATAGAATCTGAATGTAGTTGTAATTTGTATATTTCTGTGGTGACTACGAATGTTGAACTTTTTTCATATGTTTATTGGCTTGAGGTATTTCTTTTTATGGGAGTTGCCTGTTCTGTTAATGCTGATTTATTGAGTGGAATTCTTAGTTTTAAGTGTTTAATATTTTGGGATCTTTATAGACTCTAGATATGAATCTCCTGTGACCTTCACAGTTAGCAACATTTTTCTCCAATTCTATGGATGTCTCTAGTTATGGATGAACAGGAGTTTGGGACTGGAACAGGAGGATTAAATGGAGAGGAAAACTAAATGAAAGGGTGAGAGAGAGAATATGGGGAGGGACAGCTAAAAACAAGAACGATTTGGGGGATCATATGGAAACTTACTGCAGAAGAAGCTTATTAAAATATGTAAGTACATGAAATAAACCTAAATAGAACCACCAAATAATAAGGGGTGCCAACTTAGACATCTCTCACCACCAAATAAACCTCTTCCCTGGCCAGCATTGGGTTACATCTTGAATTGCTGAACAAAGAGATTCCATGGAAATCCCCAAACAACCCAGGTTATTGCCAAGGCAATTGGTTTCTCTTCACAGATTGATGGTAAGGGCCTATTGCTAAAGACAACACCCACATAACTCATTGAACACAAAGAAGTCTAGTTGTTGCCTACTTAGATGCTCAACTCCTACTGACTAGTGTTCTTGGTACTTAAAAGTACTCTACCATGCTACAAAGGAGAGGTAAACATCCAACCCAGGGACAAACCTTTTGATCTACAATGGTGACTTGCTTGTAATATATGTTGGTGAAACAGAGGCACAAAAGTTGTGTAAGTAATCAACCGCTACCTGATTGGATTTAAGACCCACTCCATGAAATGGAATCCATGCCTGACACTGGTCAGGTATTCAAGAACTTGAGATAAAATAGGATATAAAACTCAAGGAAACCAAATATTACTTTTCTGCTAAAGGAATGTAGCAATAAAATGACCCCTGACAGCATTCTGCTATAGTTCAGAACCTATAGAGCAGCATCTTGCTCAGCCAACATCAGAGAAACTTCCTCCTGTAGTAGATTGGAACAAGTACAGAAACCTATAACTGGACAATATGCAGAGAATGAGAGATCTTGTAACATTTCAGTCCTAAATGGAATGTCTCCATAAAAGCCCTCCCCTCGGATATCAGGGACCTCTGTAGAAGAGGAGGCAGAAAGATTGTAGGAGCCAGTGGGTATGGAATACAACAAGGAAACAAGGCTTTCTAGACACAATAGGACTGGCGCTCATATGAACTCACACATATCACACAGATGATGCCAAAATGCACAGGACTAAGCCAGCTGGGTCCCAGCACTGAGAAGGGAAGTAGTCACAAGTCCCCATCCCCAACCCAGAAAATATCTTCAATTGATAGTCTCACAAAGGTATTTTTTTCTCTGAAAGTGTGTCAATGGGTATACAAAACACTCTTAAAGGTAGGCCCCATGCCCAGTGGCAGATGACCAACACAAAATTAACTCAATGGAATTTTGTCTTTTTCTTACTATGCTTTGACAGAGAATTTTTTTAATCTTACACTTTTTTGCTTATATATTATGATTTCAAATTTTGTGTCTTTGGGGGATTTCTATGTGTGTGAATGTGTGTATCTTTGAGTCTATATGTGTTTCTTATGCTTTTGTAAAGCTCCTTTTCTTTTCTTTTGTCCTATTATGCTTTGTTTGATTTTTATCTTATTTGATTTTATTATTTTTTATTTTACATGCCTGTTTGTTTTCTAATGAGCAAGAGAGAAAGAGTGGTTGGGTGAAGAGATTGGGAGGATCTCACCCATAATCAGAATATATTGTATGGAAAAAAATCCAGTTTCAATTAAAAAAGAGTCAAAAGATCAGGTGGTTATAGGTGTATAGGTTTATTTCTTGGTGGATCCTCTTTGAAAGAACATAATTTTACCATGTAACCCCGTCTAGCTTTGAACTTCATACCACCCTGCCTCATCTTAATTTCTGGAATTACAGCTCTGCACTGCCTTACCTGGTTTTGATGTTGGTTTTTGATGTGTACATGAGAAAATAATGGACTTAGCTGCTATACAGACAGAAAAAAAGACCAAACACTTTTAGAATGTCTACAGTACTTTGCCTGGTTGATTCTCCCTCTCTGTACTGCCAAACATCATAACCTATACTCTAAGTTCGCTGATTCCCAAGGACTTATCCTATAGTTTTAAATGCCAGATGATTATCAATCAGGGAGATACATGAATCTGGCCATCCCAGTATGAGCTTGTAAATCTCATCAAGAGACAGAGTTGGCATCTTAAAATTAGAATTCCATCAAAGATGGGGTTCTTGCTGGACAACAGGACACCCCTGGCTCTGTGCTTTTACTTATCATTTGGGGCCCTGAAATGCTCGAATGTGGACTTTGTACATCATTCAACTTGTCCTCTCAGCACAAGTGAAATAAAACATAAATTTAAGAAAGATCTCATATAGATTTCAATAAATAATAAAGTAAAACTTTGATGTTTGGGAAAAGCTAGATTAATGGCAGAATAATGAATCATCAGTGTTTAGTGTTTCATCTCCAAATCTGAAATTCTTGTTAATATACATGTTTTGTTTGCTTTTTGTAGTCTTAGGGCAAAATCCTATCTTTATCTTCTCCCAAGACAGTGACTTCCTCTGTTTTTGGGAGTTTTGAATGCCGCTGGAGAGATGCCTTGGCAGATACAACATGTAGTGTTCTTGCAGAAGACCCCCAGATCACTGCCCAGCTCTTGCCATGCAGCTCAAACCTTCATGAAACTCAAGATTTCTGGCAACTTATTATACCCTTGGAGGACAAATGTGCACACATCCACACACATATACATAGTTTTTAAAGTCAAATATTTGCTTTAAAAGAGACTGTATAATCAAGAGGAAAACATTTTGTATTCATGTATTTATTCAGTGAAAATGTTCTAAGAACTCATTATGTATTAAGCTTCTCTCAGTTGCTTGGAAGAAAATGAGAAAGAGCCATGAATTCATGGAACTGTCATTCTAACAGAACCACAAATACATAGGTATATTGTACAAAGCAGATAAGTATATCTTTATCTTGACACAAGACCCTAAGTTCTGTTCAGTGGCAGAGGGAAAAGCCCAAAAACCAAAAGCCGAAAGTTCTGTGCATCTTGTCTGATGGCACAGGAAGAAAAGGCCTGATAGCTCTCCCAAAAGCCCAGAAGGAAAAAGCCAAAAGCTAAAAGCCAAAAAGCTAAAGAACCAAAGAGACTAAAAGGCTAATGAGCCAAAAAGCCTAAAAAACTAAAGAGCTTTTGCAAAATGACTTCTGTAAATATAACTTACAAACTGATCCAACCAAATCATATTGACCAACGAATGGATTATGGGGAGAAATGCAAATATTATAGGGATAAAGTGAGGAAGCATAAGGAGAATCTCTAGGCATTGCTACCATAAGCAGCTTCTGAAAATTTAAGTCAAGGCCCAGCAAGGTTTCTTAGCAGGTGAAACTGCTTGCTGCCAAGCCTGATGCCTCGAGTTGAACAGCTGCCGAGACCCGCATGGTAGGAGGAGAGAACCAAGTCCTTCAAGTTGTCCTCTGACCTCCGCAGATGAGCAGGTGATACATGAACCACTTGGAACTTGGTTGCTGAGAGCGAGAAAGCAGAACATTGTACCGTCAATCTCCTATTCTTAAAGCCCACATATGGAAGTGCCAGTTTAAACGGAGGCAACAGGGGGAACCGACTCTTAATGCCATTTAAGCCCACCACCCTCTATTACACAGAGCAAGGTCCCACACTTTCCATCCACATCACTCTGTTGCTTAATTGTTCACCAAGTGAAAAAAACACAACTTCTGGGCCTCCCTCAGCAGATCTCTGGGCAGATATTCTTCCAGGAATATTAGTCACGTTTTCCCAAGACTCACAGCCTCATGTTTTAGATGTATATTTGATGTACTTATATAAACGTATGTTTGTAGCTATACAGGTAAGATTCAGGTGTATATGTGTACAGGTCCATGTGGAAGCCAGACACTCTTCCTCAATGTCTTCTTCAGTCATCCTTCACTTTATTTACTGAGGCAGGGTCTCTCACTGAACTCAGAGCTGACTGAATCCAGTTATCCATCTAGCCACTTTGCCCTGAGGATCTCATTCCTGCCTCCCAAGTTCTAGGATTGCCACTGACCACCATGTTTGTCCAACTTATGTTCCATTCCTCACATTTGTGCAACAAATGCTTTATCCGTTAAGCCTCCTCACCAGTTTTGCCAGCTTCATTTTTCTATCATGCAACAGTGAGCACACCTGTGATACGTAAATCTACCTATTCTAAAGTTAAAAGAGAAGAAGTTCAGGTTGTTTTCTTTCTGAGATTGTCAATGCCTTATCCTAAACCTTGGCTAACACTCAGGGAATGAACAGGTATTTCCAGCATGAGAAAGACTAGTAAGCTTAAGAGGCTCTGTGACGTTAGAGCTGAGTAAGACGTGGAGTAAAAACCAGGAGTCTGCTGTGAGTCAAGTAAGAAAATGCTTAGGAATATAATTCTAAAAATAACTTTTTAAAGTTTGTACTTGCAAAGAGATTATCTGCATGCCCTGAGCTCTGCTTCGGAATATCACTTACGAGGAGAGATTTGTGATGTATTGAAAAACTATTTATATAACCCGCTTAGATCTTTCATAGCATGTTTAATGTCATTCTCAAATGGTGAGGTATAAACATTGTGTGATATGCCAAAAGTAATGTAACAAGTGAACAGCTGAAATTATGCAACAAAAAATTTAAAGATTTTACCTATTTACTATGTAGCTGACAGAATTCTGGAAATGCTGGTAAAGAAATAAAACAAGTAGATACAGATGACTCTCATTCTCCCTCTGTTCCTATAATCAAATTGGCGTCATCTGCCTTGGTCTAAGTAAAAGGGAAAGAGGTAACAGAGAATGAGGCAGCATGTTATGGCTTCCTCTCAGCGTGCTGGGGAACACATATGTCCTCAGGGTTTTGAATGTTGGAAATTATGACAATTGTCTACACCATCCTGAAACAGATTAAGCTATAAGTGAAAATTGTCTCTATTCAAGCGATGCAAGGATGTGGAGATAGCTCAATGAGTAAATTGCTTGCTTCACAATCATGGAGACATGAGTCTGGAGTCCCAAAACCAGATAAAATCCCAAGTACAATTGCACATGCCTCTAATCTCAACACTGAGAAGGTGAAAGCATAAGAAACATAAGAAGCCAGAGTAGGCTGCTGAGCTCCAAGTTCAAGGAGAAACTCTAAAAATATTAAGGTAGAGAGGAAGATACCATACATCAACTTCTGGTGCCCATCTACACATGCATACAGATACATAAACACCTGTACAGATACATATGTGCACACACACACATGTGAACATGTTTGCATACATACAAAACACCTAAAGAGCTAATTATTTCCCTCAGAAATTTGGTTAGAAAAAAATTAACCATTTCTAGTTAAATAAAAAAAAAATTCATTCAAAAAACTTTCTGGTAGCAGGCTTTCACTATAAATACCAGAAGTAAGATCAGTATGGAATCAGGGTACCAGAATTGTTTGAAGTTCTATTACACTTGCTCAAATCCCAGCCAGTTGCTTCAATTCCCTGAATGTCAGTCAGCTTTGTGTTTTATAAGGCATTCCTAATATTTTCCATCCCATGGGAGTCTCGTGAGGATGAAATGAGAAAATATATTTCATGTTGACCAAAACTTGGTTTTGTGATACACAGAGAGGAGACATCCCTTCTCCAAACTACAAATTATCTACATTCCCCTTTTTAGAATACTGTACATTTATTACCTCACCTGATCTTCAAACAGCACATTTTAGGAGGAAGAAAGTAATATGGAAAGATGTCGGATGGTGTGCACATGAGTTATGAGAGCTGGGAGGGAAATAAACAAGAAATGTGAGAGGCTAACCCCAGAGTCTATTAACCAAAGTGAATAGTGAGATCAAAGGCACTGTGCTAAAACTCTAAAAGGAGACACAACTAAGCAGTGAAAAGAACATCGTGGGCTTCCAGAGTGCCAAAAGCGTGAAAGAGATATCCGTGTCCTGCCACAAGGAGCAGAAAGTTGTGAAATTTTGAGATCATGTGGTTCTTCCTCACTCTTTCCCATTTTATAATAAGCTCTGATGTAGTAGCATATAACATCTGCACAGATGTTGAGCCCAAATATTTTCCCCATATCCTATTCACCCTGCCCTATCTTCTGTTTATATCGGATGCACATTAGAACCTTGAAACCCAGAAGAGCTTCTGAGGGTTGTCCCACCTTCCTGCCTTCAAACAGATGAAGTGTGTTACCACCTCTCCTGGAGATGAGGAAAGGCAGGTCTTGCAACAAAGAAGGTCTTGGCCGGATACAATCGGCCAATGGGATTGTCTGGAATAATCATATTTCAGGCCTCATACAGCCCAAGACATTCTTCCACTGCTTAGCTGTGACTCCTTTCAGTCTTATCATAGTGCCTCTGATCTCAGAGCTTTCAACACTCCTAGTTCTCAGAAAAATGATGAAAGCAGATAACATAATTCTTTCAAGGGGTTGTTGGGAAAGTATAGCACAATGGTGGTGTGAATTCTACACAGTATAAGCCAAAACATCATGAAATAGGCATCAATCCTCCTTGGTTATCCTTAGAATTTCTGTCAAAGTCAGCACCTACATGACTGGTTTTTAGAGGACACATCTCAGGTCTCTCTATACCTTGGCTGCCAAGCTAAACATAGACAGCAGTTTCATTAACTGCAGTGATCTAACGTGTGCCTTCAATACAGACTACAAACCCTAGTTAGCATCACTGGCAGCCAGTTTCTAATCTGACAGCGACCCTTTCTGACTAGGCACACTTATGGAACCCAACAATTTCAAGGACAGAAAAGTTACTGTCCAAAAAAAAAAAAAAAAAAAAGGTTTATTTTTGTTGTTGTTGTTCTGCAGCCTACCCAAAGTCTCCATTTCTCTTTTTAGTGCTGAGGTCATCACACTGTATTGTTCTGAATAGTCCTAAACTGTACAAGTTTCTCAGAGGTTCAGCAAGAATCCCTGAGCAGCCTCCCACCTTCATGTGTAATTTCACCACTGGATCTCAGGTCTTCTGATACTAAAAACAACAACCAAAAGCAGACATAAGAGCATTTGTCAGCTATAGAAGAGGGCCAAAGATGATAAGTGTCAGGCATACCTGCCAGGCCTGAGAAGATCATGCTTAGTCACTGCTTTGCAAAGAAACAAAACAAAATGCCCACTTCAGATGAAAGGAAAGCAAAACTCCAGTTGTCTAGTACATTTGAAATCCGGACTACAGTTTTTCTCTCTCTGAACAACTACAGCCACACTCACCTTCACCAAGAGCAAAGGTCCCTCCCGAATACAGAAGGCTGTATGAGTGTGGAAAGAGTCTAGTGTCTACCTGAGAAGAAATGGGCATTTCTGGCATCTGCAGCCCCAGAATAACAGAAAGTACTTGCTAATAGGCCTGGGACCTTTGCCCTCTCCTGGCCCAGGATCCTTCATGCTAGCAAGGCAATTATAAGACCGAGGCTAGGGGATTATCACCGAGTGGAGTTTCTAATCAGGCCCTAAGCTTCTAATTAGGACTCTCTCAGCCATCAAAAAAATAAAAACCTTCAGAAAAGGTCTCCTACAATATAATTCTTAATTCTTCTCCACCCACTTTTCATTTTTTCCACAAACCCCACCATGAGTAGAGCAACCATTTCACAAGGGTCTTATACCATATGTCCTGCATATCAGATATTTACATTTTGATTCATTACAGTAGCAAAATTACAGTTATGGAGTACCAATGAAAATATTTTTATGGTTGAGGGTCACCACAATGTGAGAAACTATATTAAAGGGTTAAAGCATTAGCAACATTGAGAACCACTGCTATAGATGATGAACACCTTTTGAGATATTTCTTAGCCAGTTTTTTTTTTCTTGTAAGATCTCTCTATTCAGATCTCAGGCCCAGTTTTTGAATAGGTCTATTGTCTTTATGATTCTTTCTTTGGGAGAGTCCGTTTTTCTTTTGGAGGTTCCTTGTATATTCTTGTTATTAATATTCTGTCAGGGTGTTAGAGATTGCCTTGCATTCTGCAGGCTTTTTCTTCACCCCATTGATTGTTTCTTTACCTGCGCTGGAGCATTGTAGTTTTATGAAATCCCACTTGTCAAGTTTCGACTGTAATTCTTTAGTAGATGGAGTCCTATGCAGGAAATTATTTCCTACACCTATATAGTGTCAGGTATTGCCTCTGCTTTCTTCTAGCAGTTTCAGCATTTCAGGTTTCATAGTTGCATCTTAGATCCATTTGGAGTTAGTTTTGTACAAAGTTTACTATTAATTTCAAGTTTTATTGCACTGTGTTCAGATAGGATAAGAGGAATAAATTTGTAAGAGAAAATGTGTGTTTCTCAGGATGTAGTCTATTTTAGAAAAACTTTGGTGCACTGCTGAGTAGAATGTGCATTCACTAGTGTCTAGAATTGCTGTTCTAAACACCAATGAATTAAATCCACTTGAAGCTAATGTCGGTCAGTTCTAATATTTCTGTTTATTTTTTGTCTATTGGAAAAGGAAGTGTTAAAATCACCTATTATTAATTGATTGATATTAGTGTGTGTCTTTAAATCCAGTAGTACCCTTTTTTTTTTTCTTGAAAATTGGCCAGCCTAGTTTGGTGCATATGTGGTTAGAATAGTATTGTCTACTTGGTCACCTGATCCCTATCAGAGCAAAGTGTCTCTTTATAATCTCTTCTCTTTAGTTTTTTGTTTGGCTTCGAGTTTTGCCAGGCATTAGGATAGTGTTGCCTACATGGTCCCTGGTTCCATTTGACTGTAATACTTTTGACAATCCCATTACTCTACGGTAGTGTCTGTCTTGTAGAAAACAGATGAATTTTCTTTCTTTTTTCTTTCAAAACAATATTTTATTGATTCCTTGGAAACTTCACCTCCTACACCCTGATCACACTCACTTCCCATTGGTTTCAGGTCTGTCATCCCAAGTTTATTTTTGATGTCCCCTCACAACAAAAATTTTAAAGCCCAATTTGTGTTGTCCATGTGCTTATTGGAGCATGGTTAAGCTCCCAGTGGCCTGGCTCCTAAAGAAAATTGAGTCTTTATCCATCTACCTCCCTGTGAGAAGCCATCAATTGTGGAGAGCTACACTTTAGCATCCTTATCACTATTTTTAAGAGTTCTCTTTGGTGTAAGAGTTCTCTTCCTTCTTAAGCTATTATTTTTGTGGGTAGGGAGTTAAGGAAAGTAGAGGGGTTCAGGGACTGGGGTTATCACAGAAGCCTTCCATGTTCCTCTTTCACAATTGTGCATCTGCAGTCATTGATATCACTGCCAAAGTAACTTCCTTACTCTTTACAGTCAGTCGGAACTCAGATTATCACAGACCATGAACATGGCCCATGGCTGCAAGAGGACCACAGATAGACACAGGCAAGGCCCTCCTCAGAGGTAGGTCAGATCGCAGACACTCTCATGGCCCTGAGCTGTAACACAGACCACAGAAATCCATACAGCCTTCAGTCGTAGCTAGGACCATGCACATCAACACAGACCCCAGTTTCAGTAGGACCTCAGACCCAGACATGGCCTGTGGTTGTTGCAGAGACCTGGACATCACCATGGCCTCAGCAGGCAGCACAGATACCCACACCCATATGGATCCTGGAAACAACATGGCCCATGAATGTGAACATGGATTTAGGCTGTAGCATAAATCACAGACATCTGCATGGCATTAGGTAGTAACATGAGTTATAGGCATTAGCCTATCTCCCAGGACCACTGACACACACATAACCCTCAGTGGTATCAAGGACCACTGTGTTCCTGCAGGGTAGTCCAATCCAGAAAATGAACAGTTCCTTATCTGGCCTCCATCATTGTCCAGAGCCAGGATGATCCCTTGGTTGGGTGGAATATTCAGGGGATGAGTCTGCATTTGTGTAAGCTGCAGACCACTGCACACCACCTTGCCGATCACACTGGGCAATGTCCAGTTCCATTGTTGACCTCAGCTCTCTCCCATACCGGTCACTACAATCAGTTATCCTGATTCGTCTCTCTTCACAGCGTAAGTACTGGCCCACTCTTCCATTTTTCCCATCCCTCCAATGCACATTCACTCACAGTAGTCACCCTGGATGGTTTGCAAGCTTGAGCCCACATGAGGAGGCGGTAGAGCAGCCTTCAGCTGATCCAGCTTTCACTGGCCCACAGAATTTGTTTCTTTATCTATTCCGTCAGCCTCTGTCTTTTGATTGGAGAATTAAGGCCACTGATGTTTAAAGTTATTGAAATGTGTGTGTTAGTTGTGGTCATCATGTTGTCAATTTTTGGTATGGATGATTGCGTTGCCAGTGGCATTTTGTGTGTTAATAATTAGGGTCTTGGATTTTTCCCACAGTCTTCTTGTTATACACATTCCTCTTTTAAACTTGAAATAATGTTTTCTGTATTTTCTTCAAGTTTTGACTATTGTATATAAAATTTGAGGGCTGTTTATATTGTAGAAAGATTTTCTTTCTTGTTTAAGTATGGCAGATGGTTTACTGGGTATATTGGTCTAAGTTGACCATTATTACCTTTTAAGCCTTTCCACATCAATCAGTAGTTAAGAAAATGCACCACAGAGACTTACCTACAGAAAAGTCCTATGAAGCTGTATTTTCACCTGGGAATTCCACTTCCAGAAATGATCTCAGATTGTGTCAAGTTAGAATAAAACTATTCAGGAGAGCAATGAATATTACCGAATCACCCACGTTCGTAAGTTCCTCAAGATATATTCAGTGAAATATTTCAGTGCTTCATACTCTCCTAATTTTCTCTGCTCTTTCGCTAATTCCCACTTAACTTTGTACAGTGTAAGAAAAACTGAAATCAGTAGACACAGTCATACCACATACTCATTTAAGGAAATGATAGTAAATATTGTCCAAATACTATGTGGAATTTCCTAACTGGCCAGGATTCCTGGTCTATGCTTCCCTTTCTTTGTAATATCATTCCACTATCTGACACCTGCAATCACAAAGAAGAAGAAAAAGAATAGAAGGAGGAGGGAAAAAAGGAGAAGGAAAAAATTAGAGAGAGAGAGAGAGAAAGAGAGAGAGAGAGAGAGAGACCTTAGCTAGGCTGATGGCTTTTTAGTCAAAGAATTTATTCCAAGCTTGTTATTTAGAAGCAAACATATCCAATGTCCTCTCTGGGAGCTTTTTCTTTTCAAAGAACAGTGACCAAACATTAGTGCCTGAATCAAAGCAAAATAGGACAGAGGGCAAATCACTGAAGGATCACTGTAAGAGAAAAGAAAAAAAAATATTCTTCAGAAGTACACTAAGGAGGTGCTACTCACCATAATATTGTAGAATTCAAGGCTAAATTGTGTTTTCATTAATTCTTTGACAATTTCCTACAATGTAATTTGATCACATTGACCCCCAATACCTCCATGTTTTACCTCCTTAACTCTCTCACTTTTTGTCCATTATTAATTGAATAAAAACAAAAAAAAAATGACTCTCCTTTCCCCAGAATTCCTCAGTTAAAGCTGGAGGCATTTGGTGATTTGAATGAGAATGGCCCCAAATATATAAATCAAAGTTATGTGTTTGAATGTTTGATTCCCAGTTGGTTGACTGCTTAGGAAGAATTCAGAGTTATGGCGTTGTTAACAGGTGTTAAAACACCTGTTAAGCAGGTGTTTCACTAGGGTTGGATTTTGAGGTTTCAAAGCCACAAGCAAGGACCAGCCTCTCTCCTCCATGCTTCCTGCTTGTAGGTGAGATATAGGCTCTTAGCTATTGTTCCAGGGGATGCCTCCTGGCCTGTCTCCACACTATAGGTTTTGATGCCCACCAACTAACCCTTTGAAACTGTACACAAGCCCCAATTAAATTCCTTATCCCATGTTATCTTGATAACGGCATCTCTTCACAGCAATAGATAACTAACTAAGACAGGGCTTCTAAACTCCTTCACTCTTCATACTGGGATGCTGACTGGCTCATTTTGTGTAGGTCTTGTTCCGGCAATTACAGCTGCTGACTGTGGCAGTGCAGTGGCCCTGTCATAGCCAGAAAACTCTGCTTTGGCTCCGACACTCTCACTCTCTTTCCTTAGAACAGTGGACCAAAAGCTTTGGAGAAAGCTGTGATATAAATGTCCCATTTGAGCACTCTACTGATGCTTATTCTCTTTACTTTTACCAGACGCGAGTTTCTGCATTGGACAGTCACTGTCCACTGCAGAAAAATCTCAGAAATTCAAAGTGTATTCTTCTTACAAGGAGACTCTAAGTTTCAGAAACGGAGATGATATGAGAACTGCAATAGAGGAGGCTTAACAGAAACCCTGGAAGCAGATCTTGAAAGAGGAACTTATAAGCCACTAGGTACAGAAGCAAATGAACTGTGTGCAGACTAGATTCCAGACTTACTCTCTCAGAGTCAATAATCGTGCTTCCTTGT
This sequence comes from Pachyuromys duprasi, assembly GCA_028658305.1. Taxonomy (NCBI): domain Eukaryota; kingdom Metazoa; phylum Chordata; class Mammalia; order Rodentia; family Muridae; genus Pachyuromys; species Pachyuromys duprasi. The sequence continues at coordinate 28,677,833 of CM053762.1, forward strand.
GGAATTCTGAGAAGACAATGAAAGTGGATTTCAGGATCTAAAACAGACCAGGACTAAGAAAGCCTATAGTATAAAAAGACCTCTAAAAATCCCAAGATCTTAGTTACATTTCCAATACTATTCCTGTCTAACTTCAGACAGAATATGATAGCCAGTGACCAGACTTGTTTACTCCTAGCAGTAGCTGCTATTGAGGTCTAAAGTGAACAGTTGAGGAGTAACCAGGAAATCCCAGAATGTTTTCTTTCATCCCTCAAGTTGTGTAAAGAAGATAATGAGTCTTGCATCTTCTGTTGTGTGTTTTCTTGCAAGGCTGACTTTTCCCAGGAGTCTTGAAGGCTGTCCCTGGAGCTGAATCATGATCGAGGGAAATATTTCCCACTGTATTAGTCCCACAGAACTATCTCCCAATATATTGTATATATTAGCCCATTGTTTTGTAAGAAAAAAAATACATAAGTTAGGTTAGCCATCTGAGCAAATCACCTGCCTTCTACAAAATGCTTAAACAAACACTTACTAGTTTAAAATCAAACCAAATAAATTCAGCTGTAATGTTCCATGAGGCACTTATGACATAACTACCTCATCCCTGGAAACACTGGAAAGATACTAGCTCCAAAGTAATATCTACACAAAGTAGACAAGATAACTGTTCCATTACCATTGGAATTTTGTCATCATATAATGCCATGTCTATCTAAGAAGTTCAAGTCTTATATGGGATACACAGGTAAGACTGGTTCACTTTTGCTGATACCTCCAGCTTTGATTTTATTTTAGGCAAGGCTCTTACTTGTCTCTAAGTCAACTTTAGGAAAGCTCTCAATTTTGTTGTGAAGTTGAATTGAAGTGATACTTTTGAAGTGTGTAGCATCTCCATGTTTCGAAGCAAGGTATCACTACATGTGTAATTATGTCTTGAGACATCAATTCCAGTAAGGTCAAAAACACTAACATTATGGAGCTCTTTCATTGTCCCAAAGTCAGCCTTTAGAAGAAAGAGAAAAAAATTGAGAGAGGGTTGTAAGTTAAAGTAAGTACAAGATGTGGGAGTCATTCATTCCCTGAAGAGTTATTGGATAAGAGTTTTCTCTCTATCTCCTGCAGACATCTCATAGTTTCTATGGTATATAGTACAGGAATATTAATCCCAAAGTGTCCTAGCATAAAATGTTCACTAGCCATAAAATGTTTCTTTTCCATTTTAAGCTATTTCTGTGTTTAGAAATACGTTGCCTCCCTCTCCTCTCTGTTTATTCCAGGGTGGTGGTACATAATACCCCTTCCAGTATAACATTGTACAAAACCAGCTTTCACCAGCCTGGTCTCAAATGCTTTCCTTTTGTACAATATCTTAGGACTTGAGTTATTAAATAAACAAACTACCATGTTATGTAAAAATCCTGTTGGGTTGTTTTTTGTTTGTTTGTTTGTTTTTTACATTACTATGTCCTCATTTGATTCTTTCCCAGAAAATTGAGGTTTATGTTAGCCAATAAATTTTACTAAAAACATAACAAAGAAAATATAGTAAAACAAGACAGAAGAAATAAAAACATGAACTACAGAAAAGTCTAGAAGTCAGCCTTAATATTCCTCTCCCATAGACGTAATCTGCTTAATGATCTTAGAGAATGATTTTAATATTTAAAACTTTGGGCTTTAAACCATAGGGAAGGAAATGTCCTCTTCTCTTAACAAGGCAAGAAGGCTTGGTAGATCCAGTACATGGGATGAAGGTAGAAAGTTCTAGGTTCAAATTCAGTACAATGGGCACACCTTTTGAGATTTGTCTAAGATTTGTCCACAAAACAGTCATATCTAGTTTCAACGTGTAAGGGTGTGGGAAGGACAACAGGTAGACCTAGTGGGAGGTGCTCAGTCTCAATGTGGGTGGCTGCATTGGCATCCAATCTGAGGTCACCTGGCCTCTACCCAGAAACTTGGAGTAGCTGTCTATCTGTCACAGGGACCCCACATTCCAGGCACAAGGCGGAAAAAACTTTCACATTTTCACAACAGATGTGGAGAAATGTGTTGAAATTTATCAATTGTTTTTCTGTTTTTAAAGTGAAAAAATATCTGATTGACTGTGGAGAGTTTTACTTATTTAAATTATAAAGATGTGACAATGTATATAGATAATGAAACAAATTTAAAGCAAAGAGGAGAGAATTTATACCAACCTGCTTGAAACGCGGCTGGATAACCTCAGACACAAATAGATTTAACTTCCTCTTCCTGAAAATAGACAACAGATTAAAATGATAACAATATTGAAAAAACAAAATTTCAAATATTCTACATGAAGAGCAAGGAATGCTGTTATAAAATCACAAGTAACAAACCAGGTTTTCCTGCACTTTATAAGTAATTTTAAAAAATACATTAATATAGAAATTTAAATGAAGGGAAATTATTTCGTAAAATTGGATATTATAAATTTAAGGACAGAACTAACATGTTTTAAACATGTGTGTTTCTAAGTAAATATAAAGGAATATAAATGGAGGGATATATCTCTCAATTATATTAGAGTGAATACCTATCAATAAGGGGAGTAGTGAAGCTGTGGGGCAAAGCAGGGAAAATATTCAGTAAAATAAAGGTAAGCCTTGCCTTGATCAGGGTGACTGTTATCATGAAGTAGGAAGGCATTTAATTTTGGATGTAAGGCTCCAAAATATTATGTTTAAATAGCTATAAATCAGTGTAGACAATGCCTGCGTGCTTTCTAAATTCAGTAATTATTAGCTGACAGGTGTACATGTTTCCAATATAAGAGCCTCTTATAGCCTATACTTCTTGCCCTAGAAATCATGGCTTGTGAAACACCAAAATCCCTTTAATCATCATAGCTTCTATCTCTGTTCTTTTTCAAAACTGAATAATTGGAAGTGAAGCTAGAGGAGAGAAGGGCAGACTTCTGAGGTTAAATTGATGAGTTGGTACTCAGAGACCACAATCATGACACCTGAGCAATAGCAAGAGAAGCTGACTCATTCCGGCCTCCTGCAGCTGCAGAGGGGTGGACAGAGTAATCCAGGAAGTTACTTAGTGTCTGGTATGGCAGGGCTGTCCTCCCAATAGCAAGCCCTGATTAGAGCTCAAAGAGGCTTTGGACTCAAAAGTAGCTTTAATTTAGCCTTTATTAAAAATAAGTGCTGTTTGTACTTCAGGTATTATAATTAATAAGACCATAATGATCTCACAGATGTCAAGATTAAGTTGGGCCTCGTTTCAAGTTCAGGTTCCAGTGAAATTTATCCTTGGGTGTGAAACAGGGAAACACAGTGGGGATTCTTGTAAAGTCGCGAGACCCACAGCTGATCTCAACTCTGTAGACTACCATTTATTTGACCTTTGAACAGCTATTAACTTGCCTGGGTGGCAACTTTCTAATCAGCAAAATAATAAAAATATTAAATCCTGTCACAGGGTATGAAGGCATTTACAGATGTCCACAAATATTAAGATGTATGAAAATAAAGGTATTATGATAAGTTAATAGGTTTTACTTGTATGAGCTACATTTTTACAATAGAAGACTTATGTCACAGCAAATAAAATTCTTGGTTATGCTAATGGAAAACAACTTCTTAATGATCTAGTTTGGATAATTACTGATTTTGTTATATATTGGAGGGATGCAAGTTAGGAAGTTCCAACCTGAAGCTGTTGGTGTGGAATCAGGAGGCTGATCAAATTGTTCAAATGATGCAGCATAGGGTAGAGGAAGCAGAGATGTTCCATGTGGACCAAAGCTATTTAATGAGTGAAGGCAATAGATACTTCAATATATCTGTTCTTAATTTTTTCATCTAAATCTAAGACTATGACCCTGTCCAATAAAAATGTTGCCAAGAACCTATAAAATATTGCATGTACAAGGTGAATGATAGCAATGTCTTTCAAGAAATGCAACATCAGTGTTTGAATATTTTTAAAGCCTTGTGTCACCATATGAATATAAGACACTTGTATGACAATCCTGGATAGACTAGGAAAATAATCAGCAATGAATAGATGATATGATCATATGAGTAAGATCTGGATCATATGGCAACAAGAAATTTTAGGAATGCAGAAACTTCCATGACTCAACACACAGAAATTTAAATATTTAATGAATAGTGATGGTTGATTCCTATAATTTTGATATTGGTGTTGGTAGTGTGAGTGTGTGTGTGTGCCTTCTGTTTTTGCTGGTGTGAAATTATGTATTTCCTGTATTCTCTGGGACACAGCTACCTTTGTTGTATTAGAGTTTTCTTTCTAGTATCCTTTGTATGACAGGGTTAGTGGACAGATATTGTTTAAATTTGGTTTTGTCATGGAATATCCGTGTTTTCTCCATCTACGGTGATTGAAAGGCTTGCTGGGTATAGTACTCTGGGCTGGCATCTGTGACCTCTTAGGGTCTGTAAAATATTTGTCCAGGTCCTTCTGGCTTTTAAAGTCTTTATTGAGAAATATGGTGCAATTCTAATTGGCCTGCCTTTATATGTTACTTGGCCTTTATCCCTTGCAGCTTTTATTTTTCAAACTTTAAATATACTTTATTTTGGTTGATGCATACTGCTTATGCATATTTATGGAGCACAGTGTGCCTTTCAACATCAGAAGCAGCTCTTAATGTTTTGGCTTTTGATCCCCAATCTGATTATTTTACTTTCAGTTTAATCCTCTGGTTAAGATTCTGCAGAATAATAAAGATAATACTTGAAAACAAACAACAACAACAACAAAACAAGGCTGGTCATGGTGGCACAAACCCTTAAAACCCAGCACTTGGGAGGCAGAAGCAAGTGGATTATTTTGAGTTCCAGGCTGTCCAGATCTATGTAGTGAGTTCCAGGATTACATAAAGAGATCCTGTTTCAAAATAAAAAACATATATATATATATATATACATATATATTAGTCATTAATAATATCTACCCTGAAAATGACAGTCATTTCAGTGGGGCAGTAAAAAAATGGGACTTCTTTTTGCTGTTTATCTTTACAATTACTCATTTTATACCCTGATTGTAGTCCTATCCCTCATCGCCTCCCAGTCCCATCCTCCCTCCTCCTTCCCCCCTACCTCCCATTCCCTTAAGGAATTCAGGAAGAAGCAGTCAAACAGATTGTGGCCTTTAGAGAGAAAATAATTAAATCACTGAACAAAATGAAAGAAATAGAGGAAAGTTCAAACAAACAGGTGAAGAAATTGAGTGAAAGGCAGGAAAATACAAACAGGTGAGGAAAATCAACAGTACAAGATCTGAAGACAGAAATTAAGACATTAAAGAAAACACAAACTGAAGAAATCCTGGAGATGGAGAACTTAGGGAAGAAAACAGGAACTACAGAGACAAGCATCCCCAACAGAATACAAAAGAGGGAAGAAAGAATCTTAGGTGTAGAAGATTCATTGGAAGAAATTGATGCATCCATAAAAGAAAATGTTAAATCTAAAAATTTCCTATCACAAACCTTCCAAGAAATCAAGGACAAGATGAAAAGGCAAAACCTAAGCATAATGGAGGAGGGGGGAGGTTCCTGTCTCTAAGGCCCAGAAAATATTTTCAACAAAATCATAGAAGAAAATGTCCCCAATTTAAAGAAAGATGCCTATATGTACACAAGAGACCTATAGAAACCTAATAGATTAGACCAGAAAAGAAAAAAAAATCTCCAGCCACATAATAATCCAAACACTAAATATACAGATCAAAGAAAAATTCTAAAAGTTGCAAAGGGAAAAATCCAAGTAACATATAATGGCAAACCCATCAGAATTACACCTGACTTCTCAACAGAGATTATGAAAGCCAGAAGGGCCTGGCTGGATATCATGGAGACCCTTGTAGCTTTTAATATTTTTTCTTTGCTCTGAACATTTAGTGCTTTTATTATTCTGTGGTGGAAGAATTTTCTTTTTTGAAAGACTACCATTTATTTGACCTTTGAACAGCTATTAACCAGTCTTTTTGGTGTTCTTTAGGCTTTTTGTACATGTATAGGCATCTCTTTCTCTAAATGAAGGAAATGGAAATTTTCTTCTATGATTTTGTTGAATATGTTTTCTGGGCCTTAGAGTTGAGAATCTCCTCTTTCTTCTATTCCTATTATTCTTAGGCTTGGCCTCTTTATGGTGTCCAAATTTCCTGGATATTCTTTGTTAGAAACTTTTTAGATTCAGCATTTTTTGATCAATGTATCAATTTCTTCTATTTTATTTTCTATGCCTAAGATTATCTATTGTAGTCTGTTGGTGTTTCTTGTGTCTGTATTTCCTATTGTTTTTCCTAGGTTTTCCATTCCAAGGATTGCCTCAGATTGTGTTTTCTTTTACTTCTTTTCCCTTTTTGAGTATTGAAGAGTTTTATTCATTTCATTCTTTTGTTTGCTTGTATTTTCCATATTTCTTTATAGTATTTATTCATTTTCTTCACCTCCTTTATTGTATTTTCTTATGTTTCTTTGAGGGATTTATTCATTTCCTGTCTAGAGGCCTCTACTATCTTCATAAGACTATATTTAAGGTCATTTTACTCCAGTTCAGGTGTGTTAGAATATCCAGGGCTTGTTGTAGTAAAATTGTTGGGTTCTGGTGATGCCAGAGTGTCCTGGGTTTTGTTAAGTGTGATCTTATTATGTCCTCTAGCCACCTAGCTGGCCCTGGTATTGGCAGACTTAGAGGTCCCTGATAGTCCCTGATGGCTATCACCTTTGGTAGTCACTGATGTCTGCTGCCTCTGAGATCGCAGGCAGAGCTGGCACCAGAGAACTGACATGTAAAGGTCACACAACAGGCCTCACCACTGCTGGCTATTTCTGGGATTTCCCAAATAACTTGGGCCCAGAAACCAGCACTTGGAGAGTTTGGGGCAGACCTCATCTCTGCCAACAGTCTCCAGTGGTCGCTGTCCCTGGGACTGCAGGCAGAGCTGGCACCCAGGATTTGGTATGTAGAGGTCATGGAACAGACCTCACTGCTATTGCTGGTCCTCAATGGCTGCCATATATATCACTCCATTGTTACTCTCCAATGGCAACCATCTCTGGAACTGGAGGAATATCTGACATTCAGGAAGTGGCAATAAAGAGAGCTTGCGGTAGACCTCCATGAATGAAGTTTTTAATAGGTTATAAAAGAGAAGACGTGGTGAGGATTTCCATAGTATATTTAGAGAGAGCACAAATTTCTTTGTCAATTATTCACATAATGATGTGTGTGTGTGTGTGTGTGTGTGTGTACAGAGAGAAAAACAAATAGATATGTAAATAGAAATTAATATATTATTCTAGCTAAAGTTGATAATGATAATACTAGGAAATTGTCCATCATTATTTAGTTCTTTTTATGTGCTGGAAACTGCTTTTCTCTCTTTCCAGGAAGAAAACAATATTCAAAATACTCTAAGTATATATAAACACACACATATATGTGTGTGTGTGTGTGTGTGTGTATTTAGATGATTGATAGATAGATAGATAGATAGATAGATAGATAGATAGATAGATAGATAGATAGATAATATGAGTGGACATGGAAGATATGAAGAAGAAACCAAGAAGGAGGAGGTATGAGGAACAAAAAAGGGTAATATGACAAAGGGCATATATTAAATTTCTTTAACATAAATAATTGGTGTGTGTATGCGTGTGTTTGTGTGTGTGCACACTTCTGCCATGAAAGCATGGAAGGTGTTTATTTGGAAAAACAAAGGTGACAGAAAGGCATGGGGGATATGAGAGTAGGGGGATAATAAAAATAAGAACAAGATACTATGACATATACATGCAAATATATGTCATATATGCCATAATAAAACCAGTTATTTTATATGCTAAGTAGATTACCACCAAATGAAATTGAGGCACAAAGGAGTTATATGACTTGGCCAAAAGCCCTGAAGTAAAAGGTAAGATAACTACAAGTTTAAACGTACTTGCAATTATAGTGTTAACAAGTAGTGTAAAAAAAAAAAAACTCAAGTGTAACATATTAAATAAAATGCCCTTTGACCTGGAGTGATAAAGACTAAGGTACAATAAAAAAAACTTTCAGTTTTTAGCACTATCTGAATAGTGCTGGTGAGGAGTCAAATAATAATGAAAATATATGAGCGTGAATTGTAAGAGATTAGTCAACACAAAGAGCAAGCATTTCATTTCTATGCTACAGAAAGTCTTTGGGGGAAAGATGACTAAAGTGATACAGGTATGTATGTAAAGGCTAAAACTAAGGTTGGTGAGCAAATTCTAAAAGACAACACAATCCAAATTCAAAATGAGAATAAATATGTTGAATTTCGGTGGATGGAAGTTCATATATGTACTAGATGCCTTCCTAGCAGGTGTGAGAGCATTGAAATAGAGGAATGGACAACTTGGTACCTTCCAAACCTGAGATGAATGTGCCTCTTATCTTTACAGAAATATCCAAATTTACACCAGAATTATTCAGAAACAGAAGTTTTAAAACAAAACTCTGCTGTATGAAATTAAGATTCAAGACTCAAAATAAGCTCTATAAATAACAAGGGGTTGCAAGCTTAACTTCCATCACAAAGAAGGAGGCTGTACTTCAGTTGTGGTTTCTTTATAATTCATTCTTTACTTATGATGAACAGACCGTCAATATTGAATCCATGGCCAAGAAAAACATCACCACAGTAGAGGAATTCATCCTCGTTGGCTTTAATGACCAACCAAATTGGGAGATTCCCCTCTTCCTTGTGTTTCTCAGCTTCTATCTTGCCACCATCCTGGGGAACATGGGCATGGTCGTTCTCATCCAGGTGGATGTCCAACTCCATACCCCGATGTACTTCTTCCTGAGCCATCTCTCTGTGTTGGATGCCTGCTACTCCTCTGTCATCACCCCTCAGATCCTGGCCACACTGGCCACAGGCAATACAGTCATCTCCTATGGTCATTGTGCTGCCCAGTTTTTCTTCTTCACCATCTGTGTAGGGACAGAGTGTTTCCTGCTCTCTGTGATGGCCTATGATCGCTATGTTGCCATTAGCAACCCACTGCTCTACACTGTGGCCATGAGCCCTAGAAGATGCTGGAGTTTGGTAGTGACGGCCTATGTCTGTGGAGTGTCTGGGGCCATCCTGAGAACCGCATGTACGTTTGCTCTCTCCTTCTGTGAAAATAATCAGATCAACTTCTTTTTTTGCGACCTCCCACCCTTGTTGAAACTAGCCTGTAGTGACACAATGAATGCTCAGATTATCGTTGTATTCTTTGGGAACTTTGTAATTTTGGGCAATGTTCTGGTCATACTCATTTCCTACCTGTTCATCATCAAGGCTGTCATGAGGATGAAATCTTCAGGTGGAAGAGCCAAGACTTTCTCAACATGTGTCTCCCACCTCACTGCTGTGGCTCTTTTATTTGGGACCCTCATCTTCATGTATATACGGAGTAGTTCAAGAAAAGCCCTAGAAGAAGACAAAGTCGTGTCTGTCTTCTACACTGTGGTTATTCCCATGATGAACCCTATAATCTACAGCCTAAGAAACAAGGATGGGAAGGCTGCCTTGGAAAAAGTTACTCTTAGATGCCAGGTTTCCCACAGCATACAACACTGAGTGAAAAGACCTCTAATCTTAGTCAAATTTGTCAGTGTATTCTAATATACACAAGCACTACATGCTTGTTGTATGCAGGAATAGAGAGAAAGTAGACAAATGGTACCAGGCAAGGAAATGTATGAATGTGGTGAACTTAGGAGCCAAGGAATTCTGCAATGCTTTGTGTTTGTTCCCCATACCCCAAAGGTTCAGTTAATCCTGTTAGTTGATGCCTCCTGCTTCCTCTTACTCTTACTCTTTAGAGAATCTAAGGCTCTAGATTGTTTTACCTGACCCTGATCCTTAATCCATTTCCTTCCTGTCTTTGATGTTCTTAAAATTACCGTGCATTCCATATCAATGTAATTTTCTGAGGATCCCCCTGAACTGCACAAATTGGACTTCTCTTTTCTCTTTTTATGCCACCCAAAAATTCAAAAAGTATTGCACAATACAAGCCTCTCACTTCATCACTGTCTTCTTACTTGATCATGTCAGAAAATTGTGCAAATGTGTTAATAACTCACTGGATTTTTGATTCCTTCTTTCATGTTATGATGATATCATTGAGGTGAGGTTAAGCAGTTACTTGTGTTAAGGCCTCCACCAAGGACAAGTGTAGATTCTGAGCGACAGAGAGCTTGCTGCTACTTCTCACTGTACTGTCTACCTTGGAGAAGTTCTCACCAGGCAGTGTACTGTGCGCACAGAGATATACACACAACTGAACCATATGTTTTCTCTGGGAGCAAAGATTTGCTAAAAGTGATTGTAACTCCTCCACCAAACTATGACACCTTTTAGAGCAATATATTTGCTTTCATTTCTATATTCAAAGTCCAAAGAAGATGCGCATTCAATCACTTCTTTTGTAGGAATTTGTGAATGGCATGCATGGTCCTGTTTGCATTTCATAGTAACTCTGTCAAACAAATGAAGATTTGGTTAAGCAAAAAAAAAAAAAATTCTATGTGGCAATTAAGAAAAACTTCCTCACTTACTTATCAACACTCACAGCCTTCCCTTCTAACTCATATCCATTTCTTTGGGTCAGCTGCTGATCCCCAGGAACACTGTCTAACAGGGACCCCTAGTGACCCAATGTATAGAGACTCAGATAGGAGATTCTCACTAAATTTTCTGTTATTCATTATCCTCTTCCCATATTAACTCTTAGTACTATAGCAACATTCTTGTTGGAAGTCCTTCTCATCCCACATCTCCATTCACTGAGAAACCCCTTCTTTGTGCAAACCCAGGGTACCACTAGACTTTTCATCTCTGCTGGATTGCATCTAAACTGATTTTTTTTTTCCTACTGCAGCCTGCATAATGGGACCCCTTCCACTATCACACTTCAATACCCTGGGAACTCAACTGCTTGGTTCAGAACAGATACCTCTATCTCTTTCCCACAGCCTTTCTGAGCTTTTCCTCCTAACCACTCTCTATTTCTTCCACCCACCAAAGAAAAGGCTGTCTCTACTGGGTAATTCACTGTGATTTCCTAGGATCAAGAAAGGACACTAGCAATCAAAGAACAGAACACCTAATAAACAAACAAAAAAGACCAGATGTCAACACTAAGAAACACCTCAACATCATAACTCTGGATGCTTAGACCTTAGCACAAAATCACAAACATGAACACCAAGAACAATGTTTCCACCAGAATATAATAATCTTAATGTAATAAGCCCTGTGAAATGCAATATAGCAGAAGCACAAGACCAGGAATTCAAAATAACAAGTATTGAAATCTCCAGGGATCTTAAAGATAATATAAATAAATACTTAATGAAACCATAAAAACAAAGGAAATCCAAAAAAAGATGGACCCGGGCAGGGGGAACTGAAAATACTGATGCATCAACCAAAGACCAGGCACAGAGAGGACTTAGAACTCCTGCTCAGATGTAGCCCATAGACAAATCAGTCTCAATGTTGGTTCCTTAGTAAGGAGAGGAGAGACAGTCCCAAGAGACATGAACTCATTTGCCTGCTCCTTGATCACTTCTCCCTGGTGGGGAGAACTAGCCAGCCCACAGAGGAAGAGGATCCAGAAAGTTCTGATGTGACCTGATAGAACAGAGTCAGACAATAGGGGAGAAGCACTTCCTCTATCAGTGAACTAGGGGAGAGGGACAGGGAGAAAGAGGGAGAGAGGGAAGCAAGGGACTCTGTCTTCAGAACAAAATGACAGATTGGGAAAGGATCTTCACCAACCCTATATCTGACAGAGGGCTAATATCCAGAATATATAAACAATTCAAGAAGTTAAACACCAACAAACCAAGTAAACCAATCAAAAATGGGGCACAGATTTAAACAGAAAATTCTCAATAGAGAAATATTGAATGACCGAGAAACACTTAAAGAAATGCTCAACGTCCTCAGTCATCAGGGAAATGCAAATCAAAAAAGACCCTGATATTTCACCTTACACCCATAAGAATGGCTAAGATCAAAAATTCAAGTGACAACACGTACTGGACTGCCCCGACCCGCGGGACCTAGTTATTCCTGGGGTCCGAGAGGATCCAAGCCTGAAAGAAAAATGGGCGGGAAAGAAGAAGGAGACCAAGCAGTTTCCTTGTCAAGGTCTTGTTTAATGGGGTGAAAAGTACCAGTTTTAAAAGCGGAGAAAGGAAGGAGCAGGGAGGGGGAAGGTAAAATTCCTGTGAGAGGAGTGGTTCCGCCTGGGAAGCTTGCGATCTTGGAATGTCGCTCCACCTGGGAGCTTCCTTATATCTGGAATGTCCGGTTCCAACTGCACGTCTGTTGTCTTCGGGGTCAGCAATTCTCAGCGAGGGGAGTCTTTTACTCTAAGCCATATTTGTTCCCAACACTGGACAGGATGTGGAGAAAAGGGAACCCTCCTCCATTGCTGGTTGGAATGTAAACGTGTACAACCACTTTGGAAAACAATCTGGTGTTTTCTCGGAAAATTGGGAATAGTGCTACCTCAAGATCCAGCTGTACCACTCCTAGGTATATATCCTAAAGATGCTCAAGTACACATCAAGGACATTTGCTCAGCCATGCTTTTAGCAGATGTATTCATAATAGCCAGAAGCTGGAAAAAACCTAGATGTCCCTGAGTTGAGGAAGGGATACAAAAATTTACACAATGGAATACTACTCAGCTATTAAAAAGAAGGAAATCATGAAATTTGCAGGCAAATGGTAGGAACTAAAAGATCATCTTGAGTGAGGTATCCCAGGAACAGAAAGACACACATAGTATATATATATATTCTCCCCTAAGTGGTTATTAGATATATAATATAGGACAAACATACTAAAATCTATACTCCTAGGGAAGCTAAACAACAAAGAAGACCCCAGGGAAGATGCTCAATCCTCATTCAGAAGGGCAAACACAGGTCCTCTGAAAGACTCTACTATTGAGGTATTGAAGCAGAGGCTGAGACTTATAGCCAAACTTTGGGCAGAATGCATGGAATTTTATGAAAGAAGGCAGACATAGAAAGACCTGAAGAGGACAGGAGCTCCAAAAGGAGACCAACAGAGGCAAAACAAAAACAAAAAAACAAAACAAGCCTTGGGAGCTCTGAAAAGAATGATACACCAACTAAAGACCATGTATTGAGAAGCCCTAAAACCCTGGCTCAGATGTAGTCCATAGACTCAGACTCCAAGTGGGTTCCCTAATAAGGGAAGCAGGTGCTGTCTCTGGCATGAACAAAGTGGCAGGCTCTCTGATCACCTCCCCTTGGGGGTGGGGGATGCAGACTTCCAAGGCCACAGAGGAAGACAATGGAACCAGTCCTGATGAGACTTGATAAGCTAGGGTCAGATAGAAGGAAAGAAGGACCTCTACTATCAGTGGACTAGGGGAGGGGCATATGGGGAGAAGAGAGAGAGAGGTGGGATTGGGAGGAAATGAGGGAGGGGGCCACAGCCAGGATACAAATTGAATGAATTATAATAAGTGATAGTAAATAAATTAATAGTTGTTCAAAGGATGAAGCCCACAAACTTCTGTAGGTTGCCCACTGTTGTTTCATGATCATCTGATGCATAGCAGTAGACTGTCATCAGCAATTCTGCTATTTTTCCCCCTTTGGCCCTGAGCCTAGTAACATCAGGCAATCATGAAGGTCTGCTGCAATGAGACTGAAATATACTGAGTCAGCTGAAAATCTGTCACCTGTCTCAAAACTGCTCAAGACTGGGAAGGGCTCCATAGTGTCCATGCTCAGGGCATTGATCTACAACTCTATACAGCCTGTACAGTGTGTCAGAAGTGTCTTTGGAACCAGTGACCCAACAAGAAGATGAGACAGCACATCCTTAAAACCCTTGGCTTTCTGTCCTACCATGAGCCCCTTGGCACAGTGTTGGCCATCTGCATAGCCCTGCTTGAATCCTTGCTCTATCTTAGGCATCCTCATCTATCACCACCAAACACCCATTGTCTGAGCCAATAACCACCAGCTCTGCTATCTGCTGCTGTCCTTCTTGACACTGTGTTTTCTGTGCCCCTTCCTGTTCATTGGGCGCTCAGGACCCTTTAGCTGTGCTATGTGCCAGGCACCCTTTGGAGTCACCTTTACAGTCTACCTGTCCACTGTGCTGGCCAAGACCATTAGAGTGGTGGCAGCCTCCCAGGCCATAAGGCTAGACATCGGCATAAGAAAATGGGCAGGACCAACCCTTCCATCACCATTCCCAGTGTCTGTTCCCTGACCCAGGCAGTATTATGTATCCTCTGGGTAACAAAATGGGCCCCACAGCCCATGAACTCTACAGAGCGTGGGCTCACTGTCATTTCCAAGTGTGATGGGGGCCACACAGAGCTGTTTTATGTCATGCTGGGGTATTTGGGTCTACTAGGTCTGGTCAGCTTACTTGTGGCCATTCCTGCCCACAGACTGACTGATATTTTCAGTGAAGCAGAGCATGTCACTCTCAGCATGTTAGTCTGCTCCTGTGTCTGGGAGTCCTTCATATGTACCCAAGGCAAAAAACACAATGGCTGTGGAGGGCTTTGCCATTTTGACATCATGATCTGCTTCTCCTTTCCAAAGGGCCACATTATCATTCTCTACCTTGACAAGAACACAAAAAGATGCATTCTTGGCAGGTGTCACACATTAAGTAAAGAAAGCAGAGACAGTCCCTGTTCCCATTACTAGGGTACCTACTTGGACACTGAGCTGCCATGGGCTACATATGTTCAGGGATTCTAAGCTATCTCCATGAATGTTCCTTGGTTAGAGTTATCAGTCTCAGAAAAGACCCCTGGGCCCAGATATTTTGGTTCTGTTGCTCTCCTTGTGGAGCTCCTGTTCCTTGCTGTAACTTTAGCCAAGCAAGTCAAAGACTTATATGAAAAACCTCAAGTCTCTGAAGAAAGAGGTCCTGTTATATGGATGGACAGAACCAAAACCTTATGTGAAGTTAGCAATGGCAGAGATCTTTGAGAAACAGCAAGTAGAGCAATTGAATGGAATCAAACCTGGTTCAATTTTTTTTTTGACTCGTGTTATTTTACCTCCCTGATCCCCAGTTTATCCCAGTGAATTTTTAAAAAAGGCTAAGCCTTCTTCTCCAGGGTAGAGTACTGATAAATAAGATGTATGACACTGTTCAACTTGTATTAAACACTCAAAAAGAAAAGGTCTAAATACATTCATTCTACTAAGATCTTCTATGGATACGGAAACAGGACCCAGAAGATATTTGTAAGCTAGTCAGCAAATCACTATACAGAGAATGAGACAGGTGATCAGGGTTTAAGTTCCGTTTCTTATATTTATTTAGCTCATTGATTTTGGACAAGTTACTTAACTTCTCTACTTTAGTTACCTCATCTACAAGGAAAATCATCTGCTTCATAATATTGTTAAGGAGGATGAATAATATATTTGTATACTAGATGTTACATATATGTAACACCTAACGCAGGACATAGTAATCACTGAACAAGTGTTTACTAAGTAATTCAATAAAGTCATTTATAGTAGCAAAACCTGGTTTCTTGATTTGTTGCTGAATAACTAAAACCTTGACAAGGTCCTTATTCCAACCTAAAGCCTGAGAAAAGAACTTTAGAAGGCCATAGACTGGCTCTTACAAGCAAATAGTTTATGATCTAACTAATGGTGTATGGTTCCCCACTCAAATTTATCAGAGTTGAGAAAGTAAATAAACCACACCTACTCTGATGAGCTTCCTGCCTTAGAGTTAATGAGGACAGCTTCCTGTCACAGATCCAGAGGTGTACTCTGTATCCAGAGCAGAGGGTGAATAAGGCTTTCCACACACATAAGAGTATGGGGATTCTTAACAATTTATATAAAATATTGGTCATCAATTAATTAAATGACAGTGATCCTGGCCTGAACCATTGGAAGAGACAACACATCATGACATTTCTCCTGTATGCCTCAAGACAATAAAGCATTTATGTTTCAAGGCAATGAGTCACATTCATATTCCCCTAAAGTTGAAATTTTTTTGCACTTTAGTACACATTATGTTACTATAATCAATGTCA
The DNA here is from genome assembly GCA_028658305.1 of Pachyuromys duprasi. Lineage (NCBI taxonomy): Eukaryota > Metazoa > Chordata > Mammalia > Rodentia > Muridae > Pachyuromys > Pachyuromys duprasi. The sequence goes on from CM053762.1 coordinate 28,693,941, forward strand.
ATGAAGCTACCCAAGAAAATAGGAATAGAAGGAGGAAGAGAAAGACGAGGTGGGGGAGGAGAAGGAAGAAGAAGGAGAAGAAAAAACGAGCCGGAGGAGAAGAAGAAAGAAGACAAAGAAGAGAAGGAGGAGAGAGAGGAGGAAGAGGATTTTTTTTCAAGAAACGGGAAGCTATAGTATTTGATAGGGTAGCCAATATAATATCCGATAACTGAAGCCAACATTTCAAGATTCCAACAAACATGAATCAATAATTATCTGTGTGTGTGTGTGTGTGTGTGTGTGTGTGTGTGTGTTTGTTCTGGAGAACTGTGAACAAATATTTATTCATCCAGAAAGGGCACTGATAACAGATCAAAAATATAGTCCAATAGAAGTCAATTTGAAGAAGCTATGAGTATACTGTGCTTACCTTGGGTATTATGGGTGAGGAATTACTTACAGGGACATGGTGACTCATAAACAGCTACCCATTATAGGTAGAAGTTGCATCATAGAACCTTATATTTTGTTAACATTTCACTTTCTATACAATATTCCAATCTCCAAAATAATATCTAGATGCAAGGAGGAGCTTGGCAGGGGTAGTAATTTCTGGAATCAAGGTAATCTTCCTCCATTTTCTGCTTGGGAGTATTAAAATTTTTATTATAATCACTATAGACATAGCTATTATGTATTCATCTGCTTATTTCATAGGCAACCACAGTGAGCTTTGTTCTGTGATGACTAAATATTATTTCACACCTGGAAAATGTACCTTAGATCCCCAAAATTATATACCAAAAACATGTTTAAAAAATACACTAGTGTGCATCAAGTAATCTTCACCAAATCCAAAGTCAAAGGATACTCCCTGATATGAGTTAACTTCCTAGTATTCAGAAAGAAGCAATCACTTATATGCTACTTTAGGAAAGAAACTTTGATTCTACACTTGTGCTCTCCTTTCTGCTAGCACATTGTCACCTTTTTATTTACAAAACTAGAGTGTTCAGCAGGAATACAAAGAACGAATCTTGAAGCTGTCCTTAAAAATGGATACTTGTACTTTCCACCTAGAAAGAGAATGAAATTACTGACAAAGAACTCTGCCAGGACCAGAATGACTGGAAATCTTGTACCCATAAGCCAAATTCTTTTCTCTTTCAAGTTGGAAGCTCTTTCGAATCCATTTTCACCACCTAGTCTTAAATTTAAAAAGGAAAAGCTGTCTCAGAGATAACCTAGAATTAATCTGATAGCAACATTAACCCTAAATCTTAGTTTATCATCTTTAAGTCTAATTGAATCTCTAACATCTTTTCTAAACCATAATATTAAATCTAACCTAAACTACTAGCATTAATACCATTCCTAAACTTAATCATAAGCATAATGTTTCATCTAACACTAAGATGAGAATTACACAAATACACAATAACAAATAACACAAAGCCCTAAAGCTTAGTCTAACCATAGGCATAGCCCTAAAAATAAACTTAAATATAAGCATTGGTCTTGCTGCATCTCTTTCTAAAATACTAATCCTAAAATGAATATGAAACCCAGATACTTGTCTAACACAAATTCTCTAACATTAACCCTAGCTCGAACTCTAAAATTAACCCTAAACAAAGCTTTTTGTCTAACATATTACTAACATTATTCACAAAGAGTCTAGCTCAATTCTACCCTAACCATAACCCTAAGTCTTTCTCAATCCCTAACCCTCGTTCCCTAATCAACTCTAGCCCTTAACTGTAACACTAGTTAACCCCTATAAATATAAAAATAACTCCAATATTAATGCTACCCATAACATCATACCATGTCTAAAGCTACTTCTCACCATAATAATCTAACTCTAGTTTAACGCTAACTGTAACCCAAACAGTAACTCTACCCTATTCACTTTGTCTAACAACCCTCACAGAAACACTGCAGCTAACCCTATGCTTTTGACTAACATTAACTGTAACACTTACCCTAAATCTAAAGCTAATCATAACACTTTACATAACCATAATCTCATCCCTAAACCCTAAATTATTCCTTTGTCCAACACTTATGCTGATCTAAAAACTCTAACCATAGACCAATACCATCATTGGAACACTAACTCTAATCTAAACACTCTCAACCAAACACAAACCCTAACCTGGTCCCTAACCCTACACCTATAAATAACGAAAAACAAACACGGACACTAACCATAAACTTACCTCTAACCCTCTAAAGCTAAATATAGACGTAACCATAACTGTGACTATTTGCCATCACTCTACCTACCTGAAACACTAACCATAAATCTTGAAAAACATTAGTCATAAAACTAAGTCTAAGTCTAAAAGAAACCCTAATCTTAATGCCAAAGCATTCTCTGATATAACTCTAACCATAAATTTTTGGCTAAATATAACCATTAAATAAATAAAAAACCTAATCTTTTACATAAGCATAATCCCAGCACTAAACCTAACACTAACCCTACTCTAAACCATTGTTTAGTCTTAATATTAACCATAAGCATAAGTAGTAAGACTACAGCACATCCCTCTCATTATAACCTGAACCCTTTGGCTAATGACTAAAAAACCTAATCCTGATCCTAATAATAACTTTAGCTATGACTGGCATCCCTAAGACAATACTAATTCTAAATCTAAAACTAAGCCTTTGATTAACCCTAACCTTAATGAAAGCAACTGGGCTAATACAAACTCTAACCATAAAATTGTGGCTAAGTATAACCATAACCCTAAACAAAATCCAACATGAACATGAATCATCAACCTAAAGCTAATTCTACCTTTAAATATAAGTCTAGCCCTCTAAATATAAACTAAATGATAGCCTCAGTATTCAGAGCTTGTACCCTAATCCTAAAGCAAAATCTAATACTTTAGCAATATGCCAAATGCAAATCCAAAGGCCCAAATTCTAAGAAGCCCATACAGTCTAACAGTAGACATAAAACCATAGACATTAACATAAATTTAATCATAATCCTAATTCCCTAAACATGACACTAATCCTAACCACAACCTCAAATCTAACCCTTTCCCCAACCCTAATGACACTTGAACCCTGACCCAACACATGATCTTTGCTCTAACAAAAACACATAAATAAAACTAACCCGAAAATTTACTACAACCCTTTTCTTTACCCCAAGCCAAAACATAAGTCTAACATAAACACTAAACTTAAATTAAAACATATGGCTAACCATGACCTAAACCAAATCCTAACTCTAACCTTAAGCCTAAACAAAACACTAATCCTAAAACTTTCTCTGATCCACACCTTACCCTAAAGCTAAAACTAAACCCAAATCTAAATCTATTTCTAACTCTCTTTTATTTTTTTTAAATTTATTTATTTTTATCTCAATCACAGGTTAGGTACTTTGAATCCCAGGCGTAGCTCCCTCCCTCATT
>CM053762.1:28697862-28714347 GCA_028658305.1 Pachyuromys duprasi
TTGGTGGACTTGGAGGGGGTGGGGAGGAGGGAGATGAGGCAGGGAGTGGGAGGGTAGGAGGGACTGAGAGAGGGGGCTACGCCTGGGATTCAAAGTACCTAACCTGTGATTGAGATAAAAATAAATAAATTAAAAAAATATTTAACACCAACACTATTTCTAACCCCTAACCATAATCCTATCCTTAAGGCTAACCCTGAACCTTCACCCATAATCCTAACATAAATCTAACCCTAACACTAAATCTAAATCTTTGTTTAACCTTATCATGAACCACCCTAATCACGAAATCCTATGCTGAATCCTAACACTAACTCTCACCACCTAAGACTATCACTAACTCTAACCCTTTATGCCAAACCCTAAGACTAACATACTTTTAAAGTTAACAATAAACTTAACCATTGGATAACCCTCCCCCGAAACCTAAAGCTTTCTGTAATACTAACCCTAAACCTACCATAACCTTTTGTCTATGCATATCACTAAACCTTAGCTTGATCCTGAAACCTAGAAGTTCATCTTGAGCTAGCACCCAAACCTTAGTTAGTATTTATCTAACACTACCCTGCTCCAAATTCCTAACCATACTAGCTAATCCTAAATTTTAATCCAAATTGTTACCCTAACTCACACCCTTTGTCTAAACCTAACCCTAAGTTCCCACCCTAATCATAGTCCCCAAACTAAACCTAATACCTTAACTGTAAACCTAAACCTAACAGTGATTTTAAAATATTGTCTAACTTAACATTAACAGCATAGTAACCCAAACACTAACACTAAACTTTACTTTATCTAAACAAAACTCTAATGTTAACCTCTGGTTGAGGTTTCAACCAGATCCCCTACCATAATTCAAAACTTAACCCTCTAACCCATTGGTTCTCAACCTTCCTAATGCTGAAACCCTTTAATATAGTCTCTCATGTTGTGGAGAACACAACCATAAAATATTTTTGTTGCTACTCCATAAATATAATTTTGCTGCTGTTATGAATCATAATGTAAATATCTGATAGGCAGGATATCTGATACGCAACCCCTATTAAAGATTTGTTTGACCCCCAAAGGGTTTGTGATGCATTGGTGAGAACCGCTGTTCTAACTCCATCGTAATCTTCATTGTCTAATCCTAATTCTAACCATAACATTTTGTCTAACCATAGATTCCACATCCTCCTCTGGGATCTAATCTAGATCTAAATTCTGTAACCTAGTCTAGTCTGACCATACTCACCAGTACTATAGCCAAGTTGTTACTTTGCCAGAATCTGCCCTATATGCAACCACTCACAGGTCCCTTTTGGGCTGCCTTCATCACTCTACTAGGTACACAAACTTGTCACATCTTCCTGCAGGTTCTAATATAGAAATTGACACTGATCTTCTCATCCATTGATTTCCTTTAACCCACCAGATTTATTATGGGTCTCACAGGGCACCAGCCTAATCTGACATTCCCTGGTATCACCGCAAGAGAGCTCTAGGCTTGGACCAAGATCCTCCCAACCTATTCCCCAAGCTGCAAGATTCTCCAACATTACGCATAACCATTCCATCAGAAAGAACTATCCCTACCCTCCATCTTGGAACAGGAAGCATATCCTGTTACCCCTGTGTCCACATAACTCCATTCCACCTAAATCATTATACCCTGTAGACACAAATCAGCTCACTTTTCTCTTTCTCCAATTTCTTCTGTTCATAACAAACTTATAACTAAAAATGGAAGCCACTTGTCCAAATTTCAATACAAGAATAGCAAAAATATTAAAAATCAAACCAATATCTTCTCTCCAAATTAAAAAAGTTTTGTGGAAATACTTGATAATGAAAACTATGTAGATGAACTACAGGACACAGAATTTAAAAGAGCAATCATAAACTTCATCAAAGAATTCAAGAATATATAAAGAAGATACAAATAAAAAGATCAATGAAATCAAGGAGAAGGAGCTTTAGAAGAAAGGGGACCTAATTACTAACTTCAAGAAAACACAAATATAAGCCAAATATAAGTCTTGACGACAGTCCAAGGCTTGAAAATAAAAGCACTGAAGAAATAAAAACATTGAAAAGGACTCAATTTGACTCCAATAGTCTACCAGTCTGTTTCTATGTCAGTACCATACTGTTTTTATCACTGTTGCTCTATAGTACAGCTTGAGATAAGGCATGGAGATCTTTTATTGTACAGGATTATTTTAGCTATTCTGTGTTTTTAGTTTTTCCATATTCAATTGAGACTTGTTCTTTCAAAGTCTGCAAAGGAATTGTGTTGGTATTTTGGCGGGAATTGCACTGAATCTATAGATTGCCATCTATAGATGGCGATTTTTACTTTGTTAATCCTACAGATCTATAAGCATGAGAGATCTTTCCATCTTCTGATATCTTCTTGAATTTCTTTCTTCAGAGACTTGAAGTTCTTATAACACAGGTCTTGCACTTACTTGGTTAGAGTTACACCGAGATGCAGCCATTTCTGATGAGACTTGATAGGCTGGAGTCAGTTCATAGGGGAGGAGGTCCTCCCCCTTTCTAAGGACTAGAGGAGAGGGAAGAAGGGTGAGACCAGGAGGAGACAAGGGAGGTGGCTCTTGGTACTTCTAGCAACCCCAACACTGACAACATAAGTTCTATTCCAGTTTACCCATGGTAAAAGGCAGAAGCTGACAAGCACACATTGTTCTATGATATGTACATGCATGCTGTGCTATGTGCAGAAACACATTCACACATGAACAAATAAAATCTAAATTAATCAAAAATATGTACTACTTATTTAGTACCTTTTCTGAAATCTCACAGCAGCAAAGTTATGTATGTTTTTAATTTTCAGACTTAGTATGCATTTTTAATTTTTTTATTATATTTACACATTTTATATTGAGTGTTTTGCTTATGTGTGTAGTATGTGCATCCCATCTCTTATAACAGAAATAGTCTAAAAATCATACAAACCTCTCATATTTCATTGCAAATACTTAAGAAATACTTCATATTTTATGTGGATCCATAGCTCACACAAAATAAAATTGTTAATAATGGGCCAGCAGGATGGCTCAGTGGAAAAAGCACTGGATGCAAAAAAAGTGACATTCTTAGTTTGAGCGTCTCAGAACCTATCATCTAAATGTGCAAGGAGGAACCTGACCTCATAAAGTGCTTTTTAGTATATGTGTCCCTACACACACAAACATACAATAACAGTTTTTTTAATAGAAAGGACAGGAAGCATTATTTCAGGCTGAAGAGAGGAATAGGTAAAGTAGAGAGACTGTGAAAAGAAATATTAAGCTATAATTATTAAAAACACACAATGCCATTGAGAACAAAAACAACAACAACAATATCACAATTACCACACACATTTTAGTAATGCTTTAGTTTTAGGGTTTTATTATTGCTGTGGAAAGACACCATCACCAAGGCAACTCTTATAAAAAGAAACCGTTTAACTGGGGCTGGCTTACAGTTTCAGAGGTTCAGTCTGGTTCAGGTGGCTCATGCCTGTAATCCTAGCACTCAAGAAAGCAGAGGCAGGTGGATCTCTGTAAGTTCAAGGCCACCCTAGCCTACAAAGCAAGTCTAAGACATGCAAGTCTACATAGATACATAGAGAAAGCCTGTCTCAGAAAAACAAAACAAAACAAAACAAAAGCTTCTATGCAGCTAACTAAACAAACAACCAGGTAAAGTGGAAGCCCCCAGGATGGGAGGGAATCCTTTCTAGATAAACGTCTAACCGAGGTCTGATGTCCAGAATGCATAAAGAGCACTGAAAAAAATAATGTAAAATAAACAAACAAAACCCACAATTTATACATTAGGAAAACATGGGGCTATCACCTCAACAGAATTCTGAAAAGCAGAAACATATTGGCTACGAAACATATCAAAGAATTATCATCACTCTTGAAAGGAGGGAAATTCAAATGAAAACAACGTTGAGGCCCCATTGCCAGCCATGTAGCAGACCACTTTCAGGGGTCTGTCCTCTCCAGCCTGCCTCTGTTCCCTGGGGATTCCACAGACCCCAGTGGTAGATTCAGCCTTCCTCCCTTACCCAATTCCTTTGTGTCAGCTGCCATTATCTGGAGGTACTCTCTGTCTGCAAACCCTCTGGCCATGCTGTCCTGGGCATCAGTAGGTGATCTTCACAATCCTTCCACTGCAAATTCCCCCAAATCCCAAGCCCTGTAGTAGAACAATTGCATAGCACGTGCTCCCACTCTTACTACATTCCCTGGAGACTCCACCAAATCCCATGGCAGGCTCAGCTTCTCCCTGATCCCTCCTGTCAGCCCTCAGAACCTAGAAACATGTTTTACCCAGATTCCCCAATTAGCCACACCTGATCAGGGATTCAGAATCACTCTCTACCAGGCAACCCACAGTGAACTAAATTTCCTAAGGTACAAAGAGGGCAAGAGAAACCAAAGAATAAAACACCTACCCAACAAACAAAAGGACAGACATAAACATCTAGACTCACATTAATCTGAAACGCTGATGCCTGGACATCAGCGCAAAAATACAATCAATAACACCCAAGATAATATGCCTTAACCAGAAACCGGCAACCCTACTACAGTAAGCTATAAGAAATAAAGTACAGCTTAAACACAAAACAAGGACTTCAAAATAGCAATTATGAATATGTTCAATGACCTCAAATAATATATGAATAAAACCCTTAATGAAGTCTGTGAAAACACAAAGAAAAAAAGTAGAATAAAATGATGACAACAGTTCAAGACAAGAAAGTAGAAACATAATTATTAAAGAAGATGCAAACTGAGAAAAAAACTGGAAATTAAAAATTTAGGAGATTGTCTTAGTGAAGGTTTCTATTGCTGACACAATTACCATGGCAACTCTTATTAAGGAAAACATTTAATTGTGGCTGGCTTACAGTTCTGAGGTTTAGTCCGTTATCATCATGGTAGGAAGCATGGTGGCACATTGGCAAATGTGGGGCTAGAAACATAGGTGAAACTTCTATATTTTGATTGGCAGGTCTAATACTAGACCTGAATTGAGCAGCTGAAACTTCAAAGGCCACCCCCCAGTGACATATTTCCTCCAGTAAAGCCACACCTCCTCCAACAAGGCCACACTTGCTAATAGTACCATTCCCTATAAGCCTATTCAAACCATTTTCATTCAAACCACTACAATATTCAAACAAAAATCTTAAAAAGCAGCCTCATGAACAATGTAACAGAAGAATCTCAGACATTGAAGATAAGACAGAAGAAATGGATACCTCAATAAAAGAAAATATCAAATCTAAAATAATTAATCCAGGCACAAAACATGCAGGAGATCTGGAACATTATAAAAAGACCAAATCTACAAATAACAGGAATAAAGGAAGAAGAAGGCGGCAAGGTCAAAGGCATCAAAAATGTCTTCAACAGAATAATACAGGAACATTTCCCTATCCACAGCTGGAGGTAGCTATGAAGGTATAAGAAGCATACAGACACCACACAGAATAACCTGAAAACAAATATTCCAGTACACATAATGACAAAAACACCAAGTGTTTTTTTTTGGGGGGGGGTACAGAACAAAGAAAAGATAGTAAAATCTTGAAAATGAAAAGACCAGGTAATATGTAAAGGCAGAAGCACTGGACTAATACCTCACTTCTCAATGGAGTCTCTAAAAGCCAGAAAGGCCTGAACAGATGATCTACAACCTTGGGGAGACCACAGATGCCAGCCCAGACTGGTATACCCAGCAACGCTTTCAATCAAATCAGATCAAAAAAAATCCACAACAAAATCAAATACAAGCAGGATTTATCTACAAATAAAGCTCTACAGAAGACTCTCAAAGAGAAGCTTGACCCTGAAGAAATTAACAACACCCAAGAAAACAAAAGGAATAAATAGTCCCAGACCAGCAAATCAAAAGAGGAAACACACACACACACACACGTACACACACACTACCACAACCACTACCAACACCATTATTACCCTTCCACCACCACAATAACAAAGTAACAAGAATTAACAAACACTGTTCATCAATAATTCTCAGTGTAAGTAGTCTCAATACCCCAACAGAAAGACACAGGCTGTGTTGGACAGTTTTAGGTTAACTTTACACAAACTAAAGTCATTTGAGAGGAGGGAACCTCAGTTGAGAAAAGGCCTCTTTAAGTTTGGGCTGTAGGCAAGCCTGTAGGGCATTTTCTTAATTGGCAATTCGTAGAGGACGGCTCTGGCGGTGCCCTGATCATTTCTGGAGGTGATCCTGAGTTCTATAACAACATAGAAGGAGCAAGCTGTGAAGAGAAAGGCAGTAAGCATCCAACATCTCTCCATGGCCTTTGCATCAGGTCCTGACTCCAGGTTCTTTCCCCATTTGAGTTCCTGTCCTGACTCCTTCAATGATGGAAGTGTTAGCAAAATAAACATTTCTCCCCAACTTGCTTTTTTGGTCATGGTGTTTCATCACAGTAATAAAAACTATAATTATGACACAGGCCATGGAAGAGGACATAGGAGAAGAAGAGGGACAGAGGGTAGGATTGGGAGGGGATGGCGGAAGGAACTACAGCTGAGATACAAAGTGAATATACTGTGAAATGAACTCTTTGACCACCTCCCCATGAGGGGGCAGCCTTACCAGGCCACAGAGGAAGACAATGCAGCCAGTCGTGATGAGACTTGATAGGCTAGGGTCAGATGAAAGGGGAGGAGGACCTCCCCTATCACTGGACTGAGGAAGGGACATAGGAGAAGAAGAGGGAGGGAGGGTAGGATTGGGAGGGGCTGAGGGAGGGGGCTACAGTTAGGATACAAAATGAATAAACTGAAATAAATAAATAAATAAATAAATAAATAGATAAATAAAATTTTAACACCCCCACCCAAAAGACACAGGCTAACAGAATGAGTGCAAAAATAGAATATATCCTTCTGCTGCATCTAAGAAAAATACATTAACATCAAGGATAGACATCATATTAGGGTAAAATGTTGGAAAAAGATATTCCAAGAAAATGGACCTAAAAAGCAAGATGACATAGTCATTTTAGTATATGACAAAATAGACTATGATCCAAACTACTCAGAAGAGATAGAAAAGGACACTATATACTCATCAAGAAAAAATCCCCCAAGTGTACATTTCAATTCTTAACATCTATGTCCCAAACACAAGGGTACCCACACATTGACCCTCAGACACTGAGACTAGGAGACTACAATACCCCACTCTCAGAAACAGATAGGTCATCCAGACAAAGAAATTCTGGAGCTATCAGATGTTAAAAACCAAATGGACTTAACAGATATTTACAGAATATTTCACCTAAACACAAAAGAATATGCCTTCTTCTTTGCACCACATAGAATTTTCTCCAAAACTGATCACAGACTTGGACACAAAGTAAATCTCAACAGATACAAGAAAACTGAAATAACTCCCTGCATCCAATCTGACTATCACATATAAAAGCTGGTTATCAAGGCCAGAAGCAACAGAAAGGTTATAAACTCATGGAAACTGAACTGAATAAAAAATGGGTCAAGACAGAAATTAAAATCTTTTTAGAATTAAATAAAAGTAAAAGCACAACATTCCCAAACCTGTGAGATAGAATGAATGTGATTCCAAGAGACAAGGTCATAGAACTAAGTGCTTAGAAAAGTAAATAAATAAATGGAAATATTCATGTTAGTAACTTAATAGCTCACCTGAAAGCACTAGAACATACTCAAAAAGAGTAGACATCAAGAAATAACCAAATGTGGGGCTAAAATCAATATAATAGGAGCAAACAAAGAAATAAAAACAACACAAAAATCAATGAAAGTAAGAGTTGGTATGTGAGAATATCAATAGGATTGATAAACAGGCAACGAATTACATGATGAAGATAAAAACATAGAGATTAGTAAAATCAGAGACAAAAAGGGGGCAGAACAACAGGCACCAAGGCAATTCAGAGAAACAAAAGGACATATTTTAAAAATCTGTACTACATCCAATTGGAAAAACTAAGAGAAATGGATATTTTTCTTCGTAAATACCACCACCTACTGAAGTTAAATCAACATCAGGTAAGCAATATAAGCAAACCACTAGTGGAATAAAAGGATTAATTAAGTGTTCTGAGAAAAAAAAAGAAAATGAAAAAAGGTTTGAGCCACAAAATTCAATTCAGAAGTCTACCAAACATACCAAACAGTTAATGTCTCTATTCCTACAAATACTCAGCAAAATAGGAAGAGGGGTAAACATTGCCTAATTCTTTTAATGAAATAATAATTATCCTGATATCTAACCCACATAAATACTCAAAAAAGAAAGAGAAATACAGATCATTTTTCTTTATGAACATAGACAAAAAATTGTTAGTAATATGCATTCAAACTTAACCCAAGTACATGTCAAAAAGATCAGTCACAAGAAACAAGTTGATTTCATCTTACAGATGCAGGAACGGTTCATCATACATAAATTGATAAGCATAATACTCCATACAAAGAAACAAAAACACCACATGAACATCTCAGTAGATGCAGAAAAGGAGGTTGACGAAATCCAACATGCCTTCATGACCAAAGTCCTGGAAGGACTAGGGATTTAAGGAACATACCCCAACATTATCAGATTTACAACAAGCCCACAGCCAACATAAACCTAAACAGAAAGAAACTCAAAGCATTTCCACTACAGTCAGGAACAAAACAAGGTTGTCCACTTTCTCTATACCTTTTCAATATAGTACATAGAGTCTCAGCTAAAACAATGATGCAACTATAGGAGATCAAGGAAATAAAAGTAGGAAAGAAAGAAGTCAAAGTGCCTTCGTTTGCAGATGGTATGATTATATGCATAAATGACCCTAAAAATTTCACCAGCTGATAACCACTTTGACAATCAGGACATAAAAGGAACACACAAAAATAAGCATCTGTCCCATGTCTAATGACATATAGTCTGAGAAAGAAATCAGGGAAATATTACTTTTCACAATAGCCTCAAAAATGAAATATCTTGGGATAACCCTAACCAAACAAGTGAAATACTTACATGATAAAAACTATGAGTCTTTAAAGAAAAATTCAGAGGGTGGAAATATCTCTCATGCTTATGGATCATTAGGATTAACATAGTAAAAATGGCCAGCCTACCAAAAGCAATCTAGGGTATCTGAGAGAACATAAGGAATCACAATCTTGAACATTTATCTAAATATATATTTATATGTAAATATATTCATATTTAAAATATATGTATAATTGCTCATATATGATATATTACATCTAATCTCTGTGTAATTAACATAATTACAATTATATACATATGTGTGTATATAATTATATACATATATATATAATTTAAATGAACTCTTCTCATCTGGTCTACTCCACACCATATAACAAAAATCTAGACAAAAGAAGTCTTCTTTTGAGTCATTGGTTAGTGTTGTTCAGAACATACAGCCTATTGCTGTTGCGCTTGGTTACTGCCAGAAATGGAAGGTAATGCCTATGTCACAAGACACCTTCTACTCCAGATACAAAGCTTAGAAGATCATTAGCTGTAATTAAGCTGAAATCTTCCACCCTGAGGATTCACTTTCATAGTACAGGGAGGACCCATGCTAGCTACCAAAGGAGGGAAGCAACCAATCGTACTACCTAGCCCCGATACCAAAAGTGCACATCAACGACCAGCATGGCATGCTAACCCCACAAGTGCAGGGGTGGCTCATATATCTTGGCATTAACAAATTGTGCTTAGGACCTAATGAACAACTCTGTAAACAGTGCTTAACACTGAAAATCTAATCAACTACTCAGGGCTAGTAAGGTTATGGATCTTGGAAGGGAACCAACAACCCCCACTTTATTAAACCATCACAATCCTTAAAGATCTAAACATTTGCCCTTGTACCCACAGAGGGCTGTGCATTGCCACAGGAGGCAGAGCCTCGAGGACTATTTGTCTTGAGTACTTCATGCTGTTAACAGAGCATCAGTCTGCTTATTGCCCTTGTGGTCAACACATTCCTCATAGTATATGAGCTGTATGAAAACCCTAAGGGGACTTCCAGCCCCTCACTGGGCAGTATCATTGGCACTTATAATAACAGTGCTTCATTTTTTTTTTTTCAGTCATTGCTCCTGGAGTGGGTTAGTGAGTCAGCCACCATCATTGGAAAGAACTTTGATTGGTGGCAATGACCACCACCTTTAAAGAGAATTTGGGGATTCCTCTGCTGAGAATTCTCTGTTTAGCTCTGTATCCCATTTTTGAATTGAATTATTTGGTTTGTTGGTGTTTAATTTCTTGAGTTCTTTATATATTTTGGGTATTAGCCCTTTGTCAGATGTCAGATTGGTGAAGATCTTTTCCCACAGTATAAACTGCCATTTTGTTCTATTGATAGTGTCCTTTGCTTTACAGAAGGTTTTCAGTTTCATGAGGTCCCATTTATTAATTGTAGATCTTAGAGCCTGAACTGTTGGTGTTCTGTTCAGGAAGTTGTCTCTTGTGCCAATGAGTTCAAGGCTCTTACCCACTTCCCCTCTAGCAGCTTTAGTATATCTAGTTTTATGTTGAAGTCTTTGATCAATGGAATACTATTCGGCCATTAAAAACAAGGAAATCATGAAATCTGTAGGCAAATGGATGGTACTAGAAAAGATCATCCTGAGTGAGATAAAACAGACCCAGAAAGACACATATGACATATACTCACTTATAAGCAGACTTTAGTCATATAGTACAGGATGGACATACTACAATACACAGTCCCCAAGAAGATACGTCCAAAGGACATCTTAGGCTTCATGCCTACCCACTAGTTAGGGGAGTGCAGGATTTCTCTGACACAGACTATGTTGCCTGCCCTTTGATCATTTCCCCCTGATAGGACTTCCCTACAAGACCACAGGGGAGGGAGATGAACTCACCCTTCATGTGAATAGATGAGCTGGGGTGTCTGGGTAGGGAGGGACCCCCTATTCTGAGGAATATGGCAGATGGGATGCAGGAGGGGCGGTGAGACTAGGGAAAGAGGAGGGAGGGGCCTATGGCAGATGTAAATTGAATTAATTAATTAAAAAATAATTTGGAAAATATATAGTTTAGTAATGTTAGGTAAAGATGTTTTTGTTGTGGCTCTGAGGTAGAAAATCTTAGGGAACAATTTGAAGTTCAGGAAAGTACGCTCTTAATAGTTGACCAAGAAACTTTTTGAGGTTAGGAAGCAAGAACAACAGCCCAAGTTAGCACTAGCTGATGTCACCCTCTCGCTGAAGCTGAGCTGATAATTAAGGTGATTAATATCATGTACCCATTTTTACCCTCAGATTCCTGATATGATTTAATAAAAACTGTAAATGAGTAAATGTGCAACTTGAGGATTTAAAGTAGAAATGGCTGATTGTTTTTGGTATAATATTTAGATTCGTGATTCTTAGATTTTTGTAAGATTACTTTTTAAGGTAATTGTTTCTTTCTTTGTAACCTCAAATTGCAGCCTGCCAGTAAAGAGAAACTGGCTCAGAAAATTAGCTTAATTGCTTACACTTTGTAATCTATAACAAGTTGCTTAGTTTATGTGGGTTCTTGGCAATAATTGGTTTTCTTCACTTGTAATATGTAAAATGTTTTTCATGAAAAGATAGTTGGAAAAATTGTTTTTCAATGATCATTCACTAAAAGAAAAATATAATGTGATCGTATTGTAATTCTTACATTGCTTGAAAGAGTTTGCTGGATATATAAGCTGTGGGAGAAAGAATAAAGTTGATTGAACCTTGAAGTTGATGGAACTTGCTCATTGGAGCTTGTCTTGCTTTATCCATCTTGTATACATGTGTGTGCATAATCTTTTTTCCCCTTCTCTTCTTCTCTCTAGTCTCTGGCTACCACCAGCAGTGGCTTACCCTGGATAATATCAGTAGTTACAAATAGTTCCAGCCTGGAGAATGAAGCTTTTTGTTTTGTTTTATTTTGTTTTAGTTACAATTTATTCACTTTGTATCCCAGCTGTTGCCCCCTTTCTCTTTCCATCCCAATTGCTCCCTCTCTCCCTCTTCTCCTCCCATGCCTCTCCCCTCATCCACTGACAGAGGAGGTCATCTTCCACTTCCTTCTGACACTAGTCTATGAGGTCTCATCAGGGCTGGCTGCATTGTCTTCCTCTGTGGCCTGGTAAGGCTGTCCCCACACCCACCCAGGAGGAGGTGATCAAAGAGCCAGACACTGAGTTTATGTCAAAGACAGCCCCTCTTCCCCTTACTAGGACACCCACTTGGACACTGAGCTACCATGGGCTACATCTATGCAGGGGTTCTAGGTTATCTCCATGCATGGTTCTTGTTTGGAGTATCAGTCTCAGAAAATACCGCTGGGCCCAGATTTTTTGGTTCTGTTGTTCTCCTTGTGGAGCTCCTGTCCCCTCCAGGTCTTTCTATCTCCACCTTCTTTCATTATATTTCTGTACTTTACCCAAAGTTTAGCTATGAGTTTCAGTGTCTGCTTTGATACCCTACTGTGTAGAGTCCTTCAGAGGCCCTCTGTGGTAGGCTCCTGTCCTGTACCCTGTTTTCTCCCTCTTCAGATGTGTATCCCATTTGCCTTTCTGAATGAGGATTGATCATCTTACCCAGGGTCCTCCTTCTTGCTTAGCTTCTTTAGGTGTACAGATTTTAGCATGATTATCCTATATTATATGTCTAGTATTCACTTATAAGTGACTGCCATGTGTGACGTTCTGCTTCTGGGATACCTCACTCAGGATGATCTTTTCTAGTCCCCACCATTTGTCTGCAGAGTTCATGATTTCCTTGTTTTTAATTGCTGAGTAGTATTCCATTGTGTACATGTACCACAATTTCTGTGTCCATTCCTCAATTGAGGGAGATCTGGGTTGTTTCCAGATTCTGGTTATTATGAATAAAGCTGCTACAAATATGGTTGAGCAAATGTCCTTGTTGTATATTTGTATATTTTGGATATATGTCTGGGTGTGGTATAGCTGGATCTTGAGGTAACACTATTCTTAATTTTCTGAAAAAGAACCAGATTGATTTCCAAAGTGGTTGAACAAGTTTACATTTCCACCAGCAATGGAGGAGGATTCCCTGTTCTCCACAACCTCTCCAGCATGTGTTGTCACTTCAGTTTTTGATCTTAGCCATTCCGATGGGTGTAAGGTGAAATCTCAGAGTCGTTTTGACTTGCATTTTCCTGACGACTAAGGATGTTGAGCATTTCCTTAAGTGTTTCTCTGCCATTCGATATTCTATTGGAAATTCTCTGTTTAGTTCTGTACTTCATTTTTTAATTGGATTACTTGATTTGTTGCTTTTTAACTTTTTGAGTTCTTTATATATTCTGGATATCAGCCCTCTGTCAGATATAGGGTTAGTGAAGATCCCTTTCCAGTGTGTAGACTGTCATTTTGTTCTGACGACAGTGTCATTTGCTTTACAGAAGCTTTTCAGTTTCATGAAGTCCCATTTATCAATTGTTGCTCTTAGAGCCTGTGCTTCAGAAATAAACCCACGTACTTATGGACACCTGAATTTTGACAAAGATGCCAAAACCGTATAATAAAAAAAAAAAAAAGACAGCATCTTCAACAAATGGTACTGGTCTAACTGGATGTCTACATGTAGAAAATGCAAATAGATCCATATTTATCCACTAAAGTCCAAGTGGATCAAAGACCTCAACATAAAACCAGACACACTAAATCTGTTAGAAGAAAAAGTGGGGAAGAGCCTTGAACTCATTGGCACAAGAGACAACTTCCTGAAGAGAATCCAGCTTTTATCCTTAGAGAAGAGCCTACTGGGTGCCCATCTGCGGACTCTATGCCATGCCTCAGTTTACCCTATGGTGTGGAAGCTGGTCTTCAGCACTCAGATATGTGCAGTCCTCACTCTTCAAGAAAACAATCTCTTTTGCAGGTAACAGGAACCATTCCTAAAAACTACACCCAAGCAAAACGCAGAGCTGTTAAGCCTAGTCCCAATAATACAGCTATAACACACTGCCAGACCAAAGACTCAGAGAACATTTCAGAAGAGGGTAAAGAAAGTATGTCATAGCCAGGAAATTAGACATTTTGATATGAGATTGTGACTACTTGTGAAATCAGAGTCTACACAAATGAAGTCTCACTGATATTACTTACTAGGCCACCAGCTAAACAAAGATGATACCATTGGGCATGTCAACCTGGACAGGAAAAAGTCCACAAGAGCCCAGCTCTACATGAAGAACAATAAGGTACTGAAAGTGAGAGAAATAGCATTCTCTGGGCCATAGCACAGCAACTGGCTATCCAATATGAAATGGCCAGCCCTGAAAACAAGCATATGCGCAACAATGAATAGACTGAGCAGATTGTATTTAGAAATATCTATGTACATAAGTGCACACCATGTGTTTGTTGACAATTAATGGAAAAAAAGAGACCATGAATTTGAAGACAAAAAAGGAAGGGTAAGTGAGTGGTGTTGAAAGGAAGCCAGAAATGGTGTAAGTACATTACAATCTCAAAAAGAAAAGAAAAATTAAATACCTCTAACCTTAGACTAAACTGAGATACTAATCCAATACCTAGTTCTTATCATAACTTAAACCTAGCTCAGACATGAGCCCTGAATATTATCATAGCCCTAAGTAAAACTGAAACCCTACAGGCAGGCAGAACCCTAAACTATGTCTAAAATCAACTCACTATTAGGTCTTACAGTAACTGTAGCCGTACACTACATAATAGCAGTCTCTAACCTAACCTTATCTATATTCCCAATACTGGCTCTGCCAAAAATCCTAGACCTAAATCTAAACCTAGTTCTAGTCTTAATCCTGGGGCCAACACTAGCCATAATGGCAAACCTAGCCATAATCATAATCCTAACATTAAATTGAAAACTAAACTTAAAAACAATAGTAATACTGTTCCTGGCCCTAGCTTTAAGCCAAAACTATCTCTAACTCTGCAATTCCTCTTTAAAATCTCCCTAAAACCATCTCTAGCTCTAAAACTAATCAATGTATAACAATAACTCTACCATTTTCTCCTACTAAAATGTTTATAGAAGTAAACAAAACTGTCCATACCTCTAACATTACATCTGGATAGATCACCACTACAAAGAACAAATATGTGATGGAGAGGTTGAAAAGAAAGAAAACAGCAGTGCTGTGGGGAAAGGAAGTACTGGAGACAGATGTGATCATGGCGGAGGATGGGAGAGAGAGGACTTAGGTAGACATGCTGTCATTGCCCAGTAGGGTCAAGGGTCAATGGAGTGGAGTGGAGCCGTCTGGAACTTATGCAGACACATGCTCAGCCCCTGAACATGCTATCTGACTGTGCCCTGGCTCTGGGCAACTATAGAAGCCCTAGATGAAGAAAGGTTCACTTTCTGGATTGGGCCTCCTTAAATAACCACCATAGTCCATGATGCCACAAGAGGCCACGTTGGTGTCTGTGGTCTGTGCTCACACCCTAGGCTATGATGAAGCCCTAGATTCATATGCAGTAAATACTGCTGACTGAAACATTGGTGATGTCACTGGGCTTTGCAGCTTGTGGGGGTGGTAGAGCATGTGGACTTGAGTGATGTGCACTCACCGGAGGCCATGTTGAGGTCTGTGGTCCGAGCAGCGAATGAGGGCAATGGGTAGGTTGGTTATTCTTTTCTGTCCAGGGGCAAGTTGATGTCTCTCGCCTCCTGTGTATTCAGTTGTCCATGGGCTGAGCTGCTGCCTGAAACTATATTGATGTTCATCCTTTTGTTGATAATAAATGGATAAGGGGTGAAAAAAATATCCCTTTCAGAGCTACTTCCTGCTGATTTGGGGGCATCAATATTGGGGGCAGGAAGGCAAAAAGCTGGAATGTTTGCCAAGTCTGGGAAGAATAGGCTGATTTACTTACTGTCCAGGATCTAGGAGACCATCTGCAGCTAGGAAACTGCACGGCCTGCTGGTGCATTCTGTGAGGTTTAGGCCAGAGCACCTGAATTCCGGATGCAGCTCTTGAGAAAACACCTGGCAGGATGCTGGAACATAAATATGTTAGGGGCAGCAGTTAAAGTTAAAGAACTTAGGGAGAGAAATTCTTTTTCATTGTTCACGCATTTGAAACTCCTAGGTCCATGGTCTTGGCAGTTGGGGGAGGGGAGTCCCTAAACCAGGGGAGGAATTCCACCCTCTGGAATAGGTAGTTATGTTAACAGGCTGTTGAGTGACAGTACTTATCAGGAGTGTGACCTATGGATTCAAGTGGATCACCTGAAGCTTGCAGAAATCTTTTTAAGTTTACAAAAGGGGAGAGATCCAAGATGGCTGCCACGAAAGAACACTGTGTCTGAGGAGTAGGAGAGCAGAAACAACGCAGCGACCAGGAGACTGAACTCTGGGACCTAAAACGCCAGCATTGTGAGTGCCAGGTGAGCGGAACTCCTACGGTGA
>CM053762.1:28714847-28764787 GCA_028658305.1 Pachyuromys duprasi
GGAATGCAAACTTGTACAACCACTCTGGAAATCAGTTTATTCACTTTGTATCCCAGCTTCCCACCCTCCCTCCCCTCTCTAAGTCCAAAGATAGGGGAGGTCCTCCTCCCCTTCCGTCTGACCCTAGCTTATCAGGTCTCATCAGGACTGGCTAAAATGTCCTCCTTTGTGGCCTAGCAAGGCTGCTCCTCCCTTGGTGGAGAGGAGGGGAGTTTTGTTAAGTATTTCTCTGCTATTCGATATTCCTCTTTTAAGAATTCTCTATTATCTCTGTACCCCATTTTTTAATTGGATTACTTGATTTGTTGCTTTTTAAACTTCTTGAGTTCTTTACATATTCTGGATATTATCCCTCTGTCAGATATAGGGTTGGTGAAGATCCTTTCCCAGTCTGTAGGCTGTCATTTTGTTCTGATGACAGTGTTCTTTGCTTTACAGAAGCTTTTCAGTTTCATGAGGTCCCATGTATTGGTTACTGTAAGTCCTGTAATGTCAGTGTTAATGCATGTGTTCACAGGTAAGCAGTTTCTCGTGTCTCTATGTTTTCACTTTTTTATTTGCACACAGTTTCCAAGCACTCTAATGCCAGCATTTGCATGCGTGTTCATATTTACAGTTTATAAGAATGTCCATATGGTGAAGACCTAAAAATGGAGCTGGAAGCAAGAAAGAAAACACAATCTGAAGCAATCCTGGAGATGGAAAACCTAGAGAAGGGTCAGGAACTATAAACACAAGCATCACCAACAAAGTACAAGACATGGAAGAGAGAATCTCAGGGGTAGAAGACACAACTGAAGAAATCTGTACATCTATCAAAGAAAATGTTAAGCCTAACAAGTTCCTGACACAGAACATCTAAGAAATCTGTGACAACATGAAAAGACAAAACCTAAGAATAACAGGAACGGAAGGATAGTGCCTTTGTTATGTGTGAAAAGGTGTATTCACACCAACATGTGTGCATGCTATTGGGATTGCTTAGAAACAACATGCATGAAAACATGCATATATCCTGATAAATAAGGCCAGAAAGTGTCTGTGATCATGTATGCACACACAGAAGTGTGACCATGCTCTAAAATGGCATGTATGTGAAAATGCATTCCCACACTATTGACACATCACTGTACTCCAAAACATGATATATATGAGCATGAATACATTCACTGACATTTGACAGAACTCAGAGAATGTATGTATAAATATTCTCATACATATCAACAGGTAATCACGTTTGAACACAAAATCCATCTGAACTTGTGTGTACGTCCCAAAATTTGACTACATTCCAAGACCGCACATGTGCAAACATGTGCATTCCTATCTACAATTGATGCTGCATATGTGTGAATGTGCCCATACACTCCATCATGGAACCATCATTGGCAAGCACATGTGTATTACCATGAACATATACATGTGTCTATGCTCTCAGTCTTAATCCACATGAACAAACAATATACACCAAGTTGTGACAGTGTCTAGAGACCTCATGTGTATTTACATGTGCAAACCATAGACAACTGTGTTCAGAAATTGCATGCATATGAAAGTACACATATAAGCCAACATGTGGTCATATTTGGAAATTGTGTGTGTATATGACCATAAATGTACATACTGACACTGAACTGGGCATGGAGTTTGCACGTGTGTGAATATATCCTGACATGAGACCATGTGAACATGAGCATATATGACAAAAAGTGGCCATGTTCAGACATATCGTGATTATAAACATGCATACATGTGCCATCATGTTATTATATTAGATAACTGCATTGCATGAAATATATGCACATGCTGGCATTTAAGCACACTCAGAATCTTCAAACACGTGAAGATGCATGTACAAACTGATATGTGAGTATGCTCAGAAAATGCATGTGTATGAAAAGATATGTGCATGCTGTGATGTGGCAGCACCTAGAAACTGATGCTTGTGGACATACACTGATATGTGACAGTGTTCAAACCTGCATGTCTATTGGCGTGAAAATATGTATCAGTATTTTATTGATCTAAAATTGCATGCATGTGAGCATGTATGTACACACTGTCATGTAACCATGCTCTGAAACTAAATGTGTGTGAATATGCACAAACACATTACAATGGGACCACACTTAAAACCTGCATGTTAACATACTCATATACACAACTGTGTATTTATGCTCAGAGACTGTATACATGTTAACTTGTATTTACACACTCACATATGGCAATTCTTAGAAGCTGTATTCATGTGGACACACTTATGGATACCATTACAGTTCTCAAAAATTGCATGTGAGTGAAAAAAAAAACTGTTCACCCTGACTAATGAGAGTGTTTATAAATTGCATGTATATAAAGACAGCATGAGCACTGACATGATAGCACACAGACATTGTATATACGTGAACACGAACATAAATACTGACACTCGATAATCCTCATAACTGCATGTGGGTGAACATGTACAGACTTGTTGTCATATGATAGCACTTGGAAATGGCATATATGTGACTATGTGGATAACTACGTACTTGTCAACATGTGAAAGCGTTCAGAAACTACATTGTGTAAAGATCTGCACACACACTGAGGGGTGCAAGCACTCAGAAACTGCACACATGTGAATATGCAAATACATACTTGCCGCTGAGACTGTACTCAGAAACGTGAACAAGGCACGAATGCCAACATATTAAACTACCTAGAAACTGCACGGGAACATATGCACTCACACTGACATATGAGAGTGCTCAGGAACAGAATGCTTGTGAATACATGTAGATGCCAAGAGTCAGAGGACTCAGAAACTGCAAGATTGTGAACATGTACATACACACTAACATATGAAAGGGTTCTAAAATTGCATGCATGTGTAAAATGCATGTAGACACTGACAAATGACAGTACTAGTAAATTGCCGGTATGTAAATACTTATGTATATGGTGCCATATCACAGCACTCAGAATTTGAACATGTGTGAAGAAGTGAATGGACACCTACATTATAGCACCCAGAAACTGAATGCATGTGAACCATGACTATTAACACTTGACTGCACTTGGAAACTCCACAGGTGTGAATAGGCACATACATAGCAACATGTAACAGCAATAAGAAACTGCCTTTGAACATGTGCATAGATGCCACCATGTGATGTTATCCATAAACTTCATGTATATGAACATGCCAACATGTGAACATCCTCAGAAACTTCATGCATGTAAACATATATGCACATTACAACATGTGACATCATTTGAAGGCTGCAATAATGTCAATACATGTATACACATTGATATACACACTGCTTGGAAAGTACATGTGTGCTAATGGGTATGTACATTCTTACATGTGACTGTACTCAGAAACAGAATGCATCTGAACACACATGTATCCACTAGCATATGACTCATCTAGGAAATGAGTTCTGGGTGAACAAGTGCAAATATGCCAACATGTGGCCATGCTTGGGATTTGCACTATGTAAACATGTGCACACACACTGATCCATGACCATGCTTGGAGACTACATTTATATAATGCCGATATATGGCTACAATCTGAAATAACCTGCACATAAACATATGCATACACATTAACATGTTACCCTGCTCAGAAACTTCAAGCATCTGAACGTATTTGTACGTAACTGCACTCAGAAGCTGCATCCATGTGAACAGGTACATACCCACCAACATGTGACCACATGCATATGAAGACATGCATACACAACAGTTTGTCACTATGCTCTCTCCCCTCCCCGCCCCAAAAGCAATGTGTGTGAACACATGTGCGAACATAAACTGTGTCTGTGCTCGGAAGCTGCACACCTGTGACATTAAGGCTTTGTGTAATTGTTAGAGCTGCTTTAAATTTGGGATTTGGGCTAAGATGGGAGCTATAGAACGGGATTTGGTTACTGTTACACTTTGCTTGGAGCTACTATGAGGTATATCGGAAGGCTGGTCATGTTCTGAGCTGTGTTCCTGATTAAAGAGTTACAAGTCACATTAGGATCTAGTTTATGGTAGGATTCAGGTAATTTTTAGGGATTAGGTTAAATTAAGGTTCATAGCAAATATTGGTGTTAAACTTAGGGTTAACGCTAAGGTTAAGTTCATGGAGAGTATGTGCTGGGGTAATGACTAGGGTTATAGTTAGGTTTAGAGTTTGATTTAGGGTTGGGGATGTGAATAGGCACAGTATTTGAGTTAGGATTTGTGTTGGTGTAATTGCTAGGTTTAGGATTAGGGTTTAGGGTCAGATTTACATTCAAGGCTAGGAGTATTAGTATTAGTAAAATTTTATAAAATATAAATATTAGTTTATAAAGTCTAATTTTATAAACTGTTACTGCATATTTTTATTTTTAAAATTATAATTTAATTACATCATTTCTCCCCTCCCTTTCTTCCCTTCAAACCCTCCCATTTATGCCTCCTTGCTCATTTTTAACTTTATGGCATCTTTTTATATGCATATAAGTATACACATATTCAGATATATATTCCTAAATATGATCTGCTCAGTCTATATAAAATTACTTGTATCTATGTTTTCAGGGTGATCATTTGTTATTGGATAACCAATTGGTGTACTCTTCTCTGGGAAAGATTATTTCCCCCACTCTCAGCATTCCTTTTTTGTATGTAGTTCTTTCGGTAGGTTTGGAGCCTCCTGGCATTTTCCACATCCACTTTGGCATGTCTGCTGGTGTTGCCCTTGTCAGCTCCTGTTTGGTCAGTCATGTGGGTGAGACTTTATGAGTGTTGCTTTTGACATTGCCAGGAGAAACAATTTTCACAGCAAACTCTCTGGTGCTAGGGCTCTTAAAATATTCCCATTCCCTTTTCAGCAATGTTCCCTAAGCCTTAGGTACAGGGGTATTTTGTAGGTTATCCATTTGGACTGAGATCCACGACTTCATTCTGATTGATTGTAGCTTTAGGCCATGATGTAGTAGCACTTGCCCTTGATGAAGAGCTAGAGAAAACTAATGGTTCCTGAGAAAGAGAATCATTCTTCTCCAGAAACTGGCCCGTAATAAGTTACCCAATCCCAAGTGGTCATACCTATGTGTGTGTGTGTGTGTATGTGTTTGTGTGAGTGTGTATATGAACAATGCTAAATGGACTCAGCAGTTTGTATATGTGTTTATGTAGTTATGACAATTAAATAAGAAGAGGTTGTGAAGTTGAAAGTAAGGGAGACACAGGAGGAGTTGGAGGGGAAGAGTATGGGATGAAAAATACAGTGCTCACAAGTGGAAATCTTTTAAAAGAAAAGTGAGAGGAAGGTGGAAATGGTAGAGCCAGGTATAGGAGTGGAATGGCCAGTGTCTGATCTGGGCTCCTTGCTTCTGGTATCACTCAAAGACAGCACAGAAATTATTTCTTCCAAGCATCCACTAACAAAATACAAGCGCCAACAAAACCCAACAAGTCCCACTCCAGTAGTGATACTCTTTAAGGGAAAGATGGTGAGGAAGTGGGGTCGGGTGCCTATGTATGACTTGGTGCATGTGCTTGCGTTCGCATGTTCTCTTGCCCAGTCTCTCTTTCACAACCTCTGCTTATACTCTTTCAGCCCCTCTTTGAGATCTTTCCATGACAGTGTCACTACGCTTCAGAAGTTTGCATCCTCACCATGTTCTACCAAGCCAAGGAGAGCAAACCTCTGTGAACCCACTCTCCTCTCAGAGAAGCCCAGGAAATGGCTGTAAATAAGATGAGTAGAGGATGATGACTTAATGACTGTTTTTCAGGACAGATAGTAAAACACAAAAACAGGTGAGTCTGGGAACATGGGAAATCCAGGAGCATGCATGCCTTTTTTTGTTTGTTTGTTTGAGACAGGGTTTCTCTGTGTAAGGTTGACTGGCCTTGAACTCATGGTGATCTGCCTCCCTGTGCTGGGATTAAAGGTATGTGCCACCACGCCCGGTTCATGCCTAATTTTTCTATTTCCACAGCAAAATGTAACAAGAAGGCAACCTCTATCAAGCTCCCATTGAAAGAAGCTTTTTAGCACCTTGGCACCAGATGCCTCTCTATTACAGTGTCTTGGAACCGCTGGTTTGACTCTTTTCTTCTGTTTCAGACACTAACACTGTCACCAGTAAGAAACATCCTCTATAACACAATTGCTCGGGAGAACAAACAATGGGCTGGGTTTCTCCTCTCAATGAGAAAATAGGGAGTAGAGGGGCAAGTGGCTCAACAAGTCATTCTCTGCGTGAGACCAAGGTTAAGATGGAGGAGGCTTCAGAGTCCAGAAGAGCAAAAATAACTAGCAGTTCACACAATTCACAAGTTATCAAGAGCAGAACATTAGATCTCAGGGGTTGATTTTTTTTTTCATCCACTATTTTTATCCAGTAACCTAATATTTTCTGGTGGGGTCAGGTACAGCAAACTTTATTTATGGCATTTAAGAGAGTGACACTCCCTAAGCCACTCTCCTTTTCCTGTGATTCTGGTATGGAAACTGAGGCCAGAGGCTCAGTGTGTTTGGGATTGAGTTCGGGCAGGGACTCCACTGAAACAGAAGATCTCTCTCTTCCTTTCAAGTTCTTGCTGGAGTGAGTGGTCAAAGGCTTCTTATACTTTGTAAGCCATGAGGCCTACCACCTTGTTGCTATAGTTGTATTCACTGTCACACCAGGAAATGTGATTAAGGAAGTTGTCATTGAGAGCAATGCCAGCATAGCATCAAACATGGAAGAGTAGACATAACTGCTAAAGCATTATGAGAAAACCTGGTCCTCAGTATAGCCCAGGATTCCCTTTAATGAGTTTCTTGATGTCTGCTTATTCACCTTTTGGATTTCATCATACTTGACAACTCTCTCCCTGTGGCATGTCGGAGTACAATGGAAACACTGGGGTTAGAAATATGGAAGGAGTGCCAGTGAGCTTCCCATTCAGCTCTAGGATGATCTTACTCACAGTTTTTGGCAGCACTAATAGATGCAAGGATGATGTTCTGGAAAGTCCCACAGCCATCATACCAAAATCTCTAAAGGGCCATCCACAACCTTCTGGGTGGCATGGACCATGGCCATGAATTTAGATTCATTAGAACCTAATCTAATTTAGGTTCACACCCATCACAAACATGAAAGCCATCATCAAAAGGAGCAAAGATGATGATGCTTTTGTCTTCACCTTTCAAGTGGGCCACAGCATTTTCCATGACGCTGGAGACACCAGTAGACACTATACAGTATCAGCTATTTGAGGTTGATGGGGTCTCACTCCTGGAAGATGGAGATGTAACTTCCTGTTAATGACAAGTTTTGCATTCTCAGTTTTGATTGTGTCATTGACCTCGCCATAGGTAAAATCATCATGTAGACCATTTAGTTGAGGTGAATGCTGGGGTCATTGATGTCAATGATATCTACTTTGCCAGAGTTAAAGGCAGCCCCGGTGACTAGGCACCGAATCCAGCCAAATCCATTGTGTCTCTACATTAGAAGACGTGACTGTTTCTAAAACAGGAAGGAGCAGAGAGAGCAGTAATGTCACTTTTGCTTTTATTAAATGACTCAAGAATATGAACAATTGCAGAGAAGTGGTAGACCAGAAATAGGCATTCTCTGTTTACTTCCCACTGAGGTTTGTAGGCAGAAATAGAATGCCACTGAGTGTCTTTAGATTTCATCCTTAATCTGTATTAAATTTGTTTTGCTTCAGTTTTTCAAGGAAGTGCCTGCACTGATATATTTTAAAGAACATTAGATTAATTTTTTCCCTATGTGCCATTCACTGTGATTTAGAAGAGCCACATTTGTTTCTGCAAGGCCAACCAGCATATCCGGATCCAATGATCATGGGCACTTCTTTGTTCTAAGGCCACTTAGCTAAAAGGTAAAAACAGGAAGGCTACCCATTCACTCAGAAATGAAATCTCACTCACCCTTTGTGGCCATCCAAGGTCTTGTAGTTAAAAATACTATTGAGTACTGCTTGTCTGACTTGTAAAACTGTTCCAGCAATAGAAATAGGTCACAAACTTGTGGAGGATGAAAACATTGTGATAATAAAATTTAGAAACCAGATAGTAATAATTTAAAAATTCTCAAAAACCTTTCTTTCTGCTTTTTATTTTAAACGTCCACATTACTATTTTTAATCTCCTCACTGGACTGACATTTTTCTCTTTTTGTGCTTTGCTTTTCCATTTACCCATTCATCCTTACCATTCTTATTTCTATTTATGAATTCCCATTACCCTGAATCATTTTCCTACTTTCTCCTCTCATCAGAGATAACATGATAAAATGGAGCATTAGAAAAATATCATCATGTTACCTTGGTAAAAAGTCTCTATCTATTTTTAACATTTAGATGCATTATGGGTAGATAAAACATATGCCTGCACAAATTATACTAGCTACACCTAGGAAAAAACATGACTACACTGGCTTACATGGGAAGAGCCTAAGAGAATCTAGGAAGATCTTAGAAATGAAGGGCCCTGGTGCATCTAGGATCTAAACCAGGTGGCTACCAGGATTGCAATGAGAAGTCAAGAAACATCCATCTGTGGGTTCTTCTTTCTCAATGTCCCTGCAGTTGCCTTCTCCTTGTCCTGGTCTCATACCTGTACCTGTGCCCCTATTTACATGCTTTCTTTTCTCTTCCAATGCCCTCTTGTTCTATATTTCATTCTAGATTTTTTCCTCATCTTCACTTTTTCCTGTAAAAAAGGGCAACACTTTTGTTTTTCATGACCAACAACTTTGCAATACAAAGAGTACTAATGACCCACAGACTCTACAGGTTCATGTGCCACCTGTTCAATTTCAACTTCATGGGGAAAAGATCCTGTTATCAAATTTGACCATGCCTGGCTCAATCAATTTGGCCATAGGATGGAAGTCATGCAGTTTAAAATCAATTCAGAGCCAGAGAGACAAAGTTTAATAATATAACGCCTTAAAATTAAATTTTAGTGAAGTAAAATATCTACTATTTAATCATATTCATGACTTAGTTCAGGAAGCTTCCTCTCCACTCATCAAGAGGAATTTCACAGATTGACACCAGGGTGGGCTCAAAAGTGCCAGCTTCTCGGGGCAACATTGTAAATGGTTAATTTCAGAAGGTTTTATAACTGTGGAAGCTCATAAATGTGAATGATTTTATGTGCCAATTAAAATATTCAGATATATATATTTATACACATGTATCTCTGTCCAGAACACTAACCACATCCCTAAACAAAAACACCCCCTTCCCTCAGCCTCTGACAACCAGTTGCTGTGTTCCTGTCTCCATGCATGCCCCCTGTTGTAGTTTGTAGTTTTGTATGCCTGCTTTTTTTTTTCTTTTTAATTAGCAGAGGTGGTAAACTTTCTCTGTGCGGGAGCACAGGTCCACATTTTCTTTCTTTCTTTCTTTCTTTCTTTCTTTCTTTCTTTCTTTCTTTCTTTCTTTCTTTCTTTCTTTCTTTCTTTCTTTCTGTAACTGAATTCCTTTATCATTTATTTGTTAGCTTTGTTCACACTGCTTGAGTCAAAAATTAAACATACATTAAGAGTGGAGCTTGGCTTCATTGTTCATAGGCCCATTCATTTGTGGGTGTAAAAATAGTGACCGCTCCGTAAAGTGATGCTCCATGGAGTAGAGGCAGCTTACAAGAAAAGTAAAATGATAAAATACACTTAGCTATGTTTTTGCTGCTTCCTATGTCTCTAAAATCTACGTAAATTTACTTATACATGTAATGTGAGTTTAACATTCAGGCTCTCCACTGTAGTTCATCCTGTCTGCTGTAGCCATCACTAATCTCTAAGGCTAGCTGATCCTTGGGATATGCTCCATGGCCAAGGTGTCTACTGTGTTTCAAATTTTATTAATTGATAAAATTGCAAAATAGCTAATTAAAATGTTACATTGACTGCATGATGAACTGATGTTCTGGTTACCTTTGAGTAAAGCATAATTGATTATTGAGTTTATGTTGTCTCCTTTGTAGAAAGTACATGAGATTTCAAAGCACACGTGTGGCTTATGTTGCAGCTGGACAGCACTGCTCTATGTTGATCTGACAAGCTGGAACCTCCACTGGAGACCACAAAGGTGCCAATCAATTATTCCTATTGTTGTGTAGTTTCATTATGATGATGATGATGATAGTTATCAGTTATCCTTATTATCATGTAACTTACTATCAGGGCAACTTCAATTCATTATTCCAGCACAAGCTGCAAAACCCCTTTTCTGAAATCTACTTACGAATTGCAATTACTCAAAAAAGAATAGCCCTTGCATTTTCAACTTGTGAACAGATTTATAGAATAGCTAATTATGAATGATATATCTAAGTGTTAAACTGAGCTATTTATGAACATCTCTCCCTTTAGAAACATTTTTTTGATGTTCTTCCATAGTATTTTTTTCTTCACTCACATTTTTTAGGCTAAATTGTAAACAACAAACAAGTGTGCCTGTATATGCATTTACATGGTACACATGATAGTATTCCCATATTAAAGGTGATGTTGTGGTCTGAAATCTATACTTTCCAGAGCTTATTTATTTATTCTGTTGAATTTTCTGAATGTAGTATCTAAAAATGATAAAACTCACCCCTTCCCTTCCGTTCTCACACATGAAATGTCTCATCGCTCATTATCATTACATCATAATGAATGTTCATTTTATGTACTTTTTTTTTTGCTTTTGTTGTTGTTGATGTTGAAAGGATTTCACCATTAGCCCAAACTGGCCTCAAACTTGGAATTCTCCTGCCTCAGCATTTAGACACTGAACTTATAGGTGCCACATCACAATGCTAGGCTTACTCAGTAAGTTCAGCCAAACATTTTTCATAAAATTTAATGTAAGATTTTTAGGTTTCATTTCATTTGTTTCATTCACAATATGGTTATCAAATAGGAAATTTTCTATTAAAAGTTTTATCTTAAATGCTTTTCAAATCTATTGAGAGAACACTGATCAATAATTGATTGGTAATGTTTTCTGCATCACTATAGAGATCATTTTTCTCATATTCAATTGTGCTTGAATTTCTGCAATAAATTATGAATACATGTCTAGAATTGACTGGCTGGCATTCTAGATTTTGAAGATGTGTTCATGATTTACAGGAAAAAAATCATTATTTCCTGCTTTTTAATCTTACCAGTAAAATTTTCTTATACTTTAATGTATTTTGTGTTGTCTATTTTTAATAAAATTGCAAAACATCATAGGCATAATTAATCCTTGAAATTTTATATAACTGTCTTAAAAATTATTCAACTTTAAATGTTTATCTGTTTGCCTCTTTGTTCTTCTCTAAGGATACCCTTTTATTTTATTTCTGTATCCTCAGTAGCTGCCACTTCAGCTCTGTGTTCTACTTATTGTATTTTTATTTAGGATAATTGGGTCTCTGCACTGTTTCTGTCCTCCACAAAGTTATTTCCAAATTTAACCTACTACATTTGTTTGAAAACAAATGTATCAGCCTGTAGTTTACATACTTTTAAAATTATTTAAATATTTTCCATCTGTTATTTTGGTTGTTTTCTATTTTTCCCTTTTAGATTTTTTCTACAATCTCACTAGAGATTTTTTTTTCTCTCTACAATATATGTTTAAAATATCTAAGTCTTATCCTGGGAGGGGAGGTGATTTGTCTTAAGGGTCATAAAACTCAAATCCAGGGTTAAGTTTCCATCACAAACTGCTCTCTGATCACTTGCCTCTGGTGATGTGGTCTTGCCAGGTCAACAAGGAAAAGGATCCGGGCAGTCCTAATGAGACTTAACAAGCTATGGGCAGATGGCAATAGTGGAGAACTCCCTCTTTTAGTGGACTAGGGGAAAGGGAAAGGGGGAAGAGGGAAGGAGGTTGGGACTGGGGGAAAGTGAGGGAGGGGCTTCAATTGGGATATATAATGAATAAGTTGTGAAGAAAAAATATAAAAATTAAAACAAAAGAAGTCCCCTTGCAAACAGGCTCAAAGCATAACTCTTTAAAATACATTTTTCACATAATTTCTAATTTTAAAAAATTTATGACATTTATTTTCAATATATTATATTTTAACAAACATAATATACAAAGTACACTAACAAGAAAACTTAGGTATTTCTGAATATTCTTGTAACTGATCCACTCTAAACTCTAATTTAAAAAATATTTCCACTGTTATCCACTTTTATATTTGAGGGGTGTTCTTAACTTTTTTTAAAGAGTTCATAATAATCAGACAAGTGAAATGAGAACACCATCCTTAGCCCATTAACAAGATACACGTAAGATTATTACAGAAGGTGACATTTTCATGGTGTATTTTTGCTTAAGATGAAATGAGGCTTTCTGACAACTTTGTATGAAACACTCACCTAACTTGAAAACAAGTAAACAAACAAACAAAAAATCCTACCTCACTTTGTTGAGTGTTTTCCTCAGATGGATGGCAGTGCTCTGACTTTTCTTTTCTTTATTGTTGGTATAATGTTCTTTTGAAATGTATACACCTTACCCTTGTTCATTTAAATGCTGATTTCTTCCCCCCAACTCTCTGGTGTCAATCTGGATATTGCCTTGTGATGCTTGTTCTAAGCATCCTGTCACAACTTTGTGTAAACAGGCCAAAATAAAGCAACTAGACACAATGTTGAGCAGTGGGAGGAGCCAGAGGGCAGGGAATGAGTGGGAAGAGGAAAGGCAAGCAGAGCTGGAGGAGAGATCATGGAACAACGTGGAGAGATGGACTGGACCTAATATATCACTAAAAGCAAGTATAGTGTGGGAAATCTAAATGTTAGGAAACTATGAGGGCTTGGAGATTTAGGAGAGAGTAACTATTGCCCAGCATTGTGTTCTAGGTTAACTAAATAAACCCAGTCTCTGTGTGGTGATTTGGTTATACAACTGTTTAGGATTAACAGCAAGCTTTACCAGAAGATATATCAATAGTAAATATTAACAGCTACTTACAATACTGTATTCTTTTCTTTTATTCTTATTTAAAACAGTGATTATGAAGGAACCCAAAGCATCACTTACTCTAGGAGGCAACTAACTACAATGCTATGTTCCTAGCTCATTTTTCAAACATTAGTTTCTGCCTACCTACTCCCATACTCTACCCTTTTAGCCTGCTTGATCTATCCCGGTCTAAGAAACTGACATGAAAATGTCATTTCTTTGTCTTGCAATTTCACAATGTTAATCAATTCTGCTTTTCTTTCCTCTGTAGTCTTCCACAGCAAACATTGTTCTTATCTTTATTTAAGTTTTTCACATTCTAACTTTTCTTCAGATGATTAAATGCAATATGAAACACCAGTCTCTATGTCTCTCAATAAAAGTTATTTAGCATTTACCATAATATTATCACCAGTTGATTAATCTTCCTTGTCAGTTTTGTGAATTACTGTATTTCTGCTGATGAGATCCTCAGTGTATTAAAACTACAATGCTTGTGTTTCTTAGCATATTTCCTAGCAAATTTTTATATTCATAGCACACTTTATATACATACAATGTTTGGTGATTATATACACCCTCCTGTTACTTTCTGGTGTCCCCTCCCTTTCTTTGTGAACCCATTCTATATCCCAACTAGTCCCCCAATGACTATATCATCAAAGAAAATGGCACCCACTCCTGTGGCAGATACTAGCTAGCAGTCAATAGCTCCTTATAAAGGTAGGGCCTTGTAAGCAACCCCTTTAGCCATGATGGAATACGGTAGGTCCTTTCTGATATGCATACACATTCCTAATATGTGTTGATGGTTGCAAGTGTTGTGTTGTATCTGGGAGGCAATATTTCATAGCACTCTTCCCCCTCCCAATATAGGTCGTTTTCATTCTGAAACTTCTAATGTTTCACAGGCCCAAGACCATCTTTCTTGTAATTTGTTTAAATGATAACTTAGCAGGATATAAAATTTATTGTAAATTCTTGATATAAATAGTTCTTTCATTCACATTGTTTCTCTATGGCCTTCTATGGCCATATGTATAATCAAAGAAGCTGAAGAACACTTGGCCCCAGAGTGACTTAGTATTTATCTATTCATTCATTTCTCCTAAAATTTCCCATGATTTTTCTCTTCATGATGCCTTAACTTTCTTTATAGGACTCCTAAATGTAGTTCTCTTCTCTCTAGTCCTGGGTGTTGTGACTGACCATTTGGCCCCAAGGTGTCTCCTACTGTGTTCACAGATGTTTTCTACTTAAAGTACTTCGCTTTTGTTTTAGACATTTTTTCAAATCTTTTTTTTAGTATTTATTATGTGGCTATAAAATGTCATTACTTATTTTTTTAATCAAGATTGAAGTTATAATTTCAGTATATTGGTCTTTTAATGTTTATTTAGTACTTACTTGTGTTCTTTAGTATTTATCTAGTATTGTTTCAGGTTTAATTGTTTAGATGCCTCAATGTATACTGTTGGGTGAGGAACGGGCTCTAGGGCCTTACCTGTCATCCTCCGCAAAAGTTGTTGGCAAATACCAAGAAGTAATACAAAGGAAAAAAAGAATCCAGTGAGGTTTCTTGGTTGCTTGTGTTTCACAGAAAACCACTGCTCACTTCCAATGTCCAAAACAAGAACTGGACTTGTTGAAATGCTGTTGGAGGTAAATTTCCTCTAACTTGAACCGTTCTCTCCAGGAAAGAAGGAAGACTCAGGAGCCTTTCGAGGTAAAGAAAAGGCCATCTACTAGAATAGAAACTGGGAATATTCTTGGTGTCTCCTTCCCAGCAGTACAAAAGAAACACAACTACTATGATGGGTACTCTGCCCAGAGCAAAACTGCAGAAAGAAGAGATATTCAGACTATTGAACTATCTGCAAAGGGCAAAGAGAGCTCTGCGTCTGCAGCTTTTGTGGACTAGTCACCATGTTGTTGAGGTAACTAATTTTGTGCTATCTCTTCTCCTTGTAAGTAACCTCTCACCCACAATCCCCCTAGTGACCATAATAAAAAACTAACTGGTTAATAAAGTTGGACAGTGGTGCGACCATTTCTTTTCTTTGTCATGGATCCCTTTTCTGGGTTAAATAAACAGGCATGTGTTAGTGTGGGGGTTGGGTCTCACCAGAAAATGTCAGTTACACAACAAATGCCACATGGCTTCTCTGGGCTGTCAGCACCCCCACTTAGATGAAGACCTAACATATCTATCTATATTTTGTTCAAATCCTATTGAAGTTCCGTGCATGAGTGTCTAATAGATCCTATGCTTATGAGGCATCATGAATGCTATATGCTAATATAAGAGGAATGATGGTGGGTTCCCACCCCATCTTTCTCATGTACATGTAGTCATCCTGTTAGAGTGTTCCTCTGAAGCATACTTTAAAAACTTTTGCCTCTTCGAAACTCTGGCTCCATCCTGTACATGTGTGCTTTAGCTCAAAAAAACCAAATCACCTGAAAACGGATGTGCTGTGCCTTATGTCTCTCATTGGGGGGGGGGCAGGGAAGAGGCCTGTGAAGGTACCATAAGCAGGCTTAAAGCCTTTAGATGAGAAAATTTATTGCACAAAGTTCATCACAAATTTAAAGGAATATTAACTGTTCAGGCATATGCTTAGAAGTATGTCCCTAAATTTTATGACTGACTCACTTCCAAAAGGGGGAAAGAACCAGAGACAGATAAGAAAAGGAATCCCTGTACCCAGGGAGCACACAGGAACTCAGTCTTTCTGGGTCTTAGCTAACAGTAAACTATTTTTCTTATTCTCATCATAATTCATCTTATACTTTCTAGCTTTTAAAAATACGTTAGAGCATTTATTATCCTCTTAAAATAACACATTTATTAATTCCTTCAGAATTTCATGCAATGTATTTTGATAAAATTCACATTTCCCCAACTCCTCTCAGACCCTCTTGCATGGTTTCTTCTTATTCAGGATTTTGAATTTTAGTCTTATTAATATCATTTCCTCCTTTGCTTTGGAGTCCTTTTCACATTTTGTGTATGTCCTGTCTTAAATCTGCCACACTAGAGTTTCCCAAAAAATCTATGGAGTCTTTCTGGACACTTTTTCAAACTCTCTCATACTTAACATTATTAATGACAGTATTGTCAAAATTTCATTTTCTCCTATTCTTGTGAATTGACACATAAATGAAAAAATGTCTAGAATTGAAAAATTGTAGAAATTTACAGTCTTGAAGGTTTGTTAGCTGATCATATCTTACCCTCAGGACCAAGAATTTTTCAGCTAGTCCCTGATAAAGGGGTCCTGGATTTCAGGGTTCAGAAGTTTACAACCCAACGTTAGCAATCTGATAGCTCAAAATATGTACAACATATGCCTTTGACTATCACTGCTAGTCAATGCCCTTTTTTCTCCTTGAAACTTCATACTTCTTATTAGCAGAAAATAAAAGCTGCCATGAGAGACAAAGTCTACTTTGTTTCACCCATCTAACAAGGAAACCGCAAATATGCAGTTGAAATCATAAGTCAAATATTAAAGCTGAATACAATGATAATATAACTAATTTATACCTAACATATTGTAATTAGCTACTTCAGAATAAGCCATGCTCAAAGCCCTTGTATCTGCCTGGAGCCAGAAGAAGCTCTACTATGATGCTGTCTGAAAAGCAATCAAATAAACGATCAATTTATAGCAATCATTTTGCCACATATGGATCATTGTGACAGCTATGCTTCATCCTACAAGCCTGAAGGTTCTCAGTATATGAGATTACATTCACTCGATTAGAGAAGTGAAGCCAGAGGTCAAGAATACAGCTATATGGGACCCCTTCAAACTTAAGCTCAGAACTGCCCCCCACACACACACAATTAGAAAACTAAGTCACACTCAAATTTAATTTAGAAAGCATGTGCTTAGAAACTTAGTAAGGATAAACAATAAAGAGGTACTGATGGTATCAGTCTAGCAATTTTTTTTTCTAAACCATTCATAGCCTTCACATGCTCACAGCTGCATGCCATCTCTTGTTCTAGAAAAATCCCTGGGCAAGGTGCCTCACGCAAGCTCTCACGCAGAACCGTGTGTGAGCCACTCCATGTGAGCATGTTTCCCCATGGTGGAGCTACAACACTGAGCAAGGGGAGAGCAGTGCACCAGCTCATTGGACCTTTGATCTCAAAGGGCCCAGATAGTGCTGCCCCACAGTGAGCCGTTTTCCCCATCAACAAGCAAAGTGCCAGAGAGGATGCAGCAGGAGGCAGGACCCTTTCTCTCTCTTTTTCTCTAGCCACTCCACAGTGCTGAAGAAACACCAGACCCGCCCATCAGTCTGTGAATGAAAACTCCTAAAGAGAAACAGTGTCTGAGAGACTGACTGATTAGAATTTCAGTACTGTGGAGGGATTAAAATGTTTTAGGTCCAGAGGGTATATCATTACCTTATCTTGAGCTGTGGCAGTAGCTCTCTGGGGCCTGGGCCACCTCTGGGTAGGAACTAACATTTCATGACCAATAGATAACAACCTTTTAGAATCTATTAGCTTAACAGACCGTTAGTTTCCACAAATGCCAACCCAAGAAAGTCATCAGATAACATCTTAAGCCTACAGAAAAGCTTCTTCCATCTGGCTATCCTTGCCTCCCTGATGTACTCACCAAGGTATTTTAAACTTGCCTTGATTTATGACTTTCTCTGTTCTGAAAAAAAAAAAAAACTATAAACACATCTTGAAATTGCTTGCACATTGAAACAGGGAATTTGGGGTAACCTAAATGTGTGTTCCCAGACACGGTTACTCCAAATGACTTCAGATTAATCTCTTACTCCCTTTAAGATGAGTGCCATGGCTTTTGGCTTGACACGTCAAACAATGTGAACAGATTTTACTGATGACTTTTGTGATTCAGGAGGGAGGCCCTATATAGAATGGAACTACATTTCAGCTATGGCCGAGGAAAAACTGCTCAAAGGAGCGGAGTGGAAGGCAGCAGGAAAACACAGAAAAGGAATCTTTGGGTCAAGGTGGGGTTCTGAGTTAACTGATGTAATAGGATTCCGGATAAAACTTCATTTTATAAGAAAGTTGTATGGGGGCCCAGCAGAAAATCCTGGAGCCTTACTCAAGTTTGGCAAAAAGAGATCTTTGTTAACACAAACCTATTTTCTCTGATAATAACTCCAGAGAGACTTTAAACTAGAAAAAGCCATTTTCTTTTTCTTTCTTTCTTTCTTTCTTTCTTTCTTTCTTTCTTTCTTTCTTTCTTTCTTTCTTTCTCTGTCTTTCTTTCTTTCTTTCCTTTCTTTTGATGAGGTTTGGATATGACTGAGTTTGAAATACCTTTAGTAGGAGCAGTTACAATTATGGGATGATAACAAAGCACACAAATACTTCTCACTGAGGTTCCACCTCCAAGGATGATCAGTCTTGCTATCCTGGTCATTTACGGAGACCACTTTACTTAGTGGACGCCTGCTGCACCAGACCTTCTGAACACCCAATGGACACGTTTTTGTCCATTAGGAAGCATATTCCTCATTAATTGTTGCATAAAGTTCAAGTCTTACAGTGGCCAAACAATTTCATAAGGATCTTTTTGTCATTGATGGGAGATGGAGGACATTTCAGTAGCCTCTGCTTTTAAAACATTACAGTGCAGACAAAAATATAAATCATCTCCTCTGTTGCCACCTAATCTCAGTTTGCCAAATGACATGTCACTTGTTACTTTTCACAGAATTATTTCCCCCAAAAAATGTCTTATTTGTTTTATGCAATTAAAGAAGGGGGGAAAAAAGGAAAATTCATGGCCTGGAGGAGAATGAAATATTGTTAGTAAGAACAATGCTAAATTGGAAATGGGTTCTTTTTTTTTTTTTTCAGAAGACATGAGAAAAACACATCTGCACTGTGCACTGCCGCTGAATATTGACCTTTGATGCGTGCCGTTTGTCATTAGCACATGTGCATGCATGGTGGAAAATGCAATGAATTCTCTGTCATCCAGAGATACGGAGCTCAACATTTTAATGAGCGCATACCATGGTGCTAGAACAGACAGACACAGTGAAAGCACACAACCTCAGCACATCTCAAACCCACTCCCACTTCAGGAAGACTATTATTATCAGCACAAAAGAAAATTTATTGTTTTTTTTCTTAATATAAAACATGTGATTGATCCTATCATCTCCCAAAGGCTTAAACACACAGGCGTTAAAAGTTGTTTATTATGTAGAATTCAAACAAAATCATTTTTACCCAGTTTATGCTAGGTGATTGAAACAGTGTCCTACATCTTAACAAACACATATTCCTAGTCTTTCAGCCTTTATTTCCCTCTTTCATATATACATACATACATACATACAGACAGACAGACAGACACACAGACAGACAGACATATATACTGGGAATGAGGAGTGAGGGTGATCCAGAGCAGGGAACAAACGGTGTCAGAGTTAGTACATTAAAGTGCGTTTCTAATTCTGCATAACCAGCCTCCTGCATTTACTTCATTAAGCAGCAGTTACATTTCCCACGCCTTCAATTAACACTGGTTTCATTTTAAATGTGATCAGCTAAGACAAGATGTGATAAGAAAACATCATGCCAAGCGAGCATTCCTCAAATACAGCTGATTTATCTCTTTGTAATTCATTAGAATGCAAAATACGCGGAAATTGATTTCCAGCACTTTCAGGCAGAAATGTTTGTAATAATGTTAATTTGCAAATTTTCTTTTCTTCCCCAATGCCTCTGCTGTTGTTGCCAGGTTTAGCCAGAGGCTATTTTGTTTTTATTGTGCAGACAGAAAATGAACAGCGAGCATTCATTCCTCCTATCTTTCTGAGAAACCTGAGGTGCATGAAGATGTATGGTTCGTAACAGGGATAGCCAGCCTCCTTCACTAGCCCCTGCCTGGCAGCCTCACACTCCTACCACAGCAATTAACCCACCAGAGCAACTCCTGTCAGGCTGGTGATGCTAAACCCCTCCCCCACCACAAAGGGCCGCTGGAGCTGTGGCTTTCCCAGAGGCTGAATTACTAGAATCAGCATGATTTAAGATGACATGGTTAGTTAAAAAGTCACACTTTCTCCTCCTCTTCCTGAGGAAGGTTTAGACCTATTAAGGACTAAAGCAGCGGAGGCAAGCAGTGCACAGTTCCTAAATTAGGAAATCTCGAAAGACTGTTTACAATGCCTTGTCATTTTCCAATCTTAAGAACAGA
Source organism: Pachyuromys duprasi (assembly GCA_028658305.1). NCBI lineage: Eukaryota > Metazoa > Chordata > Mammalia > Rodentia > Muridae > Pachyuromys > Pachyuromys duprasi. Next base: position 28,735,019 of record CM053762.1, read on the forward strand.
AGTAGTCACTGGGAGGGAAGCGTCAGAGTCAAAACGTACAGATCATATAATTTCACGAACTGGCTAAAAATAATCTTTTCACCTCTAGGAGACAAAGAGAGAGGATCTCTTTCATATAATTAATCATGTTTCAATTGTTATTCTTAAAAGCAATGAAGAAAGCCTCATGTTTGTGAATTTGGGGTACTTTCAAGTAGGCCAAGTTGTGATGAATTATAAATTAAAAATCTAAGTGCACAATCTGTCAGGTAAATTGGTAGACACTAGAAATAGCATTTCTCTACCAATAAACCTGGCCTTTATGAGAAGGACAGGATTATAAATGTCATAATGGCTTGTATTTGAGCCAGCTGTTAATGATTTGCTATAGTTCTTGAGCAAGAGCGGAGCATGCAGCAAATGAAAGAAAACCTAATAAAAATTTATTAGTGCCGAGCCACAGGAACAAACAAACAAACAAACAAAAAGTGCCCAAGGAACTCAGTTTTTACACATTCCTCTCCAATTTCCCTTTGCTGGTGGCTTTGGGGGAGGGGTTGTGGCTTTTGAAACCAATTGCATTGTTCCACTTTAAGGTGCCATCTACTATATTCAATAGACCCATCAGCTCTGTGTTCCTTTTTCAGTCCCAAACTGCCCTGGCCATGCGAGATTGGTTACAGTCTAAGGACTTTCCGAGAAGGATTTGAATGCAATTTCAAAGGCCAGACAGAGTAGCTTTCAAAACACCGCAAGCTTAGGAAGACAGGGTTAGTGGCCAGGGAGGGGTGACAGGATAGCTTTCTGTTTTTCATCTCACTTTCAGCTAAATCACCTTTGATCCTAACCAGGTGAAAGTGAGGCAGGAGAGCAGCTCTAATTGAATGGTCCTCCCAGCAACCGAAAGCTCTCACCAGGCTCTGCGTTTATGCAGCACTGTCTACCCCTAGGAGACCTACACTTCACTCTTCTAAGTCTGATTAAATCTAGGTCCCACCCATGACCAGTCATCGGACAGCCAGGCTGTTCGGGCCTATTGTTAGGGACCTGCCCTTTTCAGCATGTCAGGCACAAATCTTAGATGTTTGTCACACCAAGATCTCATTCAAGTGTCTGTGAGCATCTCTCAGTAAAGCAAGCAACATGCAAACTCTGAGCATTTGTGGGGTCTTACGGTTGCTCTGTTTAAAAATTCAGTCCAGAAGATAACATTACCCCTTGGCAGGTTTGCATTTTCAGATAAAGCGCCTTACCTCTGGCTGCGGCTCTCCTATCTATAATATTCACGGAGTAGTAGCTTTTAATTAATATCTCCACAACTCTGTGGCGTGCAAAGTTATTTGAGTGCTGCAGGGAGCAATAGTAGAGAAAACTTCTAAGTCCAAAAAGTGTTTTTAAAACCCAGGTAGTCACTGTTGTTCTAAGTGGTGGTAGTCTTGCAAAGATGACCATCATGTTCCCCAAAAGATGTGCATTCCACAACAGGAGCCCAAATGTCCTTGAGACAGCTTTCACAGATGTAGCATGTAGAGATCTGGTTCTGTCAAATGCATTGGGTGGCTGAGATGTCATCATGTGTCTCTTTCCCCAGCGTGGTCTTTCTTACGTGGTAAACCTAGACACCAACATAAGTCAGATGAGTGACTTCTTCAAACTGTCTTTTTAAAATGTTACATGCATTGAATTCCTGCTTACTCTGCTTCTGATTCTTTTCCGGAGACCATGTTTTCTCAAGCCCCTTTCTACTGATATCTTATCATCAGCCCTAACACTCAAGACCCAAAGCACATTTAATTTTTCAGTCCTCAGATTTTAGTTCACCTCACTCATTCCTGAGATTCCATGTTTTTCGTTAGCCTGAAGTCACAGTGCAGATTTCATACCCAAATCCCACTGCAACATGCAGACACATCTCCTCAGGCTTCTTGCATACTGGTTATCCTCCTGGCACTGAAATTAAACATATCCAAAACAATTTGTGATAATATTAATGCAAATGATATTTAACAGGTATTTAGTGTTTACAATTATTGTCAGAAATCATGCAGGATGAGAGTTACAGGGCAGGTTTACAAATCTCTCCGGTTTTTATTAGGGGAAGGGCAGGGGTGACAGAGACACTCTCCAGTGGAGGCAGGAGAGAAAGAGGGAGAGGAGAGGAGGTCGAGTTCCCTTATAAGGTGACCCAGAGCATGCGCAGGTGGTTCCAGGTAACCAGTGGGTAGTATTCTAGGTGGCCTCACAGATGCCAGTTCATCAGGTCCCTTGGGCCTGGCGGTAGAGATGCTTGCTTACAGATCCCAACAATTATGATGTATATAAAAACCCTAGCAGATAAAACATTTACTATCCAGGTACAAAAGTGGAGTTGACTCCAGTGAATTGTCAACATTCTCATGAGCACAGGACAATGTGCCTTGAGTAACCTGTGTTCCTAAACCCTTCCTGAGCCACCCACCCTAACTTATATTATCTACTAGTGCTAGTTCTACTTCAAAGGGTCATTTCCACAGGGATGCTGTTCTCTTCCAAAAAATAACATGTGTTTTCATGTCTAGAGGTCAATGGTTACAAAATGGCCCTGCCTTGGAGAGAACTCACAGTTATGTAGCTGACTTTTAACTCTCTCAGTGGTCTAAGACATATATTGGGCAGATAGAGACAAGGTCTATTTGAAGTTGAGAAAAACAAAAAGGTGATAAAAAAAAAAAGGAAACTATCACATTAGAAAAGAGAACATTGCTTTCTCGGCCCTTTTGCCTTTTGTAGACAGGAGGGCTGGTGATTTTTTTCTTTTAGTTAATTTTGTATCCAGCCACTTTGCTGAAGGTGTTTATCAGCTGTAGGAGTTCCCTGGTAGAATTTTTGGGGTCACTCAGGTATATTATCATATCATCTGCAAATAGTGATACTTTGACTTCTTCCTTTCCAATTTGTATCCCCTTGATCTCTTTCAATTGTCCTTATTGCTCTAGCAAGGACTTCAAGAACTATGTTGAAGAGATATGGTGAGAGTGTGGAGCCTTGACATGTCCCTGATTTCAGTGGAAATGCTTTAAGTTTCTCTCCGTTTAGTTTGATGTTCTCTATAGGCTTGCTGTATATTGCCTTTACTATGTTTAGTTATGTGCCTTGTATCCCTGATCTCCCCAATACTTTAAACATGAATGGATGTTGGATTTTGTCAAATGCTTTTTCAGTGTCTAAGGAGGTTATCATGTGTTTTTTTCCTTTCAGTTTGTTTATATGGTGGATCACATTGATGGATTTGCGTATATTGAACCACCCCTGCATGCCTGGGATGAAGCCTACTTGGTCATAGTGGATGATATCTTTGATGTGTTCTTGTATTCCATTTGCAAGTATTTTGTTGAGTATTTTTGCATCAATTTTCATAAGGGAGATTGGCCTGAAATTCTCTTTCTTTGTTGGGTCTTTGTGAGTTTTAGGTACCAAGGTGATTGTGGCTTCATAGAATGAGTTTGGTAGTGTTCCTTCTGTTTTTATTTTGTGGAATAGTTTGAAGAAAACTATTAGCTCTTCTTTGAAGGTCTGGTAGAATTCTGCGCTGAAACCATCTGGTCCTAGGCTTTTTTTGGATGGGAGACTTTTGATGATTGCTTCTATTTCCTTAGGGGGTATAGGACTAATTGATTTACTTGGTCTTGATTCAGCTTTGGGAAGTGGAATTGATCAAGAAAATTGTCCATTTCATTTAGATTTTCAAATTTTGTGGCAACACCCTTCACAATAGCCACAAAAGACATAAATTACCTTGGTGTGACCCTAACCAAGAAAGTCAAAGACTTGAACAAAAAAAATTTAAAGTTTCTGAAGAAAGAATTAGAAGAAGATATCAGAAGATGAAAAGATCTCCCATGCTCATGGCTTGGCAGGATTAACATAGTAAAAATGGCCATCTTACCAAAAGCAATCTGCAAATTCAATGCAATTCCCATCAAATTACCAACACAACTCTTTACAGACCTCGAAAGAAAAATTCTCAACTTCATATGGAATAACAAGAAATCCAGAATTGCTAAAACAATCCTCTACAATAAAAGATCTTCTGGAGGTATCTCCATCCCTGATCTCAAGTTGTACTATAGAGCAACAGTAATAAAAACTGCATGGTACTGGCATAGAAACAGAATGGTGGATCAATGGAACCTAATAGAACACCCAGAAATAAACTCACACACTTATGGACACCTGATTTTTGACAAAGATGCCAAAACCATACAATGGAAAAAAGATAACATCTACAACAAATGGTGCTGATCTAATTGGATGTCTACATGTAGAAAAATGCAAATAGATCCATACTTATCACCCTGCACAAATCTAATGTTCAAGTGGATCAAAGACCTCAACATAAAACCAGACACATTAAGTCAGTCAAAAGAAAAAGTGGGGAAGAGCCTTGAACTCATTGGCACAGAAGACAACTTCCTGAACAGACCACCAACAGCACAGGCTCTAAGAGCAACAATCAATAAATGGGACTTCATGAAACTGAAAAGCTTCTGTAAAGCAAAGGACACTGTTGTCAGAACAAAACAACAGCCTACAGACTGGAAAAGGATCTTCACCAACCCTATAGCTGACAGAGGGCTAATATCCAATATATATAAAAAACTGAAGAAGTTGAAAAACAACAAATCAAGTAATTCAATTTAAAAATGCAGAAGAGAGCTAAACAGAATTCTCGATAAAGTAATATCAAATGGCAGAGAAATACTTAAAGAAATATTCAACATCATTAGCCATCAGGGAAATGCAAATCAAAACAACCCTGAGATTTCACCTTACACCCATCAGAATGGCCAAGATCAAAAACTCAATTGACAACACATGCTGGAGAGGTTGTGAAGAAAGGGGAACCCTTCTCCACTGCTGATGGGAATGTAAACTTCTACAACCACTCTGGAAATCAATGTGGCGCTTCCTCAGACAACTAGGAATAGCGCTTCCTCAAGATCCAGCTATACCACTCCTAGGCAGATATCCAAAAGAGGCTCAAGTACACAATAAGGACATTTGCTCAACCATGTTTGTAGCAGCTTTATTTGTAATAGCCAGAAGCTGGAAACAACCCAGATGCCCCTCAACTGAGGAATAGATACAGAAATTGTGGTACATCTACACAGTGGGAAACTACTCAGCAATAAAAAACAAGGAAATCATGAAATTTGTGGGTAAATGGTGGGAACTGTAAAAGATAATTCTGAGTGAGCTATCCCAGAAGCAGAAAGACACACACATACTCACTCATATAGACATATAATATAGGATAAACCTACTAAATTCTGTACACCTAAAGAAACTAATCAAGAGGGAGGACTCTGGCTAAAGTGCTCAATCCCTATCCAGAAAGGCAAAGAGGATGGACATCAAAAGAGTGAGAAAACAGGGAACAAGTTAGGAACCTGCCACAGAGGGCCTCTGAAAGGCTCTGCCCTGCAGACTATGAAAGCAGATGCTGAGACTTATGGCCAACCATTGGGCAGAGTGTAGGTATCTTATGAAAGAAGTTGGAAATAGTAAGATCTGGAGAGGACAGGAGCTCCACAAGTAGAGCAATAGAACCAAAAAATCTGAACACAGGAGTCTTTCCTGAGACTGATACTCCAGCTAAGGACGATGCATGGAGATAACCTAGAACCCCTGCACAGATATAGCCCATGGCAATTCAGTGTCCAAGTGGGTTCCATAGTAATGGGAACAGGGACTGCCTCTGACATGAATTGATTGGCCTGTTCTTTGATCACCTCCTCCTGAGGGGGGAGCAGCCTTACCAGGTCACAAAGGAAGACAATGCAGCCCCTCCTGATGAGACCTAATAGACTAGGATCAGAAGGAAGGAAAAGAAGAGCTCCCCTATCAGTTGACTTGGGGAGGGGCATGCATGAAGAAGGGGGAGGAAGGGAGGGTACTACAGGGGGGATACAAAGTGAATAAAGTGTAATTAATAAAAAATTAAAAAAAGAAAAGGGAACATTGTAGGAAATCCCCCAGTGTGGGAACAGAAAAATAAAAGTAGCAGTCTTAACAGTGATATTCTGTAAAGTCAGAGCACAAAAAAAAATTTACCATGATGGGAGGCAAGAGCACACAGAGACACAGCAAAGACCAGAGCAGAGGTCCAGAGAGGTCTCACAAAGGCAATGCACAAAATGATTTATCAATATCCAAATCTCATTACTTAATTCATATTAAGCCTTAGAGAAAGCTGGCTCAGGAGACTCAGTAATTTATCTAAAATGCCCAAGGGCTTGAGAGTCAGGTTGCTCTCTCTGTACTGATGCCCTATGGTACCAAATAATCAAAGACTCCCTGTGGAAGTCATGAAGACACGGACTTGAGACTATCTGTTATCTATCTAAATTGCTGATCTTTTGTCCATCCATTCTGTATCTATATAGCCATCTGCTACCTAACTTCCTACCCAAGACTATTCCTAAGAGTGCTTGAAGCTCCAGTAACATGAACAGGAGGTAGGAAGTTCTGTTTGATCTGTTCCTTCTCATCAACACCCACTCTTAGTAAATAAAGGGACACCTCACTGTCATCCATGTCCAAAAAATATGTTTAGGTTCCCTTGGCGACGTACATTTTTATGACTTGAACAAATCTACACCAACATGTAAATTATTACAGAATTAAAAAGGTAATTTTGGACACTGCATATTTAGCCTTTCATCTTCATAACCCTAAGCATCACTGAGCTTTCTTTCCCCAGTTTTCTTTTGGGGGGGGGGGTGATTCTTTGTTTGTTTATAGTTTTGTTTTTTCTAGAATATCATACAGTCGGAGTCAAATAATGTCTGTTGTTCAGACTGGTTTTGTTCATTTAGTAATATGTACTTATATGTTCCTCAGTGTCTTTATGAACTGAGATCTCATTTATTTTAGCACTGAATGATAGTTCATCCCATCCCAAACACACACAGCGTGTCCATCCATCCCTCAGCTGAATCATATCCAAACTCCTCCTAAGCTGGGGCAATGACATTAATCAGGTAACCAGGACCTGACTTGTACAGAGATTTGTGATGACTTGTCCCACCTAGTAAAGGGCAAGGCGGTGACTGGGGGATCTTGTGGCAATCATGTGCTCAGCTTTATGGGAGTATGTCAAGCTGCCTTCCACACTGATATACAGTATTGTATTCATTGCTGTCAAGCAGAACTGTGTCAGTCCATGTGCAATCACCGTGAGCACCATCAGAGTGGAAGGCAGCAGCCCCTAGTGAACACTTGGAGCCATTTCAGTGCTAGTGATGTCTGCAGCTCCCTGAGGAGGCTGAATATCTTTTCTACTTGTCTACTTAAAACTTTGTTTTGTCATGTGTCAGCTTAGGTTCTACGTCCACTTGCTTTTTATATGATTAATTATCATATATGCTTATTTATTTTTGCTATTGTAAAAAAATGTGTCATCAAGGCCAAATTCCTTCCTGAAAGCTCTAGGGCAGACTTGCTCTCTCTGTCTTTTCCTAGCTATTGGGTGGTGTCTGTATTTCTTGGCTAGTATTTCCATTCCTCATACTCAAAGGAGCAATAAATAACAGGTGCTCTCACACAGCATCACTCTGAACTTGCACATGCCATTATATCTTTCTTTAACTCTTCTCAAATCCTCTACTTTTTTTAACTTTTTTATTTATATTTTTATTAATTACAGTTTATTCACTTTTTTCCCTCTTGTAGCTCCCTCCCTCCTCCCTTCCCAATCCTACCACCCTTCCCTCTTCTCCATGGCCTTTCCCCAGTCCACTGATAGGGAGGTCTTCCTCCCCTCCCTTCTGATCCTAGTCTATCAGCTCTCATCAGGAGTGGCTGCATTGTCGTCTTCTGTGGCCTGGTAAGGCTGCTCCCCCCTCAGGGGGAGGTGATCAAAGAGCAGTCCAATCAGTTCATGTCAGAGACAGTCCCTATCTCCATTACTATGGAACTATGGAACACACTTGGACACTGAACTGCCATGGGCTACATCTGTGCAGGGCTTCCAGGTTATCTACAGGAGTGGTCCTTGGTTGGAGTATCAGTCTCAGAAAAGACCCCTGTGCCCAGAATTTCTGGTTTTGTTGCTCTCCTTGTGGAGCTCCTGTCCTCTCCGGGTCTTACCCACTTCTTTCATAAGATTCCATGCATTCTGCCCAAAGTTTGGCAATAAGTCTCAGGATCTGCTCTGAGACCCTGCAGGGTAGAGCCTTTCAGAGGCCCTCTGTGGTAGCCTATTGTCCTGTTCCCTGTTTTCATCCTCTACTTTTAAAGAAAGAGTCTGATTACACTGTATGTGAGCATGCATGCACACATAAACCAAGCTAACGTCTGTAACTCATGATCAGCCACCAGCAACCTTAATTTTCCCTCTGTCATGTAATATAACCATTTATCTCTTCAAGGAATGACTAGGACATAGGCATAGTAGAAGAGACTATTTTTCTGATTTTCTCTGTGCCTCAAACAAATAACAAATAAATACTTGTCATTTACCTGAATGTGAGTGAAGGACTTCAATACAACAAGAAGCTATCACTCATGAAATGAATAATAGTGGTTAATAAAATATTTCTGATATTTTCCAGCTGTCATGTAGCCATTTAATTCAGTAGTAACATGGTTTCCTTTTCTCCCCTTAATTTTAAGTGTTTGAAGCCTGTTTAACGTATTTAATTGACTGTCATAAAAACAAAACTCCTATCTTTTCAAACTCACATGAGGCCAGGAATTTATACAGTGCTTAATTAAATTGTACAACAACAGTAAAAATTATCCCTGGATGAAGGCACAAGAAGAGAAACAACCCACTGTTGATAAACACATAACAAAACTGGAGAAGCAGGAAGGTTTGGATTCGGTAGAGGGCATTTGTGACAACCTCGTAGCTTGCAGTGAATGTCTATCCAGAATGGAGAGCATCCATCAATCCTGAAAAGAGCTGAGTGGGTATTTTGAGAAAGAAACAAACACAAGCTCCATAGGCAGACATGAATTCTAATTCTTTTTTTTTAAAGACTTCGTCTTTTTTTTAATATTTTATTTATTATGTATACAATTTTCTATCTGCGTATACACCTGCACGCCAGAAGAAGACACTAGATCTTATTATAGATGGTTGTGAGACACCATGTGGTTGCTGGGAATTGAACTCAGGACCTCTAGAAGAGCAGGCAGTGCTCTTTAACCTCTGAGCCATCTCTCCAGCCCCTCTAATTCTTTTTTACATACATCTTCGAAGGGATTTTTCCGAGTAAATTAGTTAATGTCTAAGAACTTCTGCTTCTTCATCGTGTCAAGTGAGAGTGATGATGCTACCTATTTCTAAACACAGTAGAGTGTGTGGAAATCATCTTACAGGTAGAAATGTTTGTTGAACAACAATCCGGGCAATGACAAATACTGTATACTATTTCTGTCACTTCCCAGAGTGAATTCCTGGCAGGAGCTGCTCAAGACAAATGTTTATAAGTCCCTTACGTTTATATGTCAATATATTAACAATATAAAGTGGCCTCCAGAAACACATACCAATATTACTTTATATGTGTGTGTGTGTGTGGAAGCATGTACGTGGCATATGTGCACAGGCATACACAGGCTCACACACTTATCTGTGAAGAAGCTACAGTAATGCATTTGGTGTCCTGATGTATGACTCTTTGTCTTGTCCCCACTAGACAGTATCTCACTGAAATGGAGCTAGTCTGGCAGCCAGCAAACTTCAACAATCAGCCTATTTCCACCTCCCATGGCATTAGGGTTACAAACACTTAACAGCATCAACATTTGTTTTTAATTTTTAGGTTTTTTTTTAAATATTTTCAATGTGTGTGCATGTGTGTTTCATTGAGCTTGTGTGCACCACATGAAAACGGAGGCCAGAACAGGGTGTCCAGTCCCCTGGAAGTAACAGGCATAACTTCTCTGATACAGGTGCTGGGGACAAAACCTGAGGTCCTCTGAAGGAACACTGAACACTCTTAACCCTTGGGCCATCTCTCCAGAAGCACACACATTCATTATTTTTACGTGGGTATTGAGATAAAGTCAGTCCCTCATGCTTATCCATTGACACATCTCTCCAGTTCCCAATCCCACATAATAATACAGAGTGGAGAAAGCTGTTGGGTGTTCATCTGGTGCTAGGTATTCAAATACTAAATGCTGGCCCCCGAGATCTGGTTGCTATCCAGTCGAACATGTTCTAACATACACCAAAAGATTTTGGATAAACCTTGCTCTCCAATTCAGAGTTGGCTGGTTAATAAAAATAGCCAGAAGCCTGTACCTGGGCAGAAGAGAAGGCAGAGCTTAGGTTTCCATGCTTCGGCTGAGATGGGGAGCATGAGGCAGGAGAAGAAGGCAGAAGAGGAAGCTGGAAAGAAGGAAGTGGCCATGGTGCAGGCCTGATGGGACAAAACCAGCCTAGGCAGGGACAATTATGGTAGGTAACTTGGTTTGTGTAGTAGGGAAATAGCAAAATACCTTAGAGGATTGATAGTTACTATGCTTTAAAGCTTTTATAACTCTAGAAGGTCTCGGTATCTAAGTAGGTGGGGTAGAGAATCCCTCTGGAGTCTAATGTCCTTTCCACAATGGAACTCATGTTAAAGCAACTTACGTCTTTAACAGACTTGTTAATAGTATTACATGAGTAAGACAAATTTCCAACTGAGCTGCAAAAATAAGCAATATATGAAATTGTTCATTCAAATTGCAGTGATTATTGCTTTAGGGAATATTTTCATATGATATTATATCAAGTAATTTATATTATTTTTTCTTTGTGCAAGCTGCTTATTAATCTTTATCCCATTTAATTAAAAATTATATTTTCCCTGTATATGTAAGAGTTTAAAATGGTGAGACCTGTCACATGTGCTCCGTTTACCTAATTTGTGTTTTACTCCATTTTGTTTATGATCTAAGAATAACCATGAAAGAAAATTCCTTCTTACCTTTGGAGATGCAGTTTCACATGCCATCTGTTTGATGTGCCCTGTGGCTGGTCTGCTTCCCAGTAATATAATCTCACACAGCTGAGGACTCATCAAGGTCATAATTTTTGTCTGTAATAATTTGACATTTTAAAGAAATTACAAGTAGAGCTGTGGGACAAGATGGCGGCACCAGGAGGACACTGCTTCTGAGCTGCAGAACAACATATTTGGTACAGTGACCAAGGGACTGAACAGTGGGCCCTAAAACAACAGTGATCCTGTTTCCCAGGTGAGAGGAAGCCCCAAGGTGTGGGAACTGGCCTGGTCCACTCCCAGGACACCAGGCCAGAACCCGGAAGAGATCCCCGGTAACGCAGGCACTCAGTCGCTAGACCAGAGCCACACACCTGTGGGTCCTGATCACCTTCCCAGGCTTAACGGTGGGCACAAAAAAACACCAGAGAGTGGGAGTCCCAGTTGTGAGAAAAACCCACAGGGAAAGAAGGAGACGGAACTAACCTAGGTCACCCAGCCTTCCCTGGGAAAAGATCCTGCAGAATGGTGGGCTCATGCATGCCATCTCTGAACTAGGCTCCACCCTCGAGCAGAGAGACTTGCTGCACACCCGACTCTCCACCACAGAAGAACTGTGTGCCCCAGGGCATCAGAGCCTGGGTTTCCCTGTCCCTGAATTGGTGAATCGAGGGGCTGTGGAACCCAAAACAACCATACAAGGAGCCAGGGAGAAGGGACACAAAACCTGATCTGAGTCCAATAGGACATAGGTCAACTGTGGTCATCTCTGTGGACTTTTCCTGGGGAATCAATTCCCGGGCACGTCCCCATAACAGGCAAAAGCAGCGACAGACTTAGCCAAGATTGCAGCAGAGGAATTGGGGGAGATACCACAGCCAGGCAGCATTGGAGGTACCCAACCAGCAGGGAAGCAGAGGAGGCAACCCGCAGTGCACACAGCAACTTGCAAGGAGCACAGTCTGCACACTCCAAGCACAGATCTCCGGCATTCCCCTACAGCCTTGTCAGAGGAGGTAGCAGCTGAGGAAACAGATATCACTTCCCAACTCAGGCAGCAGAGTGCCACCTGCTGGGCTTCCAGCTTCCAGTGCAGAACTCAGGGCCAGGCACAGAGAATCCACAACAGAATATGTATCCGGCCCACAGCGCCAGCCACAGACCTCAGTGTCCAGCCTTCTGACCCCGCCACAGACTGTAGACCACCGGGTATTCAGGAAAGCTGCTCAGGCATGTTATGCCCGAAATCTGTGCTTGCTAACTGCACTAGCATCTCCTCCTGTGCTTGCTCCCAACCCATGTATCCCAAGCACCTACACACCCTAGCACTCCCTTTCAAGACAAACAATCCTGTACGCGAGTTGGCCAACGAGCACGCGTGCGCGGGTACACACACACACACACACACACACACACTTACGATTCTGCGCCAGTGGCTTCTTCTCCCACAGGAACAACTGAAGCAACAACACTTACGATTCTGCGCCAGTGGCGTCTTCTCCCACAGGAACAACTGAAGCAACAACACATATTCTCAAACTGCTGGTCCCCACTAATCTTCCTGAAGAATTCTACAGACACCAGAGTAAGATGATTCCAGTCCAAAGGTCAGAAAAAAGCGAAGATTATATATAAGCAATGGCCAAAGGTCGATGTAAGAACTCACCCAACAAAAATCAGGACAACATGGCACCACACAGAAAACAAATGGATATTTTAATTCAGCAGAAACAAAGGAAAATGATTTTAAAGCTATGATTATCCAGTTAAATCAGGGACAAAAAGAGGAAATGAACAGGGCTCCCAAAGAAATTCAAAAGAATATAACGGCCCATGTAGAGAAATAATTAGAAACATATAGAGAGGAAACAAATATAAATATGAATAGGAGCCACCTTCAATCAGATGAAGGAAATGGTGCAAAGCATGAAAACAGAATTAGAATCTATAAAGAAAACACAAACAGAAAAACCTGGAACTGGAGAACTTAGAGAAAAGATCAGCAACCACAAAGGTAAGCATCACCAATAGAATACAAGAGATGGAAGAGAGAATCTTGGATGCTGAAGATACGCTGGCTGAAATGGATTCCCCAGTCAAAGAAAATCTAAAATCAGAAAAGTTCCAAACACAAAACATCCAAGAAATCAAGGATGCCATGAAAAGACGAAACCTAAGAATAATAGGAATAGATGAAAAAGAAGACTCCAGGCTCCAAGGACCAGAAAATATTTTTAAGAAAATCATAAAAGAAAATTTCTCTAATTTAAAGAAAAAGATGTCCATAAACATACAAGAAGCCTACAGAATACCAAATAGACTAGGCCAGAAAAGAAATACCTCACATCACATCATAGTTAAAACACTAAACGTATAAAACAAAGAAAAAATATTAAAGGCAGCAAGGGAAAAATGTCAAGTAACATACGACGGTAGACCTATCAGAATCACACCAGACTTCTCATCAAAAACTATGAAAGCCAGAAGGGCCTGGGCAGAGGTCATGCAGTCTTTCAGGGAACACATATGCCAACCAAGACTACTATACCCAGCAAAGCTTTCAATCAACACAGATGGAGAAAACAAAATATTCTATGACAAAACAAAATTTAAGCAAAATCTACACAGCAACCCAGCCCTACAGAAGATACTAGAAGGAAAACTCCAATCCCACAAAAACAACTACACCAAAGCAAATATAGGATACAGACAATCTCCCAGCAAAAATTGAAAGAGGGGGGGAAAAAAAGCAATGAATCATAGTAAGACCGTCAACTCCACAATAAAAGGAACTAACAGTCATTGGTCAGTATTATCTATCAACATCAATGGACTCAACTCTCCAATAAAAAGACACAGACTAACAAAATGGTTGCGGAAACATGATCCAACATTCTGCTACATTCAAGAAACATACCTATGCAACAAAGATAAACACTACCTTAGAGTAAAGGGCTAGAAAATGTGTTTCAAGCAAATGGACCCAGAAAACAAGCTGGGGTAGTGATCCTAGTATCTAATAAAATGGACTTTCGACCAAAACTAATCAAAAAAGATGAGGAAGGGCACTTCCTTCTCATCAAAGGAAAATTCCAACAGGAAGACATCACAATTTTGAACATCTATGCCCCAAATAAAAGACCACCTACATTTGTAAATGAAACATTATTAAAGCTGAAATCTCACATAGATACCAACACCCTAATAGTGGGAGACTTCAACACTCCACTCTCACCAAGGGACAGATCATACAGTTAGAAGCAAAACAGGGAAACAAGGGCATGACAGAGACCTTAAATCAAATGGACATAATAGATGTCTACAGAACTCTTCACCCCAGATCAAAAGAGTATACCTTCTTTTCAGCACCTCATGGAACCTTCTCCAAAATAGACCATATAGTTGGTCACAAAGCTAACCTCAGCAGATACAAGAAGATTGAAATGATCCCTTGTATCCTATCTGACCATCATGGTCTAAAGCTAGACCTCAACAACAACAGAAACAGTCAAAAGCCTGCACATACATGGAAACTGAACAACTTGCTACTCAAGGACAGCTTGGTTAGGGAAGAAATAAAGAAAGAAATTAAAGACTTCCTAGAATTCAATGAAAATGAAAACATACCCAAACCTATGGGACACAATGAAGGCAGTGCTAAGAGGAAAGTTCATAGCACTAAGTGCCTTCAAGAAGAAATTTAAACATCTCATACAAGCAACTTAATGGCCCAACTGAAAGCCCTGAAAAAAAAAGAAGCAGATAGACAAAAGAGGAGGAGGCAGCTGGAAATAATCAAGCTCAGGGCAGAAATCAATCAATTAGAAACAAATAAAACTATTCAAAGAATCAATGAAACCAAGAGTTGGTTCTTTAAGAAAATCAACAAAATAGACAACCCCTTAGCCAAACTAACAAAAAGGTGGAGAGAAACAATGCAAATCGGCAAAATCAGAAATGAAAAGGGGAGCATAACTACAGATACTGGGGAAATCTAAACAATCATTAGGTCTTACTACAAAAGCCTATATGCCACAAAATTTGAAGATCTAAACAAAATGGACAATTTTCTTCATAGATTCCATCTACCTAAATTATGTCAAGTTCAGGTAGAAAATTTGAATAGACCTATATCCCCCAAGGAAATAGACACATTCATCAGCAG
Source organism: Pachyuromys duprasi (assembly GCA_028658305.1). Taxonomy (NCBI): domain Eukaryota; kingdom Metazoa; phylum Chordata; class Mammalia; order Rodentia; family Muridae; genus Pachyuromys; species Pachyuromys duprasi. The sequence goes on from CM053762.1 coordinate 28,750,145, forward strand.
TCTCCCTTCCAATAAAAGCCCTGGGCCAGATGGTTTTAGTGCAGAATTCTACCAGACCTTCAAGTAGGTGCTAACTCCATTTCTTTCTAAATTATTCCACAAAATAGAAGCAGTAGGAACATTACCAAACTCATTCTATAAAGCCAGAGTCACCTTGATACCTAAACCACACAAAGACCCAACAAAAAAGGAAACTTCACATCTATATCGCTTATGAACATTGATGCAGAATATACTCAATAAAATTCTTGCAAACCAAATCCAAGAACACATAAAAATATCATCCACCATGGCCAAGTAGGCTTCATCCCAGGCATGCATGGGTGGTTCAATATACAGAAATCCATCAATATGATCCACCATATAAACAAACTGAAGGAGAAAAACCACATGATCATCTCCTTAGATGCCAAAAAAGCTTTTGACAAAGTCCAACATCCATTCCTGTTTAAAGTATTGGGGAGATCAGGGATACAAGGCACATACCTAAACATAATAAAGGCAATATACAGCAAGCCTATAGCCAACATCAAACTTAATGGAGAGAAATTTAAATTAATCCCACTGAAATCAGGGACTAGGCAAGGCTGCCCACTATCTCCATATCTCTTCAACATAGTACTTGAAGTCTTAGCTAGAGCAATAAGACAACTAAAGTAGATCAAGGGGATAGTAATTGGAAAGGAAGAGGTCAAAGTATCCCTTTTTGCAGATGATATGTTAATATACATGAGCAACCCCAAAAATTCAACCAGAGAACTCCTTCAACTGATAAACACCTTCAGCAAAGTGGCTGGATACAAAATCAACTCAAAAAAAAAATCAGAAGTCCTCCTGTACACTAAAGAAGAAAGGGCTGAGAAAGAAATTAGGGAAGCAACACCCTTCACAATAGCCACTACTAACATAGAGTACCTTCGGGTGACTCTAACCAAGCAAGTGAAAGATCTGTTTGAGGAAAACTTCAAGTCTCTGAAAAAAGAAATTGAGGAAGATATCAGAAGATGGAAAGATCTCCCGTGCTCATGGATTGGTAGGATTAACATAGTGAAAATGGCTATTCTGCCAAATGCAATCTACAGATTCAATGCAATTCCCATCAAAATACCAACACAATTCTTTACAGGTCTTGAAAGAAAAATTCTCAATTTCATATGGAGAAACAAAAAACCCAGAATCTCCAAAACGATCCTGTACAAAACAGATCATCTGGAAGTATCTCCATCCCTGATCTCAAGTTGTACTACAGAGCAGTAGTTATAGTAACTGCAAGGTATTGGCATAGAAACAGAAGAGTGGATCAATGGAACCGAATAGAAGACCCAGAAATAAACCCACACACCTATAGAAAATTGATTTTTGATAAAAAAGCGAAATCCACCCAATGGAAAAAAGACAGCATCTTCAACAAATGGTTCTGGACCAACTGGATGTCTATATGCAGAAATATGAAAATAGATCTGCACAAAACTAAAGTACAAGTGGATCAAAGACCTCAACATAACAGCAGACACATTAAATCGATTAGAAGAAAAAAGTGGGAAAGACCCTAGAACTCATTGGCACAGGAGACTTCTTCCTGAATAGAACACCAACAGCACAGGCTCTAAGATCAACAATCAATAAGTGGGACCTCATGAAACTGAAAAGCTTCTGTAAAGGAAAAGACACTGTCATCAAAACAAAACAACAGCCTGCAGACTGGGAAAGGATTTTCACCAACCCTATATCTGACAGAGGGCTAATATTCAGTATATATAAAGAATGCAAGAAGTTAAAAAGCAAGAAACCAAGTAATTAAAGTAAAAAATGGGATATGGAGCTAAACAGAGAACTCTCTGTAAAGGACTGTAGAACGGCAGAAAAACACTTAAAGAAATGCTCAACGTCTTCAGCCATCAGGGAGATGCAAATCAAAACGACCCTGAGATTGCACCTTACACCTGTCAGAATGGCTAAGATCAAAAACTCAAGTGACAACACATGTTGGAGAGGATATGGAGAAAGAGGAACCCTCCTCCATTGCTGGTGGGAATGTAAAGTTGTACAACCACTCTGGAAATCAATTTGGTGTTTTCTTAGACAATTAGGAATAGTGATTCCTCAAGACCCAGCTATACCACTCCTAGGCATATATCCAAAAGATGTTCAAGTATAAAACAAGGACATTTGCTCAACTATGTTCATAGCTGCCTTATTTGTAATAGCCAGAACCTGGAAACAACCCAGATGTCCCTCAGTTGAGGAATGGATACATAAATTGTGGTACTTTTACACAAAGGAATACTACTCAGCAATTAAAATGGAGGAAATCATGAAATTTGCAGGCAAATGGTGGGACCTGGAAACGAACATCCTGAGTGAGGTATCCCCAAAACAGAAAGACCCACATGGTATATACTCATGTAGACCTATAAGATAGGATAAATTTACTGAAATATATACACCTAAAGAAGATAGACAAGAAAGAGGACCTGGGGTAAGAGGTTAATCCTCACTTAGAAAGTCAAATGGGAAGGACATTGAATATAGGAGAAAACAAGTAGAAGGACAAGAGCTTACCACAGAAGGCCTCGAAAAGACTCTACCTAGCAGGGTATCAAAGCAAATATTAAGACACATGACCAAACCTTTGGCAGAGTGCAGGGAATCATATGAAAGAAGGGGAGTTAGTATGACCTGGAGAGGTCAGGAGCTCCGCAAGGACCAAATATATCAGGGCACAGGGGCCTTTTATGAGACTGTCTCTCCAACCAAGGACCATGTATGGATATAACCTAGAACCCCTGCTTGTATGTAGCAAATGGTAGCTCAATATCCAAGTGGGTACACTAGTAAGGGGAACAGGGACTATTTTGGACATGAACTCAATGGCTGGCTCTTCGACCTCCCCGCCCCCTGAGGGAGGAGCAGCCTTGCCAGGCCACAGAAGAGGACATTGCAGCCATTCCTGAAGATACCGGATAAGCTAAAGTTAGATGGAAGGGGAGGAGGTCCAGTGGACTTGGAAAGGAGCAGGGAGGAGATGAGGGAGGGAAGGTGGGGGATAGAGAGGGAATGCGGGAGGGGGCTATGGCTGGAATACAAAGTATATAACCTGTGATTAATATAATATAAATATGTTAAAATTAAAAAAAATACTTTAGCAATAACTTGTGGGCCTAGAAGGTATTGTTCCTAATTCAAATATAACCTGGAAGAGCAAAGGTCTTAATTTGCCCACTTGAGTCCCCAGTGGCTGATGTTCTGGCAGGAATACATGCTTCTCGTAGTGAGAATGCACACCTGGCAGCTGGTATCTCAACCTTCTGTTGTAACCCTGTAGTTAGAAGTCTAGAATGGGATCTTAATGTTCTTTAATTTGGAATAAGGTTTAAGAGAGTTTGAAATAAATTTGTATAAGGCTCAAATCTATTCATCATGTAAACTACTACAGGTCTACTTTACCAGACACAATATTTTCTTGAATTGAACATATGTTCAGGTATATGTATATATGCATTCCAAAAAATAAAATTTGTAGACTTGGAGGGGGCAGGGAGGAGATGAGGGAGGGATGGGGAGAGTGAGAGGGAATGAGGGAGGGGGCTACGCCTGGGATGCAAAGTACCTAACCTGTGATTGATATAAAAATATATAAATTACATTAAAAATAAAATTTGTATTGACTTATTCTTAAAATAACTTTCTCTACACATGTCTATTTATCTGTAGACAAAAAGCCAGTGAAAATGTGATTTGTCAAGGATTTGAATTTGTGTATCTACAGACTGCAAATTCTTACAATAAAAAGTGAAAAAAAAAACCTAAAAAAAAAAAAAGAAATTACATGTAAGGAAATTTGAGTCTCTTGCTTTATTTTCTCATACTATACATACCAAATGAGCTTGCACTTGAAATCTCTGACTTAGGTTCACCCAGTTTCTTCTTCATCACCTTCTTTATCATCTTTCTGTGCACACTTTAATAGATTACCTTCTTGTAGTAACTGTTGCCTTCAATCCTATTCCTTCACTTTCCTCTGTTAGCAGCAGCAGCTTCCTATCCACTCAGTATGCCTAGCCCCTCAGCACCGGCTCTTGCTGGATGGAAGGCCATGCATTTTTTTGTTAGAGATTTGAATGAATAATTTATTTGGAAAACTCACCATGCTGTGCGTGTTCAGGACGCAGAGCATTTCCCTTGTCAGTCACATGGCTGGGGCAGGACTGAGCGCTACCGAGTGGTTTTCAAGAGGATGCTGCTGTGTTAATCCTGGCCATCCTTCTTTGTCTTTCTGGACAGGAAGATTAAAAATCAGGGTCTTGTTCAGCTGTCACAGTTACACTGTATTTTGTTTTGTTGTTTCAATCCTTCACATTACCACCAGATTTTCATCATCATCCTTCCAACCCTAGGCTGTGGCAATATTCTGCAGTAACAGGCAAGGAAAAAGAGGAGAGAATGTGGCTTTTTATAAAGGAGAACCCAAGATTCAGCCTCTAGGCATGCCATTCGTTAACTTTAGTTTGGATGAGTTGTGTAGCCTTGACAAACCACAGCTTCCTTTATTTGTTGTTAATTTTATTTTAATGTGTGTGTGAGAGAGAGAGAATTGAGGAGAGAAAGAAAAAGCTTATGTGTACTACATCTATGGCTGGTGTCCATAGAAACCTAAAGATTTTGGATCCCTGGGAACTGGAGTTACAGGTCGCTGTGAGCTTCATAGTGTGGGTGCCGGGAACCAAACCTGGGTCCTCTGCAAGAGCAGTAATGATCTCATTGGCTAAGCCACCTCTCCAACCTCAAGCCTCAACTTCTTGATCTGGAAAATGAAATAATTTTTGCTACACAGCAGTCTTGAGGGGTGATTCACATTCATTTATTTATTTTCAGATAAAGTCTCACTCTGCAGTTCGAATTCAGGATTCTTCCTGCCTTACCTCGCGTTGTGCTGGAATTGTAGGTATGCACCACAGTACCCAGGTTTCAAAACTATTCTTCTCACAGGATCACCCAGAATTCTTCCTATAGCATGACAGATTTCTAGTTTATATTCATGTCTTGGTGAATAACCCTTACGCATTACTATCCCTATCATCTGTTTCTCTTGGTACTCCGCTAAAGGATACAAATTATTGGCTGAACACCCATTTTTTAACATGTCAATATTCTTCTTCTTTATTTCCCTATTGTCACAAGATGAAGTTTATGCCAACTACTATCTCTTTAGTCTCCTCCATCTTCCAATCCACCTCAGGTGCCTATTGGATCAACTATGTGGAAAAATGCTTCATTTTTCCTAAATCATCTCAGGCAGGTTCAGTTTCCCAGCCCTGCAGCTTGTGCTTTCACATTTACACCCTGGTAATTAGTGGCTGTGAGTGCAAGGGGTATGTGCACATCTCAATGTCCTGTTGTTCGATTATAGAAAATGCCTCAAGGATTTTTGTGGTGAATGAATGGATAAATTCATGAAGTATTGAATTGTAATGAAGTAGTAAGTCGAACTATTGAAAGAAAATGTAACCGAAAATTGAAAATACCTAAACATGTATGCCGCATAGATGCAACAGTTTTGAATCATGCTGGTAATGTCAGTATACTGATTCACTGCTTATATGCCCTTGCCGTCATCATTATTTTCTTCAACCCTTCCTTTTCTTACTCACTTTTGGAGAAAACAGAATTAAGAGGGATAAATCTGTCCAGAGGCTGGTAACCTCAACTCTGTCAAATGGAGCCCAGCTTGCTTTTACTTGCTGAGCCTATAAAGCATTTTTACAAAGGCTGGCAGATAACTCCTCTCCCCTGCTCTTAACCCCCTCTTTCCTGCTGAAGGGCTCTGTTCTACACCTTGTCTTGGAATTTTCAATCCTTTCAAACTGAAGAGGCATGTATCTCCTCGGCCTGTGCAGGTGAAAACTGTTAAACAGCAAACCACATAATCACCAAAGTCTTAAGGGATTTTTCTCCTGCAGTTTCTACAAGACGTTCATGGATTTTCCTCTGGAGAAAGGCTGGAGTCCAGGCACAGAATCCAGCATCTGACCTGGCTCTCACATTAATGCTAAGCATGTCCATGGTAGAGTCTACACACTGAGTTTGTCATCTGACTTGGTATGTAATGCTGAGTTTATCTCTGGTGGAGTTTGCACATGCAAAGTCTAAGTTTTCACTCAGAACTCTACACCGACAAGATCAGCACTTGGTCTGAGGAAAAAAATAACCTAAAAACTTACATGTGAACAAGAATATTTTTTAATAAATTTATTTATTTTTATATCAATCACAGGTTAGGTTTTTTGCATCCCATACATAGCCCCCTCCCTTACTCCCTCCCACCCTCCCAACCCTCCCTCATCTCCTCCTGCCCCCTCCAAGTCCACCAACAGGGGAAGATCTCCTCCCCTTCCATCTGACCCCAGATCATTTTGTCTCCTCAGGGCTGGCTGCAATGTCCTCCCCCGGGATCTAACGAGGCTGTTACTCCCTGGCATGTATGGGGGAGGGTCGAAGAGTCAGCCATCAAGCTCAAGACTGAAACAGCCCCTGTTTCCCTTACTAGGGTCTTCAGTTCACCAATGAGTTATCATGGGCAACATCGGAGCAGGGGTTCTAGGCCATATCCATACACGGTCCCTGGTTGGAGAAACTGTCCCATATAAGAGCCCTGTGCCCTGCTCAGTTTGATCTTTGTGGATCTCTTGTTCTCCCCAAGTCTTACTAACTTCCTCTATATTTATTATTACTTCCCGCCCTCTGCCAAGGGCTTAACCGTGAGTCTTAATATCAATATTATGAGCACAAAGGGTACTTCATACAACACTAGTTATACCATTTACTCATGTACACTGTGAATGTAAGCATGTCTATGTACTTGTGTGTGCTTGGGTTTTGCCCTGAAGAGCTGCTGATAGTCAGGCCCAGGATACTAATGAAAGTGGTGAACATGGGACGTTTGATTCTTTTTTGATTCACCAAGAACAGTAGAATGATAAGAGCTGTCTCTGCCAAGTTCCCATCTCCATAACCTGCACACAGTATTGTCTTAAATATCATCTAAAATAATTTGTACAATTAGGAACTACTACTACACAGAGATCTTACATTCCGGTTGATGCATCTTGCTGATTGTTACACAGCAAGAGAAAAAGCAGAGCTGTGTGCACTTTCAAAATCAAACTCTCCACTGCATCATACTCCCTCCTACTGGTTTAGTGCTGAGCTACATCTACAGCGCGTTTACCTAGGTGTTAGGCACTTTACAACCAATTGAGAAAACAGCTACTAGATTGGACAGAGTGGAAAACCTACCAAATACCTACTTAAATGATTTGATGCAGCCTTTCTGTCACCAACTGCTGATTAGTCAGGGACTGTATATGTCACAAAACACTGGCACACAGGATATATATCCGCTCAGGACTTTGGGACAGTTGGGCATCAGTAGTGTGGCATCTTGGGAGAGCTTTTGTATCAATCAGCAAGGTTACACCCCAGGTACACAACTCCTTTCTGGGATAGCACTGACGTCCTATCATTAAGGTTTATAGGTATTTGTATGGGTTATTATGGTTACAAGTTGTTCCTGGGTCCTGTGGAGAATTCAACTGAAAGCTCACAAAATTCGGCAGCTCCTAAGAGAAAGATGCTCTCTAAAGATATGGTATTACTATGAATTTCAACTTCCTCCTCTATCCTAAAAGTGGTGTCCTAGAGAGATTGGTCACTTAGCAGTCATTGTCTCATTTCCTAGGGTAGTAGGGATCCAAGGTAGCTCTCCAGGGATGGTGAAAGTGGAGGCATGTGGGTCACTGGAGCAAAGGACAGTGAAACTAAACCAAATCACAGTAATCTGTGGGGTTCTTATCAGTTACAAACACAAGCGGCTGCAACGGGAACAACTAAGACACAGATTTACAAAACCATTGCCTGTTCACACGCAGAACATTGCCTTTGTAAGAGTTCGTGTCATTTCCTGACTTCCTTAATGCTACCAGGACACTACTCAGCTTAGCACAAGACAACATCAAAGGCACTGATCCTCCTCTTTTTCTGAAAAAAAATTTTTAAATAAATTACACTTTATTCACTTTTTATCCCAGCTGTAGCTCCCTCTCTCATTCCCTCCCAATCTTACCCTCCCTCCCTCATCTTCTCCCATGCCCCTCTCCAAGTCCACTGATAGGCAAGGTCCTCCTCCCCTTCCCTCTAACCCTAGCCTATTAGGTCTCATTAGGACTGGCTGTATTATCTTCCTCTGTGGCCTGGTAAGGCTGCTCCCCCCATCAAGGGGAGGTGATCAAAGAGCAGGCCAATGAGTTCGTAAGTATAGGTCAGCAGAAATCTCCATTGGATTTCTACAGTAGCTATTTGATCAACATCAGCTCCCTGGGAGTTAATGTTTTAAACTCAGAGTCAAATGCCTTTTAATGATCTCATCTGGATGACACAAAATGTGTCTAAATTGCTCATAATCTTAGAGAAATGCCAATTTCAGGTCTTCAGATAAGCACAATGCTTTACCAGTCATGAGTACAGAATGCCCAGTTGTGTGTGCTTAAGAAAGATAGGTAAGTTTGTAGACAGATACAGGACTGTAAATCAAGCAGCCATTTTAAATTGCAATATGACCACAAGTCTTGGGAATATCAGTAACACCAATTACATGGATTTATATTATATTTCTCTATCAATATCAGTATTATAAATAACTGATAAAATATTTTCAATTGCCCAAAAATACATCTAATGTATATGTATTATTGTACTAGTGTCCTTTTATGCTAACAACCCTTAGATCCTATGCTTTCATGTTCCAGTTTTGTATCTCAACATCATTTGGATAACTAAACCTGAAACTGAACTTTTTAAAAAAGTTATTTCATTTGTAGTGGGTGGGTGCATGACCACATGTCTATTTGGGTGTGTACACCTGTGCGTGTGTGAAAGCCAGAGTGTATTTCATCCCTCTGAACAGAATTTACAGGACACACAACACGTTGGTGTTAGGATCCAAACTCTGGTTTTCATGGTGGCTAGGCAAGGGCTCTTAACCATATACACTAAACATTTGACCCTGCTTCTGATAAACTTCTCTATATCAAAGGAGAGCACTCTTCAAACATCTGCTCTAGACAATAACTTTAGGATGTTCATCAGTTCCTGGCTTTATCACACAGCAAACAGTACTTTCCATTGTTGGGAGCAGATAAAAGGAACTTGTCTTTAGTACTACCATTTTGATTTCAGACTCCATTTTACCTAAGCTGACAAACTCCTTCTCTAAGCAATAGTAGTTCCCCAAAACATAATGCCTGTTCCAAACAAAAAGAACAAATGAATTTGATTGACTGAGCAAAAACACTTACATTCAATGTCGATTGACAATAATGGGACACTTGGGAAAGTCCCTAACCCCCGAGTTCTGATTGGTAAAAATTAACTTGGCTCAGATGCTTCTGGGTTTTATGCTTATAAATCCTGCTTCAGCCCTAACTTGGGGCTGCCAGAAGAAACAAGTCTCTGGAGTCCTTGTCTGGTGGCCCTTGTTGATTGGTGACTCTGCACAGGTAGTGGGAATAACAAAAGATTTTATTGTTTCAAGACCCTGCTGGTGTTTTTTCTTCCCTCCCTCGTGGCAAGAAACAGACACTGTGTAACACCATGAACTCTCCCCTCAATATAAATTTAAAAATCCATATACTTCCACTTTCATAACCCCCATTTGTAGGCTTTGAAATTTTAAACGTACTTTATTTGTAATTGCTTAAGCCTCTACCTCCCTTCCAACCCCTCAACCCTAGGTAGGAGAGAAAGAAGGTTAGTAGGGACAGAGGATGTAGACTCTTTTAGACATAGTTCTTTGGGAAGAGTCCACTTCTTGTCATCAGGATATACTGCAGTGCACCAAACCAACAAATGGCAATCCAGCAATAGCAAAAGCAGCAACAAGGACCAGCAGCAACAGCACAGGCAGAGGAAACCTCCTTGAAGTATTCTCTGAGGCGTTTCTCTCTAGCAGCTTCTCAAAGCAAAGCAATCTCTTTCTCTGAGTTCCCATGTATACAGTCTCAGAGTCCAAACCAAGCTGTTTTTTTTTTTTTTTTTTTTTTTACAGCTGGCAAAAACCACACCCCATGCACGAGGCAATTTTCTGTTGGCAAGGGTCGCTGGACCTCTCAAGAGGCTGTTATCAGTTATGGATAAGGGGTTCCCAAATCCCACATTTGGGATTACAGCAAAAACGTACCTACATAACATAACCAAATTTCCTCTACACCCATTCTGCAAAATTATTCTACGTTGGAGGTCAGAAGTGAATTATAATCAAGTCACTACCAAATAGATATCCCTAACAATTTTAGTGTATATAGGGGAGTATTTGAAGAGAGAAAGAAAGAAGAATAGGGGGAAGAAGGGGAGGAGGAGAAGGAGGGGAAGGGAGAAAGAATAGAAGGAGGAGGAGGAGAAGAAGAGGAAGAATGTAACAGAGCCCAAGGAAAAGATGTGAGGCATATCAATGTTGGAGGTAGAAAACTCAAAAGAATTATAGAGACAATCCCAGACTTTGCTGGGTCTGAGAGAGAGAGAGAGAGAGTTAGAATAGTTGGGTGAACTCCAAGGAAAAGAGCCATATTATTCTTCTGTTCTAGAAATAGCTAAACAGTTGTACAACAGTGACTCTCCCTATTCATGGGTGATTTGGTCCAAGACTGTTAAAACAGAAAATGGTAGTGAACCATGACACTTAAAGTTTAATTCGTAAATGAGTATGGAAAAAGATTAAATAACCAAACAGAACAATTATGACATTGACCCCGATACATGTAAGTGTGCTCTCTCATACATCTTTCTGTAGTGTTTTTACCAGATACAAATCAGACCAAATATGTATCAGATACAATAAAGCCAGTGTGATGAGAGAAAGTGAAGTGAACCATGCAGGCATGTGGGTAATGCCAGGCTACTATATTAGGAAAACAGGAAGAAATGACACCAAGTCAATTAGTCTGAAAAATAGAACGGTTGTTAAGGAACAGCAGGCAAATAGTGCATACGGTCTAGATCAGCCAATCAGATGAGTAATTCTTATGTTTTCAGAATAGTGAAGGGCAGAGAGAAAGAATCTGTCACACTATGCAGAAAATGCTCAGTTTAGAGCTAAGAATCCTTATTTATGAAATTATTAATTTAATATTTCCACTCTATCATTGACTGTTAATGACTGCAACTGTGGGAAGTAAGACTGTGAATACAGGGACCTACTAGACACAACTGGGCCTTGGGCCATGTAAGAGAGAACTTGAGTCACAGCCACAGGAAGCAAGTCAGCCCCACCTGGTTCTCTAGATTCAGTAGGAATGTATCATATTATTTCATGAAACAAAAGAAACAAGGATCTCCTTGCTGAAGTGTATCATCTCTGGCGGTTGGGGCCAGGGAATCTCAATACACAAGGGCACACACAGCCTTCCTACTTCTGAAAGCAGCAGGCATCCATGACCATCACATCAGCTAACATTCTGTTGGAGAGCCCAGCAATGAAACAGAGATCCTGAGAAAGTCATTGTTAGAGAAGCCAAAAAGGAAGGTGAACTAAGACCCAAAGCTACTGTACTCTCTCGTGTCTGTAGTTACAGGCATATGGAAGAATCTGTACTGACACTGCAGTTACAAAAGATAAAGGATAGACAGGTACAAGGAGCCTGCAGATGGCTGAGTGATGGCTCTCCAGAGCAGGAGATCAGGATCATTTAGTTCCAGAGCAGAAAGAATAGAGTGCTGCAGAATAAGACTCTCTGACCCTCCCATGTGCATTGGAGATTCCCAGAGAGAACTACTGAGGCAAAAACATCCAGCAAAAACTGAGTTTCTTCTAATTAAAAAGATAAGATCTGGATATTGTTTATACTTGGGGTATTCTTATAAATGTAAGCCCTGGAATATAACAATCGTATTTCTTTTCCAAACTATTTTTCATAAGCATGAACCAATTTTATTACTTTAATCAATAAAATATAAGAATAAATAGTCATGCTGATTGTACTCTTATTTTTTCTCTGTGTTTTTATAAGATTTAGTAACGTTCACATGTCAACTCTTGGGCAGAAGTTGATGAACATCCCATTTCACTGACTGGAAAACTGAGTACTACAAAGATTAATGAGCCTTACGAATTTCAGAATTCTACCCCATGCATTATTGTTCCCTAAGCACAAATTCTATCTTTTAACATGTTCAAGTAATTTCCAGATTATGATTTTTGCTTCATTCCTAATTCTAAAATGGTGAGATTATGTTAATTTTCATAAGGCTAAGTTTTAGGCACTAGAGATTCCATCTGGCATTGATTCCATTAAGATGCTTTTATATAATTTTTCTTTCATTCTTTTTATTTTCCTTATTGCTTTTTGTTTTGTTTTGTCATAAATTTCATCTCAACATTTTTCCTGCAACATCTAGCAAATGAAATTTCCCCTATATTCCCTAATTAGGAGCATTCTTTTGTTTTTTCAGTGAATACTTTTTGGACAACTCTGGGTGACATCTTTTAGAAGAAATAGAGTCACAGATTCTAGTATTATTGAGGATTTATTTGTATTAGTACCAAACATCCATTTTGCTTAAATTTATGTTAATACTTTTATTAATAATTGTTCCCAAACTCCTAATGTTTTTATTTGCAGTTGACTTACCCATTTTCCTTCCAAGTTCTATGTATGGATGGGCAGAAGGAAAACAAATCACATCAGATCCTGATCTGTTGCTCCCTGCACACTATTATGGTAATTCCAGAGAATAAAATACATTTTAAACAATTGTTTTTTCCCTTAATTCTTTTATTTTTTAAAATTTATGCCTACCAACTGTCAGCAATTACTCTGGTAAGAAGAATAAGAGAAACAAAATTGTGCTATTAACAACCAAGGAGTAAGAAATGATCTTTAGAAAATACCTCAATACGTGGTTTCCTATTGAGCTATGCTTTCCCAGATAAATAATTCTTGACCCAGTTCTCAAGTGTGAGTCTGAAGCAAATAAACATCACCTCTGAAGCGTCTGGCACAGAGGAGCATACGTATACTCTCATTTCTACTATAATTCCATACTGATCACATGATCACAAATAGTCTTCAAGTAATAACCCTGGAGGACATGTTGGCAAAAGGGCCAACAGCTACCATGGAAGGATGAGTCCACAACAGCTGTGGAAAGAAAAAGTAACCATTCCTTGAAGCCTGTTATGCTTCTTCATAGGAAGACCAGCCAGTGTGGCCAAGATAACAAGAAGAATCAAACTCTAAGAAGCTTTTAAAACTGAAGCAAGACTTGGCAGTGATTTAATTCAATTATCATCTACTTCAGCAGAGGGGAAATCTCAACTCTGAAGAAGTCGTGAAGCTCAGCCAAAACTGCAAAATTGGTAAGTGGAAAAGCCAAAAGGTTCTGCTTCTATTGAAGTTCTCCATTGTTCTCCCAACTTCTTTGCAAAGAAGATTGAAATGGATCCAATTTGTACAGATTTAGAATAGGAGATTGGTGGTAATATTTAGGGAGGAAAAGGGACTTGGAAGACAGAAACTACCTAGGAAACTTTGATTTGTGCAGAAATGGTTGATGGCATTAACTATCCTATAAACAGACAGAACTGATGTACATGGATGGATGGAGTAGACAAGAGCTAGACTGCCACTCACATAGAAACAAAACAGAGGACAAACAGTGCTGGGTTGTTTGCGGAGAAAATCTAAATGTGGCCTAGAGGCAAGAGCACTGCATAGCCAGTGCATCTGTGTAAGAGCTAAAGGCTATTGGCATAGGAGGTCAATATCATTGACAGGGTCCACTAAAGGCTATCATGTGGGCTGGGGAACATTGTTACCTGGAAATTTTCCATTCCCCATGGGTCTCAGAAGTGCTCAAGACCTGGAGAGGACATGAGCTCCACAAGGAGATAAACAAAGCCCAAAATCTGGGCCCCGTGTGTCCTGCAGATACTGATGAATCAACCAAGGACAATGCATGGAGAAGGCATGCTGCTTAGATGTAGTCTATGGGCAGCTCACTCTCCATAGGAGTTCCCTAGTAAGGGGAGCAGGGGCAGTCTCTGACATGAATGTGGTAGTTGCCTGCTCTCTGATTATCTCCCCCTGACAGGGTGGTCTTACTAGGCCACAGAGAAAGAGGACCTAGACAGTCCTGATGAGATCTGATAGACTAGGGTCAAATAGTAGGGAAGGAGGACCTCCCCTATCAGTGGACTAGGGGAGGGGTATGGAGGAAAGAAGTGGGAAGGAAAGTGGGACCGGGAAGGAGATGAAGGAGAGGGCTACAGCCAGGATACAAAGTGAATAAATTGTAAGAAACAACAACAATAATAAAAATTTTAAAAAGTACACCCTATGCTCCAAACAATACTTTCCACTGCAGTTTTCTGTTTCTTATTCATTATCAGAGATCAATACCATTCAAACCATCAAGAGTAGATAAGATTTTTACAGAATGACATGGCCATGTGAGCTCTCCTCCCCCCACTACATATTTCTGTTCATAATGTGTTACAGGTCCAGATTATTAAGCCAGCGCCCCCTCGTTAAAATTTTAGACTAATTCAAAATAAACTCTTGCCATGTAGCAAATATCTTTTAGTCAATGAGG
>CM053762.1:28765287-28803173 GCA_028658305.1 Pachyuromys duprasi
TCATTTTAAAAATAATGGCCGGACAGTGGTGCTGCATGCTTTTAATCCTAATCTCAGGAGTCAGAGGCAGATTTAAGGTCAGCCTGGTCTACAGAATGAGTTCCAGAATAGCCAGGGCTGCACAGAGAAATCCTACAGGAAGGGAGGGAGGGAGGGAGGGAGGGAGGGAGGGAGGGAGGGAGGGAGGGAGGGAGGGAGGAAGGGAGGAAGGGAGGAAGGAAGGAAGGAAGCCATTCAGAGGCTGTGATAGTGTGTGACCTTGAAGAGAGGCAACAAAGATCGGCTTTTCTCCTCCACAGTCCTCTGCTTTAGTCCCTACACATCCCACTCATCAAACCTGAGGGGGCAGTGGAAATAAGCCACACAAATTGGCAGATAATGCACCTCATTTCCATGTCGAAGCAGGTGCATTTTCCTGCAGATAAGTAGTGTGATGACACTGATGTGCTCTGACAGGCCAGCTGATCTAAAATTACTCAGCACACATTGCCACTGGCCAGGGAGGCTTCTCCCAAGAGCTTTTTCCACAGCTCTTCAATCCCCTGGGTGCTAATTAAAATTTACTGGATAATATTTGCAAAGCTCAATGGCCCTAGTTACAGCAATTATCAGTTACTAAACGTTAGTGCCGAAGATGTCACCTGATGATTAGCTGCATTATCCAGAGGATTCTCCCTCTTGCCCCTCCCTGGATTCTTTCTCTTCAGGAAATTGAGTGAGCCAACGTCTCAATTGATTAGAGGAAAAGAAAAATCACCATCATTCCTCATTGGACCACTAGTCACTGAGGAATCTGGGACTTTTAAGACACAAGCATTTGATTTGGCTGATTTTAAATGGTTAAATTGACAGTCAATCTCTGAGCCAAATCTAAACAGAAAGGGCACTTTTTGTGCTATTTATTTCAGTGAGTTTAACAACCAACATGGATAATAAAATAAAATAAAAAGGGTCTGCTATGACCTGCCGATAATGTTATTGCAAATGATTACTCTTGATGAAAGAGGCATACAGAGGAGATCCACCCAGTTTGTGGAATTGGCTCCAAACCATGCGCAGCTGAAAGACCCAATGACGTCATGTCTTATCTCTGACCGCTTGTTGTGTGGCAGACTTTGCCTATGAGAAAACAATACACCTACTCAGCCCACGGTGGTGGGGAAGCCCAGGACAAACCAAAGTAATAAGTGCATTAATGTCCAATTTGGTGAACCAATGAGTTTCTTTTTGGGCAATTATGGAAGAGGGATTACTTACAAGGAGCAGGGATAACTCGAAAGCAGCTCCATCACGATGAGGTCTACCCCGACAAGGATGATGATGACAAAACCGGCAACAACGCAGCTCTCTAAGCAGCTTGCTGGCAGCTCCACATTCTGATTATCTCTTTGGCTGGTTAGTCTCCACCCCTAGCAATTGCTTATTTACCCCTCCATTTTTTTTTTAACAATTGGTAGGGGGCAATCAAAATTTTTCCAAATTTTTGCTTCCCTTGATGGAAGAATTTTTGTCTCTGTCCTGCTTACCACCTGCCTGCTAGTCTCTTGGCCATATCGTAATGAAAACTATATTTAGTCCAACTTCCAAAGACTTCATAGTCTTTCACAATCTCAAAACTGTCTCAAGATGTCAAGTCTTTTCTGAGACTCAATGAAGTCTCATAATTGCAACTCCCGTAAAATAATAATAATAATAATAATAATAATAATAATAATTACATACATCCGTCTTATAATGACAGAGAACATACATTACTATAACAAAAGGGAGGAAGGAAGCATAGCAAGGAATTACAGGACCATAGAAGAACCAACACTTACCAGAGCAAACTCCAAACCCTGTAATTCGATGTCTGATGTCAAAAGGCTTAAATGTTTATGTGCTTCCACCTGACTCCACTGACTACAACACACTTCTTTCTCCTGGGCTTGCCTGCTCCCTGTGTGAAGCTCTCCCTGGCCGATATCTCATAACTCTGGCATCTCCAACATCTTGGGGTATCCAACACAATGCAGACTTTAATTTCACAGCATTAAAAAAAAATGACCGCTCACATGTCTGGCTTCAGTGGCTCTCCTTAGCCATGCATGAATCATCTGTAACGTGGTTATTCTTGTATGCTTTAAGACTCTAAAACCAGGATCACATGGTTTATGCTGCCAAGGTTCTGGTGTCAGTTCAATATAGAACCTGGGCCCTTCCTTGAATTGCTTTTGCATAAGCTTTAATTTTTGAACTTTCCTTTGCACCGTAAGTTTCCTTTGCTCAAGCTGGAGGCTGAGCTGGATGGGGCCTTGCTGCTGGAGCATCACTCCCTTTATTTTATTCTCCTTATCTCTTTCAATACAAGTCTTGGTTCCAACACCAAATAAAGATTTCTGGTGCTCTGTTTCTCCTCAATTACAGTGCTTCTTTATTTTTCTCCTTGTTCCTGTTCATTGTAGACCTACACAAAAGTGATTGCTAGTATCTACATGACAAAAATCAATATTAAATTGTCTTAAAATCTTCTCTGCCAAGAAAAAGTAGTTCAAAACTCTTCAATTTATCCTGAGGCAGATTCTTCAGACAAGAGCAAAAGCAGCCACAGTCTTTGCCAAAATATCTGTCCCAGTTGTTAATATGCTTCCGACCTGAAACCTCTTGAGCTAGGCCTCCATAGTCCACATTGTTCTCAGCCCCAATGACTTCCAAGCTCCTGCCAGGACTGCCATACTTAAAACATTCAACTACTTTTCTACTTAAAAATACCAAAATATTTCATATTCCTTCACAAAACATTACAGTCAGGTCCCTCACAGCAATAGTCCATTCCTAGGTGCAAACTTGGTCTCAGTAACTTTTCCATTGCCATAAAGAGATGCCATGACCAAGACAACTTATCAAAAAAAAACATTTAATTTTAATCTTACAGTTCCAGAGGGATAGAATCTATGGCAGCAGGCAGGCAAGCATGGGACTGGAGCACCAGTTGGGAGTTTACATCTCGAGACAAGACAACAACTAAGAATGGGAAGTGAAAGTTAACAGGGAATGGTGTAGGCTTTTGCAACCTGAAAACCATCCTGAGTGATACACTTTCTCCATCGAGGCCATACCATCTACTCCTTTCTAGTTTCATCAACTGGGGACCAAGCATTCAAATATATGAGCCATTGAGTATCTTTCTCATTCAACTACCACAGAGGGTCATCAGGTTTCATGGCAAATGATAATCTGCATCATTTTACTCTGCCCTTGTTTCTCATCTATAGTATCTGCTTTCATATTTTTCAAAGGCAAGAGACATCAATATTCTTATCCACTGTATTTCTATTTCTTCACTGCTTGTCTATCACTTCACGCTGCATATTCTGAATAATATCAAGTTGCAATAAAACCACATTTTCTTTCCTGTAAGTCCCGGGTATACTTTTGTAGTAATACTAGCATATCTAATAAATTCCTTGAAAAATGCTTGCATTGAAACTTACCTGATATTTTGTATACCCAATACAAAATGAATTTAAATAGTTTTGTATTTCGCATACTTCCTGAATGAAATAATGAAACTAATGGACATGGAAGCAAATCCACCTGCATTTTTATAGCTTTTTTCTTAAACTAAACTGATGACAAAGCAATTTGCATTACGTATCATCAACCATGAAGCAGACATTAAGTATGTAATTTTTGCCGGAAAGTCCATAGCTCTGGCTAACCAAGCATTTTAAAATATAAGGAAACAAAAAATACAAGACTCACATGGGTAATAGAGAAAAAATCCAGATAATAGATGTATCATATGCATTTGAGGAAAGTTTACACCAAAGAGCTAGAATATTGCTCAATGGTACAGGACTGGCATGTGTAAAGCCCTAAGTCTGATGCACACACACACACACACACACACACACGCACGCACACACACACGCAGGGAGAGAGAGAGAGAGAAAGAGAGAGAGAGAGAGAGAGAGAGAGGACATGAGGATAGACAGGCCCTTCTAAATGCATTGTAGTGGACAAAAAGAAACAAAACCCATTCAGAAAGTGTAATAAATAGATATTAATTGGTATATTTAAAGAAATATAGGCCATATTAGGTTAGAGTTGAGGCATATAGAGAATAGTAATAAGAAACTGTTACACACACACACTCAGAAGAAACATACTGAGTCTAGTAGTAGATGGACATATGGGAGAGGCTAGCCACAGCTGCTGACTGACACGCAGCTGACAAGAAATGACAATACCTCCAACAACTCCTGGCTCATCTAATAATCTTCAAATGTTCTCATCCAGGGTCTTTCACTAGACACTGAACAAAGTGAAGTCTCCATCTTGGAAACACTGGGAAATGAAAAGATGTCAGATCAAGAATAACTAAAATAACTAGATTATTCTACTGGGCATTTCTTCCCAGGAAATCTCTCTCCCTCTCTCTCTTCCTATTTCTCCCTTGTGGCTGTTGTCCCAAGATATGAGCTTTCAACTACTGCTGTCATGCTCCTCACCATGATGGCTGTGAACTGACCTTCTGAAACTATGAGTACCAAATAAATTCTTTCTTCTATAAGTTGCATTGATAATGGTGTGTTGCCACAGTGATTTTAAAAGCAATTAAGTCAGGGTTTTCATCACCTGTTTTTATCAAAGGATTTGTTAAACATCAGATGCTTTTGAATTTCTTACAATGACAGCTAAAGTTGTTCATCTGCTCTTTTTTCCCCCATACACTTCAGGGCTGGAGAATATAACCAACATTTGTTAAATGGAAAAAGAAAGAAACGCTCTTTGGAGTTTTTTTTTTGGGGGGGGGGTACAAAATACTCCAAAGTTTCATTTCCTGCTAGAATTGATTTTTGTGCCTAATTTATGTAAAATTAGCATTTAAGAGCCTTTTAAAGGAGAACTGTTGACCTTTCTTATAAAAAAATGAATATGGGGTGCATTTTCTATAAGTGAGAGAACTGTGAAGAATCAAGGGAGAGTCTGAGTCTGATTATGATCCTCTAATCTGTGCTGTACATCTAGGAAATTTTAATACTATACTTCCCATGGCCCCTGAACCAAGATAAGACCTGAAACTTTGCATTTCAGAAAACATCCTCTCTGTGATTCTGTCATACTATCATGTTTAATCCCCAAGCTGTGGTTATTAAACATTGAAAGCACTCAGTCCAGTTAAGGTTAGCTCAGTGGGTTTTTGATTCTTCCCTATAACATTCTACTACTCTTTATGTTTAGGTTTCAGTGTTAACCCATAGAGGCGGTCTCAAACTTCCCGAAATTCTTTATAAGGCTGGTGCATCTTTGGAAAGAGGCTTGTGAAAAAAAAAAGCCATATAATACACAATTTAAAATTGATAGAATTTAGATGGTGATAATTCTTAATGTATGTTAAGTGGCTTCTGAAATGCCCCCAGTAACTAGTCTGGGGCTTACACACTGGGAGTTTAAGAAATAAAATAACAATTATTGTTTACAAGTCATCAAAGCCTGATGCTTTAGTTCAGAGGTAATTGTAGGCTCGGCCAGGGGAGGTTGCAGTGGAACATCAAATACTGTGAATAAACAGTGTCCTGATATCTGCCCGAACCCTGTTCTTCAACGTGGTCCTTATCTTTAAACTGCTCTCCTGTGGAAAAGGATTCCCCCATGTCCTTTTCAGAACAGGTTTTGTAAGACCTAACTTCTCTCACTTGAAAGCATTCCTTTGATTTGAATCTTCGTTTAGTCTTTCTTACACCACTGCCTCTCTCATTTCTGGTTGACCAAGGCGATCATACCAAACAGGACTAAAAATCAATCTCTGGATGTTTATGCTTCCCTTCCTGCACACAACCTCCCCAGCCATGACAGCAGAGCCCTGGGCAGGTGGGCACTGCCGCCTTGTGTTTCTACGTGCTCTGCTTCTGAACTTCTTGTCCCGCTCTCTACACCGTGCAGTGCTCTGACTGGCGCTGAAAAGCAGAGCGGACTGAGCAGTGCATCCGCTGTCACCTGGCCTGAATTCTACCGAAACGAAACAAAATCTGCTCTGATGTGCTTCAGAATGTTCGTGGGAAACAAATTCTATTTGACTAGATAAAACACAAATTTAATGAATTCTTTAGAATAACAGGCTGATAGAAATGAAGTAGAAACTGAAGATGACATAATGAAAACATACATGAATAAAAAAAAAAAACACTGCTTAAGGAAGAGTGATTTTAGAGGTTTTCTGTGTACCAATTGGGGAAATAGACACTTAATAACAAAGTACTATCTTTCCCATTAAAGTGGGAAAACTAGACAACAGTTACGCCAGTCTTGGAGATATGTTTAGGGAATGTACCATCTAGATCTTATGCAATTAAATTGGCCAAGCTTCTTTGAAGGGAAATTTGTCAATGCCCATCAAAATTGATATTGTGCTCAGCCTCGTCAACTTAATGATCCCACTTCCAGGAATTTAACCTGTAACAATGATGTGATTTCAGTCACTGAAATGCATGTATAATAAATGTTCGATGTAAAAATACTTAAAATACAGAATTTGAAGAAGGCAGCTACATGGCCATCAGAGTGATAAGTGAACACATAGCGATACCATTAAACATATTCTGAATAATTAAAAATTGTTGTGCATATATACTACACCGTAAAATTCTCTATGACCTGGTACAGATAGTTGCACAAAAATAAAAATAGTATGACAAGCATGGAAAACAAATGCTTTACATAATGCATAACCGTGTTTGTATTTATTTAGACAAAGACTGGAAATATTTATAGCGTAAATTGAAACTGACATGATCCTTGAGAAGGGAACACAGAAAAGGATGCCGCACATAATTACTTCCGTGCTCTGTGTGTGCCTCTTTGCTCTATATTTTCTTTTATAATTATGTCTCTTTCATAAAGAGAAAATAATCACATAATTTGGAAGAATTTATAGCTTCAGAGATTTTTTTTTAAATCATTACAGCATTAATTGGAAGATCAGATTCCCACAGTCTTAATTTCTTCCTTTTTGTGTGTGTGCAGGGTTATTATTATTTATTTTAAAATCTCTCCCTTACCAACAACTTTGAGATAAAATGTAAACTGTTGTTCTTGGTTGGTTTGTCTCAGAAACAGTGATGCTAGTGTGGTCCGATATCACCGCTTCACAGACTTGGCAACAGAGGCTTTGAAATGTTAACTTGATCAGTGCTGCAGGTTTCTGTCCAGAACCAACACACTTCCATATATGTCCTTCAGGAAGACCAAGCTGAACTCAGCATCCTCAAGGGCAGCGAAGTTCATCCGAGCCCAAGAGCTCTTGGTGCCACCAGAGCTCTTAATTACACCCTTTCACCTATTTTATTTCATCTTGAAATTTTTTTAAATAATTGTAGCATATCCCTACCAGCAGGTGAGGCTTGCTCGAATTTGTAATCCTAATATTAACTCCCAGCTCAAGTACTACATTCTTGGTGACTTGGATTGACCAGTTTGTCCATAACTCCAGGCCTCGGTTTTCTTATATATTTATTTTGGAAACATAATTTTGAAACAAAACCTTCTGACTAGAGCCAGGCAAGCATGAAACTCACAATCCTTATACCACAGCCCCCGAGCTCTAGAATACAGGCATTGCCATGACTTCTACTAAAAGATTTTCATTTAAATGTATGTGAGCTTTAAAAATTATTTTTAGTTTTATTAATTACAGTTTATTCACTTTGTACCCCCCTGTACCTCCCTCCTCACCTCCCAATCCCACCTCCCCTCTTCTTCAACACTTTTATTTTCTGTTTAATTATTTTTATTTCTGATTTCTTTTTTCAATTATTTTTATTTTTATTAATTATAGTTTATTAACTCTGTATCCCCCTGTAGCTCCCTCCCAACTCCCCTCCCAATCCCATCTTTCTCTATCCATGCCCCTCCACAAGTCCACTGATAAGGGATGTCCTCCTCCTCTTTCCTCTGACCCTAAGTCTATCAGCTCTCATCAGGAGTGGTTGCATTGTCTTCCTCTGTGGCCTGGTGGCTGCTCCCCCCTCAGGGGGACGTGATCAAAGAGGAGGCCAATCAGTTCATGTCAGAGACAGTCCCTGTCCCCATTACTATGGAACCCACTTGGACACTGAACTGCCATGGGCTACATCTGTACAGGGGTTCTAGTATATCTCTATGAATGGTCCTTGTTTGGAGTATCAGTTTCAGAAAACGCCCCTGTGCCCAGAATTTTAGGATCTGTTGCTGTCCTTGTGGAGCTCCTATCCTCTCCTGGTCTTCCTATCTCTACTTCTTTCATAAGATTCCCTGTACTCTGTCCAAAGTTTTGATTTATTCTTTGAGAATTTTATGCAATATATTTTGATTATTTCTTTTCCTCTCTCCCAACTCCTTTTAAATCTTCTCCCACCTCCTCATCCACCTAAGTTTACATTCTTTCTCAATTAAAAAGTGTGTCGGTTTGAGTTGTTTATTTATTGCATAACATGAAAAGACAATAAAAGTGACAGCAAAAATTATAAATTAACAGGTATAAATTTTTTTTGCACAAAATTGTGGTAGTTTGAATGAAAATGGCCCCCTTAGGCTCATATGTTTGAATGATTGGTCTCCAGTTGGTGGAACTGTTTGGGAAGGATTAGGAGTGGCCTTGTTTAGGAAGGTGGGTCACTAAAAGCCCACATCATTCCCAGTATCCCTCTGCCTCGTGGTTGTAGATCCGCTGCTTCTCCAAAGTCATGCCTGCCTGTCTGCTGCCATCCTCCTTGCCACGAGGTCATGGACTCTAATCCTTTGGAACTGTGAACCCCAAATTAAATGTTTTTTTTTTATGAGTTGCCTTGACAATGGTATCTTATCACAGCAATATAAAATTTATTAAAATAAATAAAACTGTAAGCATCAATCTACATTTTACAATGTGTGATCATGGGGAAATAAAAGAAAGAAAAATTAGGAAATTAATTTACAGGGCCAGCTACACACAGATGGCTCCTAGTGCAGAACAAAAATTGGGTTGTGAGTCTAATGAGTACCTAAGCCTACAAATGTCCATTGTTCTGCCACCTTTCTAGTTCTCCTAGCAAGTGCACCCTGGTACATTCTTGCTCCTACCATCTCCCGACACAGTAGGTTTTCTTTACTTGGTGGGGCTCAGAAGCTACCACAGACACTCATGATTTCCCTTATGTTCTGAAGTCTCAACTGGATGAATATCTCAGAGGAACTCTGTGAGAGCTCCTTCCTCAGGTTGCCCCTAAGTTACTCCTGGCTATTTTTTTTTCTTTTCCTGTCTCAGAAAATCCAATGCAGCCACAGCTCCAGCTCTCACCAGGTTCTTGCAAAACAGCATCAGTTGCAGAGGTTTAACTTCTCTCTCTGCCCAGTCCTGCTGCCTCACTCCCTTCGTATGGTATCCATTTACTTCTCTTTCTACCCTGCTGGGTTTCCAGATAAATATCCTCTTGCGTCAGATGTCAACATGAGTGGACTCACAGTTTACACCCTGCACACACTGGCTTTGGCACTTGTTTTAGGAGAGTTTGGGCCAAGAGTGAACATCAACTCTTGGGATCTTTTGTACCCATTCCTGTGGATTCATGACCAGACCTTCAAAGTTGCCGTCGGACAAATGAGGGAAGACCAACAACTCAGCTGAAGCCAGTGTGAGATTGGAATTCCTTTGCATTTCAGAAGGTCTAAGTTGGGTGTACTAACTCTATTCCAGGCACTTCAGCACTAATGTGATATCTGGTAGCATCATAAGTAAACTGGCTATGCCAGCGAGCATCATAGCGGCAATGATGCCCTTTGTATTTGGCACTGATGAGATAGCTCAAATGCTGCTATCGTGTTCGGATAGATATCTCAAAATCACACAGAAGGGGCAGAGGAGAACCCCAGCTGTGGTCTCTCAGAGCACTGTGTTTAAACACATGGGAAGCATCTCCTGAAGGCTCCTGGGAACAGTTGGCAAGTGGAGGAAGGAATCAGTGTAAGTTAAAGCTTTGCCAGGGAAATGTGATTTGGGTAGGAGCATGACCATATTTATGCTCCTTGGATAGTGTGGCCTGGGGAGACACTGGCTAAGGCTCAGGGATTCTTTTACTATATTCCATCTCTCTATTAAATTCTATTTCCTGCACCTTCAGAGCATATAATTCCACATAACACTATCTGCTCGCTTTGATCCATGAGACTGGAAGGATGAATTCTCTCCTCCCCTCCCCCACGAGCCCTTCTGTTGCTCAGGGCACAATCAATTTCAATATTCAGGGGAAACAGACCACACAGGATCTATGGCCTCCCAGCAGGGACCTGACATATTAACTGTTGTAATGCCTCTAATTCAGGCTATTTACTTTGGGGTAGGCCTGTCTCTCTTGCTCATCATTTTAACCTATGCATTGGCCATGTCACAACTATTTAGAGTGATGGGGGTGATCCTCAGGGCATAGTCATGAGAAGTCTGATGAGGGAACAGCTACAGCAAATCCTTGTCGCTTCAGGGTAATGATGACTAATGCCATTCACGTCCTTCGCCCCCACACTGAAATCTTCTCTTGCCTTTTAAATTGACGTCTGTCAGAGGGAGTGAGATTCTGATGGTGTCATGGCTTGATGAATTGGTCCAGTGGAAGCACTCCTTCTTGTCAGGAGGAGAGACAAGCGAGAGGAGGAGAGAAGAGCAGAGGAAGGAAAATGGAGAAGGGGGGGCTCTGGAAAAAAGAAAAATGAGCACCGGAGAGATGGGGAATATCTTCAACCAAATGTCACTGTGTTGATTCAAATGTTAGAGCTTTTGCAACCTAGAAACAAGCTACTGATTACCTCACTGCATGTATGTGTTAAAAGAGAATATTCTCAGAGCTGTGTATCAAACCAGAATCAGGAAGACCGTTATCACAGTGAGCAAGTAAGGCGAGGTTCAATCTTCAAACACAGCGTGAACATGGGAAATTTAAAACCAGTGATCAGAATGAAAGCTGTATAGAGAATTACTACAGGAAATGGTGTGGCCCAGGTGAATTGATGAGCAGGATCATGCTAAAGTGAGGCCAAGGGTATCAGACATCACCTGGGGAAAGTGGCAGGAGCTCCTGAGAAGCCCTTTTACTAAAGGTCACTTTATAAGGAAGTGCACAAAAGGCTTCAGAACTTCTGCAGCCTGACTGAAGTTAGGGTCAGCACAGAATCTCTGTCATGTCACAGACTTGAACTGCTCAGCCTAGTGTCTTTGTGCAAAGCCTCTCCTATGGGAAGGAAGTAAACATGGTGATATTGTGACAGATGGTTCCATACAGGCAACTCTTCATTTTGAAAGTGTTCAAAACCTGCAAGAGTTCGATGACCTCATTGCATTCATTATTAGCCACAATGAAAGTAGAGTCCCCTGGGCAATCTCTTCCTAAATCATCACTGTGGAGTTGATGGTGACACGTGTCGTGTTTCCACCAGAAGCAAGGGGACACACTTAAGATAAAGCTAGAACAAAGAGGAGAACAGAAACAAGTGCCTCTTCTGTGTATTACTTATTTCTTCAATAGGAAAGAATTTTTAAAACACTTGTTTTTTTTAAAGCTATGAACAGCTCTAGATTTTAAGAAAACAAGCAAATTCCAGATCTGGCTTGGCAGAGTATCCTGTTTGTAAAGTTGAATATCACTAGTAAATATTAGTAGCCAGGATTAGCTATGCTTCCTTTTCAAATGTTAATCTTTTCTTATTACATGGTGAAAATTCTGTGATATAAATGTTCTTAAAATTAAACCTGACATGGAAGGCCATTATTGGGAGAACTGGTAAATATGTTAATGTTCAGGCACATCTCAACTTACCTCTCATCTTGGAAACAGGTTCTAGATCAAAAGTGATTTCCCGACAAGACCAGGAAAATGTTGATGGCATCTGCTCCAACTCCCAGGAGGTTTGGTTAGGGAGAATCCCAAGAGAACAAGGTGTTGCTGGATCAACTCTGAAATTATGATTTATGTCATGGAAAAAACTGTCAGTTATGGAAGAAACTCAAAGCCATAGACAAGATTTCAAAGACTCCAACAACAGGATGGCTGAGGTCAAGGACACACTTTCCAAGACTTTTTAACTCCTGGCTGTGCTTTAGCACATGGGGAGATGAGCCCAGGGGAGGAAGGGGAGAAGACTAATCCTTCCAGGCTAGCCCTGCTTACACTAGTGATATCTATAGCTGTCATGATACTCCTTATCACTCACTGGCTGAATTACAGAACAAAACAGAAAAGGAAATTATTGCACCTTGGTTGTTAATCTTCCCTTCTGGGATATAAGCTTTCCGAGGTGGGGTTTTATTTTTATATACTGATTTCTTTTCCTTCTCTAGTCAAATATTTGGTGATAGAGAATAAAGATTTAATTATCTCAAATTCATATAATTACTCAACTACACTACTAGTAAATAATGGAGACAAGAATCAAATCTAGGCTCATCTAAATGCAGAGTGTGAGGGAGGAACCCGGGTAAGATGATCAATCCTCATTCAGAAAGGCAAATGGGATAGGCATCTGAAGAGAGAAAGAAAACAGGGAATAGGACAAGAGCCTACCACAGAAGGCCTCTGAAGGACTCTACCCAGCATGTATCAAAGCAGATGCTGAGACTCATAACCAAACTTTGGGCAGAGTGCAGGGAATCTTATGAAAGAAGGGGGAGATAGAAAGACCTGGAGGGGACAGGAGCTCCACAAGAAGAGCAACAGAACTAAAAATCTAGGCAAAGGAGTCTCTTCTGAGACTGATACTCCAACCAAGGACCATTCATGGAGATAACCTAGAACCCTGTACAGATGTAGCCCATGGCAACTCAGTATCAAATTGAGTTCCCTAGTAATGAGAACAGGGACTGTCTTTGACATGAACTCAGTGGCTGGTTCTTTGATCACCTCCCCCTGAGTGGGGAGAAGCCTTACCAGGCACAGAGGAAGACAATGCAGCCACTCCTGATGAGACCTGATAAGCTAGGGTCAGATGGAAGGGGAAGAGGACATCCCCTATCAGTGAACTTGGAGAGGGGCAGCGGAGGAGACAAGGGAGGGAGGGTGGGATTGGAACGGGATGAGTGAGGGTGCTATAGCTGGGATACAAAATGAGTAAACTAATAATAAAATGAATAAATAAAATTTAAAATATAAATGCAGAGTGCGTGAGAGCCTCCTGCGATTCCCAGCTCCTGCCTCTGCCTTCTGTGGGGTCTTGATCTAGGCAAACACTCCTGAAATAGGTAGGGACCTACACAGAAGTGGGAAGGAGTTGGCTCACAGAGGTTGTAAGTGTGACAGTGTCACTCACTGCCTTGGATTTTTGCTTTTCTCTCTGACACTAATGCTTAGATAAATATTAACATATTATTTCACTTATTGTACAATATTTCTGTAAAATAACTGGAAATGGGACTTAATCATACCTCTCAGTCTATAGGAACAATAATGAAATGCTATGTTATTGCTTTTAATCATGAAAGCAGAACTTTTACATTTCTATTATTTTATGTAGTATCCAAAGTGTACTTCAGATTACACGGGTATAGGATCCTCTAGTGTATGAGGATAAATTCAGTGCATAGAGACTTCTTGTTTTACATATTAAACATATGACTAATAAAGCAATCAAAACTCAGTGGTTCTCAATGTTATCTGGAAATTACAATAATTCAAAAATTCTTACTCAGTTCCTCTGGCATCAGTCTCAAATGATAGTGTTTGTACAACACAGACAGATATATATGCAGCTGGAAACAATCATTCTACATATAAGACTAATAAAAAATTTTTTGCCTTAGCAGCATCATCCAATTACAACACAATATTTGAAAATTTACTGCCATATTTTGGCTCACAGAAGGTCTTCATTTTTAAAGACATCTCATAGGTAATTTGCTGTTCCCTAGTGTTTGCAAATCTGAAAATTTAATTGAATGCATGCTCATTTTCTCCATAACTAACCACATACAAAATAGAAGACTTGTCTAACTAACCTAAGAGTTACTTAGACTTTTAAAAAGATGAAATAACATCAAGTTAATAAGTCCAATTATTTCTTTCAAGCCAAGGAAGGATATTAACAGCACATTTCTCTTGGACTCCAAGCAAACGCTTTTCCTCACTTCCCTGTAGGCTTTCCTCCAATAGACTTGGATCAAGAGAAAGGGATTTGACGGCTACCAACAGCTGCTTTTTTTTTTTACATGATTTCCAAAAAGTAAAAAGAATATGCAGAATCGGAATCATTTGATATGGAAGGAAGTCCATGAGTCAAAATCATTTTGCTAATAATTCCAGTATCCATTAAGCACTAAGTACAGAAATTCTCAATGGTTTAGTATTCTTTGGATGTGCTGTATGACCTGTGTTTGCTGGGGAGCCAGGGTGGTACCGCTCCAGGGTCTCTGCAGAATCTCCGCCTTCCTGCCCCTAGATATCTGAACTGTGGCCTTTTCAGATGATGTATTGTGGGAAGAGGGAGAGATTGGTCATTGTAAACAGGCTTTTCACTATGTAAATGATACAAATGTATTTATGTTTCCCTTTCATGACCCATTCCTCATTGTAACCAGAATGGGAAATATAGTCAATGAATCTAGGATTTGGTGGACAACACTTTCTCTTCTACACACATCTAATATGCCACATCTTGGTGCTTCACAAAATTATTACTTAGGTTGGCACCCTGGAACCCCTCAGATAGAGTTTCCCTGCTTTTTCTCAGAAAGGGAAGGAAATTGTTAATTTCCACCAGAACAGTGGAAGCAAATAAATGCGACTCAAACAATTGTGGAGGGTGCTTTTTAAATCTATTTGTTTATTCATTCATTCATTCATCCACTCTTTTTATTGTAGATTATGACCTTTTATTAAGATAAAGTCACAATTTATACCTTACACAAACTTATACCTGCATTTACAGTCTTTTCAAATGATTTATTATTTAGCTTCTTCAAGGCTATAGATTTTAGTATGCTTATCCTATATTATATGTCTAATATCCACTTATAAATGAGTATATACCATGTGTGTCTTTCTGCTTCTGGGTTACCTCATATTTTGAAGGATGGTCTTTTTTAGTTCCATCCATTTGCCTGCAAATTTCATGATTTCCTTGCTTTTAATTGCTGAGTAGGGAGTACCCTAGGGAAGATGCCTAATCCTCTTTCTGAAGGGCAAACAAAATAGACATTGGAAGTAGGAAAAGACTAGGAACAGGACAGGAGCCTTCCACAGAGGACCTCTGAAAGATTCTACACACCACGGTATCAAAGGAAATACTGAGACTCATAGCCAAACTTTGGCCAGAGTGCCGGAATCCTTATGGAAGAAGAAGGAGATAGAAAGACCTGGAGGAGGCGGGAACTCCACAAGAACAACAGAGCCGAAATACCTGGGCCCAGTGGGCCTGCAGAGACTGCTATCCCAACCCAAGACCATGCATGGGGAGGGCCTAGGCTGCCTGTTCAAAGGAAGCCCATAGACTGCTCAATTTCCAAGTGGGTTCCCTAGTAAGAGGTACATGGGCTGTCTCTGACATGAACTCAGTAGCAGGCTTTCTGATCACCCCTTCTGGTAGGTGAATCCTTTCCAGGTCACAGAGGAAGATGATGCAGCCAGTCTTGATGACATCTGATAAGCTAGGGTCAGCTAGAAGGGGAGGAGGTCCTCCCCTAACAGGGGACCAGGGAAAGGGCATAGAGGAAGAAGAATGAGGGTGGGTGGGCCTAGGAGGAGACAAGGGAGAGGGCTGCAATGGGGATACAAAGCGAATAAATTATAATAGATAAATATAGAAATAAAATTTTTAAATGGTTTAATATTACTTACATGTATGTTGATGTATATGAGTGCTCATCGAGACCAGAAAAGAACATAAAATACCCTGACACTGGAGGTGCAGGCTAGTTGTGAGCCACCAGACACAGGTGATGGGAAACATATGCCTGTCCTCTGCAATAGCAGCAAGCACTGCTTAATCATTGAGACATTGTTCCATCCCAAACTGGTAGCCCTTTGAATGCCTTTCCAGTATAGAACTGGCATTAGAAGACTAGTAATTGTACCAGTTTTATATAGTTCAAGAAAATCCATAATAAGGAATAAACTAGACCATTTTGAAAAATGAAGCATTGCATGTTTCCAGAATGCTGTAAACTGAGCTCTCAGGAAAACTCCCTGCTTAATGAGGTACCCTGAGGAGAAAATGGGAGCTCCTCTCGTAGCTTCCTATCTGGCAACACTTCTCCCCAGCAAGCAAATTTCTCTCTGCAGAAGTAGTGAGGCCAACAGAAACTAAGCAAGCCAAGGTATGTGATAACTTAAAGAACTTAGTAAATGCTTCATCATTAAATGGTAAAGTGCAAGTTCAAGCTAATTTGAAAGCCATCTATAATACCATTTCCACTGTGACAAAGGAGCCCAAGAACCTCACTAAGCAGAAATATTATTTTTCCTTAAGTTTAAAAATAAAAAGAGAAATTTTTGAGGAAAAAAATCAAAGGACATTGGTCAAGTTTTGATTAATATTTTCTCTATAAATTTATATCTAAAGGTAGATAAAATCTGTATTAATTATAAATTAGCATGTTTTTTTTAAAAAAATCTTATATCAATCTACTAATGAATGCCTTTACAGCATATTGTGCCCTGGAAGAAGCAAGCCATTATTACTGTAAGTTCTTAAAATGCTCTATGAAACAACATTACAAAATATAACATTTGTCTGGAGAAATATTTAAACCAATTTATTCATACCAATGTTAAAAATTCAAAGCATGTGGGCAGGTTAACCTAACATGAATGTCAACTTCAATGGATTGTGTGCCAACTAGGGGATCTGGGCCTTTCTATGAGTATGAATAGAGATAAAAGATCAGTGATGCTTTGACTTAATCAATGGTTTAATTCATTGATGGATTCGAAAATGGAATAGATTATAGAGGTATGTTAGAACTGTCGAAGATAGGGCCTCATTGGAGGAATTAACTCACCCAAATTTGTATCATTGATGTAATACTACTCAGCCATTTAAAAACAAGGAAATCATGAAATTTGAAGGCAATATAGTGGAACTAGAAAGGATCATCATGGAGCGAGTCCAAGATGACAGTGACCAGGGCATACTGTATCGGAAAGGCACGGGACCCGAAACTCCAAAATTGGCGAGAGGAGGGGCAGCTGAAGCCAGAACATTGACACCGAGGCTTCCTGGGCAAGATGGAGACAACCCGTGAGCGGGACAGTTTGGATCCAGGTCACCTGTGGACATCTCCCTAGACTGAGAGTGGCAAATATTTGACCTCCCTGCATTTCCCCTTGTCCCAAGCACTGACCTAACTGCTCAGCAGAGGCAGCAACAGTAGCTGCTGTCCCAAGTGTGGTCCTCCCTGCTTGGCAGAGGTGTCAATGGTTGCCCCAAGAGCGAGCCTCCATGCTCAGTGATTGAGACAGCAGAGGCAGCTTCCTCAAGTATGGGTCTCCCTGCCCATCTGCCAAACAGTGGACACCACTGAACTGACAAATCATTGCATTTCCCCTGTGGGCCCAAATCTAAGAGTAGAGAACATGGGGGAACCCTGTCCTTTCCAGTTAAGCCTGCAAGTGAGTGAGTGAGGGTGCCTCCCAGTGAGTGCATGCAGAGTCCAGATCCAGGGTCCCTCTACACTAGCAGCCAGGCATCTGATCCCTTCCACCCATACCCCCACTTGTGGGTAACACAGCAATTCTCTGGACAGTGTTCTCAACATTGAAGGTCCTGTTCTGTGGATCTCCCAGTGGAGTCCAGGCAAACAATTACTGGAGCCCAGACAGATCTGAATAACAGGAGGAGAGAACAACAGGTCTGTAGGCCACTGAGGCATTCAGGGCACCTGCACATGCACATTGCACCCACAAACAGGGTCAGCACCCACTCTTGCACATATGCTCCATCTTTCCAGGCATCTACACCCTCTAGCACCCTGTCCTTCAAGGCAAACTTCCACGCACACTCTTGTGCTTACACACATGCACCTCAAACTTTCCTCCATTAGCTACAACTAAACCACCAACATCCACTCTGGAACTGGTGGACCTCTCTTGTGTTCCTGAAAAATAATCCAGACACCAGAGACAGACGGACCCAGTCTAAAGTACAGACTCCAAGAAAAACAGAAAAGGTTACAGATAAGCAGATGGCTAGAAGTCGGCGTAAGAACACATACAACAAAATGAGAGATGTCCTGATTTTTGTTGGATGTGTTCTTATGCTGACTTCTAGCCATCTGCTTATCTGTAACTTTTTCTGTTTTTCCTGAGGACAGGAGCTCCACAAGGAGGGCAACTGTACCAAAATATCCGAGCACAGGGGTCTTTTCTGATACTGATCTGAGACTGATACTCCAACCAAGGACCATTCATGGAGATAATCTAGAACCCCTGATCAGATATAGCCCATGGCGGCTCAGTATCCAGGTGAGATCCCTAGTAATGGGAACAGGGACTGTCTCTGACATGAACTCAGTGGCTGCCTCTTTAACCACCTCCCCCTGAGTGGGGAGCAGCCTTGCCAGGCCACAGAGGACAATGCAGCCATTCCTGATGAGACCTGATAAGCTAGGGTCGGATGGAGGGGAGGAGGACCTCTCATCAGTGGACTTGAAGAGGGGGAGGGGAGGAGATGAGGGAGCGAGGGTGGGATTGGGAGAGAATGAGGGAGGGGACTACAGCTGGGATACAAAGTAAATAAACTGTAATTAATATAAAAATAAATTTAAAAAAATAAAAAAATCAGGATATCATGGCCTCACCAGCAACCTCAAATGGATATTTTAATTCATCAGAAACACGGGAAAATTATCTCAAATCTATGCTTATTACAGTCACATAAAGAAGAAATGGACAAAGCCCCCAAAGAAATACAGGTAAATGCAGCCAAACAAATAGAGGCAAGTGTAGAAGCACAAGTAGTGGCATAGAGAGAGGAAATGAACAACAACAACAAAAATAGAGCCCATCATGGAAAGATAAATCCACATTCAAACAGATGAAGGAAATGGTGCAAGACATGAAAACAGAATTATAATCAATAAAACACAAACAGAGAAAACCCTAGAGCTGGAGAACTTGGAGAAAAGGGCAGGAAACACAAATGTAAGCATCACCAATAGAATACAAGAGATGGAAGAGAGAATCTCAGGTGCTGAAGATACAATTGCAGAAATTAATACTTCTCTCAAAAAAAGTAAAATCAGAAAAGTTCCAAATAGAAAACATCCAAGAAATCAAGGATGCCATGAAAAGACGAAATCTAAGAATAACAGGAATAGACGAGGAAGAAGATTCCAGGCTCCGAGGTCCAGAGAATATTTTCAAGAAAAACTTTCCCAACTTAAAGAAAGAATTGTCCATAAACATACAAGAGACCTACAGAACACCAAATAGACTAGACCAGAAAAGAAACTCCTCGTAATATTCAAAACAATAAATCTACAGAACAAAGAAAAATATTAAAAGCAGCAAGGGAAAAAGGCCAAGTAAGATATATAGACAGACCTATAACAATCATACCAGACCTCTCAATAGAAACTATGAAAGCCAGAAGGGCCTGGGCAGATGCCATGAAGACCCTAAGAGACCACAGATGCCAACCCAGACTACTATACCCAGCAAAGCTTTCAATCAACATAGATGGAGAAAACAAAATATTCCATGACAAAACTAAATTTAAACAATACCTACACAGCAACCCAGCTCTACAGGAGATACTAGAGGGAAAACTCCAACCTAAAAAATTAACTGCACCCAAGAAAACACAGGATGTTGATAACTTTACAACAAAAAAAGTTAAAAGAAAACAAGCAATGAATCACAGTAATGCCACCAACTCCACAATAAAAGGAACTAACATTCATTAGTCACTATTATCTATCAACATCAATGGATTCACCTTTCTAATAAAAAGACACAGACTAACAGAATGGTTGCAGAAACAGGATCCAACATTTTGCTGCATCCAAGAAACACACCTATGCAACAAAGGTAAATATTACCTCATAAGTAAAGTGCTGGAAAAAAAAATGTTTTCCAGCAATTGGACCCAGAAAACAAGCTGGGGTAGCGATCCTAATATCTAATAAAATAGACTTTCAACCAAAATTAACCAAAAAAGATGAGGAGGGGCACTTCATTCTCATCAAAAGAAAAATCCACAATGAAGACATCACAATCCTGTATATCTATGCCCCAAACACAAGAGCACTCACATTTATAAATGCAAATCACACATCGATCCCAACACCTGAATAATGGGAGACTTCAATAATCCACTCTCACCAAGGGACAGATCATCTAGACAGAAGCTAAATAGGAAAATAATGGCACTTAAAGAGGTCCTAAATCAAATGGAGCTAATAAATGGAGGACTTTTCATCCAAAGTCAAAAGAGTACACCTTCCTTTCATCACCTCATAGAACCTTATGAAAAATTGACCAGAGAACTCCTTCAGTTGATAAACACCTTCAGCAAAGTGACTGGATAGAAAATTAACTCAAAAAATCAGTAGCTGTCACTTATATGAAAGACAAAGGGCTTAGAAAGAAATTAGGGAAAGCACACCCTTCACAATGGCCACTAATAACAAAAAGTACCTTGGTGTGATTCTAACCAAGCAAGTGAAAGACCTGTTTGAAAAAACTTCATGTCTCTGAAGAAAGAAATTGACGAATATAACAGAAGACAGAAACATCTCCCATGCTCATAGATCAGTAGAATTAACATAGTGAATATGGCCATCCTGCCAAAAGCAATCTACAGATTCAACGCAATTCCCATCAAAATACCAACACAATTCCTTACAGAACTTGAAAGAACAATTCTCAATTTTATATGGAAAAACAACAACAACAACAACAACAAAAAACAGAATTGCCAAAATGATCCCGTACAACAGATTGTCTGAAGGTATCTCCATCCCTGATCTCAAGCTGTACTATTGAGCAATAATAATTAAAAATGCACGGTACTGGCATAGAAACAGAATGGTGGATCAATGGTATCCAATAGAAGACCCAGAAAAAAACCCACACAACTACGGATACTTAAATTTTGACCAAGAAGCCAAAACCATATAGTGGAAAAAAAAAAAAAAGACAGCATCTTCAACAAACGGTGCTGGTCTAACTGGATGTCTACATGTAGAAAAATGTAAATAGATTCATATTTATCACCCTGCACTAAACTAAAGCTCTAGGGGATCAAAGACTTCAACATAAAACCAGACACACTAAACCTCTTAGAAGAAAAATGTGGAGAAGAGCCTTGAACTCATTGGCACAGGAAACAACTTCCTGAGCAGAACACCAACAGCACAGGCTCTCAGAGCAACAATCAGTAAATGGGACCTCATGAAACTGAAAAGCTTCTGTAAAGCAAAGCACACTGTTATCAGAACAGAACGACAGACTACAGACTGGGAAAGGATCTTCACCAACCCTGTATCTGACAGAGGGCTAATATCCAGAATATATAAAGAACTAAAGAATTTAAAAAGCAACAAATCAAGTAATCCAATTTAAAAATGGGGTACAGAGCTAAATAGAGAGGAATATCAAATGGCAGAGAAACACTTAAAGAAATGCTTATCCTCCATAGTCATCAGGGAAATGCCAATCAAAATGACCCAGAGATTTCACCTTACACCCATCAGAATGGCTAATATCAAAAACTCAAGTGACAACACATGCAGGAGAGGATGTGGGGAAAGGGAACCCTCCTCCATTGCTGGTGGGAATGTAAACTTGTACAACCACTTTGGATATCAATCTGCTGCGTTCTCAGATGATTAGGAATAGTGTTTCCTCAAGATCCAGCTATGCCACTCCTTGTGCAAAATATGCACAAATGTACAACAAGGATAACCATGTTCATAGCAGCTTTATTTGTAATAGCCAGAATCTGGAAATAGCCCAAATGTCCCTCAACTGAGGAACAGATACAGAAATTGTGGTACTTTAACATAATGGAATATTATTCAGCTATTAAAAACAAGGAAATCATGAAATTTGCAGTCAAATGGTGGGTACTAGAAAAAATTATCCTGTGTGAGCTATCCCAGAAAGACACACATGGTATATACTCACTTACAAGTAGATATTAGGCATACAAAATAGTATAAACTCACTAAAGTTTGTATACCCAGGTACAAATTTCATTCAGAAAGGCAAATGGGGTGGACATCGGGAGAGGGAGAAAACGGGGAATAGGACAAGAGCCTACCACAGAGGGATTCTGAAAGACTCTACCCAGAGGAATCCTGAAGCAGATGCTGAGACTCATAGCCAAATTTTGGGCAGAATGCAGGGAATCTTATGAAAGAAGGGGGAGATAGAAAGACCAGGAGGGGACAGGAGCTCCACAAGAAGAGCAACAGAACCAAAAACTCTGGGCCCAGGGGTCTTTTCTGAGACTGATACTCCAACCAAGGACCATCCATGGAGATAACCTAGAACCCCTACACAGACATAGCATGGCAGCTCAGTGTCCAGGTGGGTTCCCTGGTAAGGGAACAGGGACTGTCTGTGACATGAACTCAGTGGCTGGTTCTTTGATCACCTCCCCCTAAGGGGGGAGCAACCTTATCTAGCCACAGAGGAGGACAATGCAGCCAGTCCTGATGAGACCTGATAGGCTAGGGTCAGAGGGAAAGAGAGGAGGACCTCCCCTATCAGTGGACTGGGAGAGGGGCAAGGGAGGAGAAGAGGGAGGTAGGGTGGGATTGGGTGTGGACAGGGAGGGGGCTACAGCTAGGATACAAAGTGAATAAATTGTAATTAATAAAAATAAAAAATTAATTTAAAAGAATAAAGATATATGATAATGATGGAATTTGAATAAATATCTAAGTTACTGCCAAACAAATAGAAAAGAAAATATTATCATGACTGAGATAACACAGACCCAGAACAACACTCATGGTATATATCCACTTTTAAGTGTATTTTAGTCATATAGTTAC
This sequence comes from Pachyuromys duprasi, assembly GCA_028658305.1. Taxonomy (NCBI): domain Eukaryota; kingdom Metazoa; phylum Chordata; class Mammalia; order Rodentia; family Muridae; genus Pachyuromys; species Pachyuromys duprasi. Next base: position 28,788,266 of record CM053762.1, read on the forward strand.
AGGATAGACATACTACAATGCACAGGCACCAAGAAGATAAGTCCGATGGATATCTTAGGCTTCATGTGGGTGCACTAGTTGGTGGCTGGGGCATATTTCTGACACAGACTATGTTGCCTGCTTTCTGATCACTTCCTCCTGATAGGAATTCCCTGCAAGGCCACAGGGGAAGAAGATGAACTCAGTCCTCACATGAAGATGAGCTGGGGTTCTGGGTAGGGGCGCGCTCCTATTCCGAGGGATAGGGAAGAGGGGATGCAGGAAGGAGGGTGGGACTGGGTGGAAAGTAGGGAGGGGTCTAGGACCAAGATGTGAATTGAATTAATTAATGATAAAAAAGAAAGAAAGTACATCTTGTGCCAGCGATTCTGGACTGTCTCTTTTCTTGTTCTTGAGCACTTCTGTCACACAGAGAGAGAGGGAGAGAGAGAGAGAGAGAGAGAGAGAGAGAGAGAAATGATATTCTATCTTTCCCTAAGATCCACAAGATGTATTTTAACAGCCTGGATTTAGCCAGTCTGGGACTTAAGCTTCAGAAACAATGAGCCAAAATAAACATTTTCTACTTTAAATTAACTTCTCAGGTATTTGTCCAGTGCTAAAAGCATGAAAATTTACTACATAATATATTCTATAAAAATGTCTCATTGAAAAAAATCTAAACAATGGAAATACAGTGTGCTGCGTTTACCAGTTTTCAAAACCATCCACTTCTTATTGACATGTATTTAGGAACAGGTCTGGTTTTCAATCTTAGAATGCACATTAAAACTACCTAGAAAGCTATAAAAATAATGATAATGAGGTCACACCTAAGCCACTTGATTTAGAATCCCAAGGAATGACGTGCACACATTGCTATGAGCTCAATGACCCCGAGATTTGAATGTGCAATCAGACCTAGCACATGACACAGGGTGGAGAACAGAAAGCATTTCCTTATACGCTGAGTGCAATCCCTTCCCTCCAGACTCCCTATTCTTAAATTTTCTGACCTTTAAGAAAAGGACAAGTGTGAATATTACCTCTCCTCTATCAACACATGCTTTCCTGGAAGGCAGAGCCTATGTCTGATCCTTACTCAGATTTCCACAGTTTGTAGCAAGGGATGTGGCAGATGCTAGCTGATTGAGGGGAACACTGATTATCTGAGAACTCTAATTTCAGACTTTTAATTTCACCACATCCTAGAGGCCTGTTTTAATGGAGCAACAAATAAGGTGAAAAGTAAGACAGATGACATTCTGGAGTATTCTAACTTCACTACTGAGGGCTCCATTCATATATATGTATATATGTTAATCACAGGTTATTTACTTTGTGTCCCAGCCATAGCCCCCTTCCTCATTTCCTTCCAACCCCACCCTCCCTCCCTCATCTCCTCCCTGCCCCTTTCCAGGTCCACTGCTAGGGGAGGTCCTCCTCCCTTTCCATCTGACCCTAGCTTATCAGGTGTCTTCAGGACTGGCTGCCATGTCCTCCTCTGTGGCCTGTCAAGGCTGTTCCTCCCTCTTGGGGGCAGGGGAGGTAAAGTCGTTGAGTTCATGTCAGAAACAGTTCCTGTTCCCCCTGCTAGGGAAACCCACCTATTTACTGGGCTACCATGGGCTACCTCTGAGCAGGGGCTCCAGCCCATATCCAAACATCGTCCTTGGTTGGAGGAACAGTCTCATAGAAGACCCCTGTGCCCAGATACATTTTGTCCTTGTGGAGCTCCTGTCCTCTCCAGGTCATACTAACTCCTCTTTTTATCGTATGATTCCCTGCACTCTGCCGAAGGTTTGGTTATGAGTCTCCACATCTGCCCTGATACACTGCTAGGCAGAGTCTTTCAGAGGCCCTCTGTGGTAGGCTCCTGTCCTGTTACTTGTTTTCTCCTACTTCCCAATTCTATCCCACTTGTCTTTCTAAGAGAGGATTGATCATCTTACTCTGGGTCCTCTTTTTTGTTTGGTAACCAACAGCTTTTTAATTGGAGTGAAGACCTGCTCAACAGTAGGGAACTCATGCCTGGTACTGGAAACCTGGTCAACCACACAGGGCTAGTGACATAATGGATCTTGGAAGAGAGCCTACAGCCAATAATTTACTAAGCCAGCATACTCCCTGACTATATTCCAAATATTTGTCCTTTTGCCCACAGATAAGTGTAATTCCCACCAACCATCAAGAAAATTTCTCTTTGAAACAGATGGAGAACATTGCAGAAAACAGCAATCAATAGATTTTTAAATCCCACTCCCAACAGATATATCTTAAAACAACTCCTACACCTAAGAGTCAGGGAATGGTAGGCCCCATGTCCAAGAAGAAATGGCCACCAAAATGAACCCAAAAGCAGCTTTCGAGATTCTTTGTACAGTACGTTAAATTAGGATATATTTTTTGTTTTGTTGGGGTTTTTATTATTTTTTCTTTTTTCTCTACATTACAGCTACTATATATATTATATGTAATTATATAATAATATATTATATACTATATTGCATAATATAGATTATTATATAATGTATATTATATAATATATTATATAATATATAATTATATTTATTATAATTATATAATATATATAATAAATTTCCTATTTGGAGTTTTTATGAGATTCTTGACTGTGAAAACCTGTGTATCTATACATCTATATGTGTATAGATGTATATTATATATATCGTATTGCTTCCTATTTGGAGTTTTTATGGGATTCTTGACTGTGAAAACCTGTGTATCTATACATCTATATGTGTTTCTTGTGTTTTTTTCTTTGTCTCTTTTTCTTATTTGGTTGTTTTGTCATATTACAATTTGATTTATTTCCTACCTCCAAATCCTCTCATATACCCCTGCTTGCTCTCTTTCAAATTCATGACCTCTTTTTATTGTTGCATACATGTATGTGTACTGAATACGTCCATATTTATAAATACTAATTATAACATGTACAGAGACTGTGGGAGCAAGCATAGAGTCAACATCACTCTGCACCTGCACATATGTGCACTCTGCATGTATAATATTACTTATATGTTATGTTTTAAGGCTGCCTACTTTTTATTGGATAACTAATTGATGTGCTCTTCCTTGGAGAAGACTATCTTCCTCTGAACATTCTTTAGTTACCTGTAGTTCTTTATGTAGGGTTAGAGTTGAGGCCTTTTAACCCTTCCCACATCTACTTTGTCATGTCTATTTCTGTTGTCCCCATTCAGCTCACATTCAGGCAGTCATGTTAGTGAGATTGCATAGATGTAGAATCTGACATTCCTAGGAAATAAAATCTCACAGCAAATTCCCTCATCTTCTGGATCTTACAGTATTTTCACCCCCTCCTCCACAATGTTCCTTGTTTATATTCTTTAGGTGTGCATATTTTTGTATGCTTACCCTATCTTACAGGTCTATATAAGTGAGTATATACCGTGTGTGTCTTTCTGCTTCTGGGATAGCTCACTGAGGATGATCTTTTCTAGATCCCACCATTTGCCTGCAAATTTTATGGTTTCCTTGTTTATAATTGCTGAGTAGTATTCCATTGTGTAAAAGTACCATACTTTCTGTATCCATTCCTCAACTGAGGGACATCTGGGTTGTTTCCAGGTTCTGACTATTACAAATAAAGCTGCTACAAACATGGTTGAGCAAATGTCCTTGTTGTGTACTTGAGCTTCTTTTGGATGTATGCCTAGGAGTGGCATAGCTGGATCTTGAGAAAGCACAGATCTTAATTGTCTGAGAAAGTGCCAGATTGATTTCCACAGTGGTTGTACAAGTTTACATTCCCACCAGCAATGGAGAAGGGTTCCCCTTTCTCCACAACCTCTCCAGCATGTGTTGGTACTTGAGTTTTTAACCTTTGCCATTCTGAGGGGTGCAAGGAGAAATCTCAGGGTCATTTTGATTTGCATCTTCCTGATGGACATTGAGCATCTCTTTAGGTGTTTCTCTGCCAATCTATATTCTTCTACAGAGAATTCTCTGTTTAGCTCTGTACTCCGATTTTTAATTGGATTACTTGATTTTAATTTCTTTAGTTCTTTATATATCCTGGATATCAGCCCTCTGTCAGATATAGGGTTGGTGAAGATCCTTTCCCAGTTGGTAGGCTGCCATCTTGTTCGGATGACAATGTCTTTTGCTTTACAGAAGCTTTTCAGTTTCATGAGGTCCCATTTACTGATTGTTGCTCTTAGAGCCTGTGCTGTTGGTGTTCTCTTCAAGAAGTTGTCTCCTGTGCCAATGAGTTCTAGGCTCTCCCTCATTTTATCTTCTAACCGATTTAGTGTATCCTGTTTTATTTTGAGGTCTTTGACCCACTTGGCGAGAGCTCCATTCTTATAGCCTAACCACTTCCTGAAGGTTCCTCTGCCTAATACCAGCCGACTAGAAGTTAGAATAGCAATATATAAAATTTGAGATCATTATATTGGATACTGTGATAAAATGCACAGCACATGAATCTCCTTAACCCTGGAAAGGCATAGCAGTTCTTTCTTTCACAGCTGTGGACAAATCACTAAGAATAGTTTAACAGAGTAATTACTCCTATACCAATTCATCTAACATAATTATGGGTTTGCCATATAGTCAAAGTGCCTGTACTATTTACAGATCCTTTAATGTATTTAGTGCAGTTCACTGTCCTTGGTTAAATGAATTCCAGAACAAATTTCAAATGATTGTCTTAAGTAGAAGATGCCTACAAAGAACACAAATTTCAAAACAAATCATGTTTATTTTCTTCCAATACCACTAACAGTACTTTTGCCATTACACAGTGAGAAACTCCAGTATTAGAAAGTCTTTTTCTTGTGCTGAGAAGATGGTCTAGTGGGTGAGATATGTTTGCTAAGCTAGTGTGAGGGCCAGATTTCAAATCCCAGCGCCCACATAACACCAGCCATGAAAGTTTGTATTTGTATTCCCATTGCTCCTAGGGTGAAATAGGAGGTCAAGACAAACAGGTATCCAGAAGCCTGTAGGCTAGCTAGCTAGCATGGTATATATGGCCATAAACAGAAAAAAAAAAAGAAAAAAGAAAAAAGAGAGCCCCTGTCTTAAACAACATGCAAGGCAAGGACAGATAACTGAGGTTATTTTCTGACTTCCACATGAGTGTCATGGTATGTGCAAGTACATATGTACCTGTTTCAGGGAGTTCCTGACACTTGATTTGGAGAGGAAACATTCCAACCTCATTCATTGTTCTGCCTAGAACTCCTGTAGAGAACTCCAAAGATTCAGTTTCTGTGAGAGTTTTTTCAAAGTTCCATCTTTAAGGCATAAGTGCCTTGAGTCTGTGGAGGCCCAGTTACAGATGAGCATAAAAGCTCTGGACCCTTCTAGCCTATGCTAGTCTGGCCACACCCGAAACTTACTAAGGAGGAGAAAATTACTAAGAGCCTAAGGACCGGCAGAAAAACTCATGTTCCTGAAAGCTTAAAAATAAACAGCCTGTTAAACATAGAAGTAAAGCCAAGCACAGTCCTTATTGCAAAGTAGACAGGCATAAGTGGCAGGTGATGAATATGATTGTATTACCCTGATTGCCAACAAAACAAAATGGAAGGGGACTTGCGTCGAGGGCTATTCACACTGTCCTCTATCCTCTGTTCTCAAACAATGTACACCACATTGTTTGGGTTGATCACAAAATAAGTTGCCTTGCTAGCTGCTCTAGGTCTTCAATGGTTGCTATTATTGATGGGGCTGGGGAAGTCCCTGGTTGCTCACATCACTTATGCTGGAGTAGGCTGTGAGTCATCTCTACTCCAGGAACACCTCAGCTACCGTAAGTAACCCCAGCAAACTCATTGGTTCATCAAGTTGGACACTGATGGACTCTTTACTTTGTTCTGTCTCAGTGCCCCTACCTGGGGTAAGCAAACATCTGTTCGTGTCACCCCAGGAAAAGTTGTACAAAAGCATATTTCTAGAAGTCATGTGATGATGAAATGTAAAAAAAAAAAACTTAAATTTAGAACTATCGCTAATGTTATTAATAGAGGGTAATCTTGAGTAGGAGCAAACGTGTAGTTCCCTGGCTGTTTTCAGACTTTAATGAAAGTGATAAGTTATAGGGCCAGGGAACTCTCAACAAACCTCCTGGAGGCATCTCACCGATGATGAGACTAAAGATATCAAGAGACTAAAACAATAAAACACGAAAACAGCATGTTAGCTCTTGTGTAATCATTTTTATTATTATTTCTCCTTTGCTCACTGGTTCCCCAACAGCATCAAGATAGCTGGTCTGGTTCTGGAAAGGCAGGAGATATATTTGCTGTTGAAACCCCAGCAACAGAGTGATTGCCACATTAAAGTGTATGATCAATGAAAAACCATTCTAACATTCTTTGTAAAAATCTCCATATTAAAGGAGGAGCTCTCTTAGGTAAGGTCTACTGTGATCTAAAATACATGGCTATACACTCAGTCACACTTGTTCAGACCTTTTTCAGAACATCCAAACCCACATATTCTCTGACACCCAATTCCTTCTAACCATTTTTTTACTCTATCTTTAAAGTGCTCCCATGTTAGCAGTCTGTGGCAATATTCCTCTTTACTCAGACATGCTTCTATCCATGCCTGGGACCCAGAGTTTAGAGTCTCCAGGGGCCATGTAATGGGAGGAACAATAAACTTAAGATACGTCTTGTCATCTTTACAACCCACAAAGGCACAAAGCACAGGATTGGTTTCACTTTCTGACGTCAAGGAATTAAAATGATAGAAGACCTGACAAGTATCCTGAGTGATTTAATGAGGATCCTCCACGGCTGCTGCAACAAAGTCCTAAACTGGTCCCCCCACCCCACCCCGTTTCCACTCATCCTGCTTTGACAGTTCTCACAACATCACAAAACAAAGAATGGAGGAAAAGAAGAGCACAGAATGGGAGAAGGAAAGAGAGGGGAGAGGAGAGGAAAGAAGAGAAGAGAGGAAAGAAAAGGAGAGAAGAGAGAAGAGGAGAGGGGGACAGACAGGGAGAGGAAGAGAGAGAGAGAGAAACCCTGCTATCCAATACCCATAAAAATTTGTTTTTAATTCCCTGGCTCTCCCAGATAGAGGCTTCTGCTAGCATTTAAGATAAGATTAGTTGGTGGTGTGCTATCAGCACCTCCACATTTCCCTGCAGGGATTCCTTCTGACAGGCAGAGGCTGGAGGCATGTCTCAGGATTAACACGAGCTAATGATTATACACTAAAGCTTTGGAAATGTCCGACTAATAGGATTAAGCAGTAGCAGATGCAGGTCCCCGTTCAGGTTAAAAATGCACTTTTTACATTACAAAGTCAGACAGATCCCTTTGAACATGCAATGAATATGGATGTTTTCAATTATCACAGTCTTCCAGGGCTATACGATATGGTAAATTAATCCCTTTAGAACATCGGAAACAGGACAAAATAGCCTTCTTGAGGCTGAAATCCCTCGTTTTAGATTTTCCTTCATGGGGATAAGCAGCGGTGCACCTCACATAATTAATCTTATTACAAACAGAGAGAATGGAGAGTGAAAAAAAAGTGTATAAAATTTGTTTAAATATTTGAGAAAAACTTAGAAAAAAAAAGCACTTTGAAATCAACATCTCTTAATTAATTTCCAAGCAGTCAAAAATGCAAACAGAAGGCATGACAAGCTGCTGGGTGTGTTGGGAGGGATTTTATTTCTGTCGGCCTCAGGTGTGACAGGGAAGAGAGGAAAAATTAAGGTCACTTGAAAAAAAAAACTGAGGCAATAATAATTGCCAGTAGAAACCACAACTCCCAAGATATGTGAGTGGTTGCAATATTCAATGAAACTTGAGTGGAGAGGAGAAGGAGAGGGCATCCCAGGAAATGCATAATTCTAAGCATGACACTGGATAAAGCTATCACCTTCCAGAACAGCTCCTCATTAAACTGTCATTGTTGTGATTAGATGGAGTTGGATGCAGATGATAGTGGGAGGCAAAGCTAATGTAGGGATGATAAGGGAAGAAAGCCCCAGAGAACCATGCACCCAGCAGGGAATGGTTACAGACCTAAGCCACAAGCAAAGCAAGTTTCACACCTTTGGCTCCAACCTCTGAACTTCTGTAGAATTGAAAGTGAAACGTCTTTCATACTGGCCTGAGCAAAGGTGCTGAGCCACAGGAGAAAGACTTGGAATCACTTCCCAACCTAAGAGGTCTTTTCATGTCACCACAAGTCCTGCTTTGTGGGAAACTTCTTCAACAAACAGGGAATCATAGTTTTTGTTCTTTTTGAATTTTCTTCTGTCAGTTGCACAACAAATTTCAGAAGATATAAACTGATTTCCAAAGACAGACTGTGCTTGAAAGACATTCGGAAAACTGTTTTGCTAAATATGTATGTTCTTCTTTCTTGAAAAAAAATGACAATTGTTTGTTCAAATGGTGTTAGTGATATATGATCAGAATCCATGTATCTTTAATATATATATATTAGGTGTATGTGTATGTGCCTGAGAGTATTATGTGCACTATATACGTGCAGGTATGCTCAGAGGCCAGCAAAGGATGGGAGATTGCTGCAACTGGACTTATAGATGGCTCTGAGCCACTCAGGTAGATACTGGGACCCAAATTCAGGTTGCCTGCAAGTGTAGCAAGTGTTGTTAACACTGAGACATCTGTTCAGTTGCGGCATCCATATATCAATGGTATACGTTAAGACTGGTGCTGTTCAGTTAAATGCACATATGAGACGTTGGGACCCCTGCTGAATGGAAATATTGCTTGAAAGCCCTGGTTGTTGCCTTTCATCTGCTTTACCCGCCAGTTGCCAGAGGTGCATGGGATGGTTATCCAGGACAGAGCACACAGCAGCAAGGCATTGGAACACTGAGGCCACATAAGAACAATTCATTCCATAGGCCTAGTAGGACAGAACAAAGTAAACCCTCCATGCTTTGCATTTTGAAGGAAGTGCTAAGCTGTGTATGCAGGAGTAAATTTGATATTAACCAAAGCACCCCAGATTTGGGGGGCTCTTAAAATACTCACCTGTCATTCCATTCTATCGGGCTTAATGGGTTCAGCCATTTACCTTCTAAAGTGCTTTAAGATAAATTTATCACATAGGTATATCCTGAATTCACTATAATTGTATTATAACTTTTTAATTCCTCAATCCTATCAATATTTTAGCATTTCCAAATGATTGTTAAAGTTCTGTCACTGTTAGAGGCATTAAACCAGATCTGTGGTATATTTAAAATTCCCACTGCCGATTATTAACAATAAATAAACTTTATTTTCTTTCAAAAGACTAAGATATGTTCTCTCTGGTTTTTAAAAAAATTTTTTTTTCACAAATTCACTATATTTAACAGTTAATTGTGTCTGTCTATCTGCCGGTCTCTGTCTCTCTATGCGTGTGTGCATGTGTGTGTGTGTGTGTGAAATCTAGGTATGGTAAGAAAAAGGATAGAAGAGGAAACACGGATGCATTCATGAAGCTCACTTTCGACTTCCAATACTTCTTGAACTAGAGAAACAGACAAGTACTCATTTACCAGTCAATGATTCACAGGCAATAGGAAAGATACAAATGAATCAAAATACAAAGAAGTCAACAGTTGTTGATGACACTGGCTGCCAAAATCTACTAAAAATGTTGCATTCAAGTAAAGGGGTGTGCTGGGAGTGTACACCCTAACTGTGGGGTTTCAAGTCATTGAGTGTGGCCCCTCTCTAATTGTGTGTCTAAAGGCACAGCAAGAATTTATTTTTATGACATTATCTTTTTTTGCTCTGTTCTAGGATTGTCATTACATTCAGTATATGCCTATCCTGGAAACAGAATAACTTGTTTCTGACTTTAAATTAAACTTAAATAGAGTTAGAAAAGTATTTCAAAGAAAATTGAATATGAAAAAACAATGATGAAGAACACACAGAAACCCTGGAAAGAGAAAAAAGAAACACTGAGTCTAACAAACCTTCATTCACCGTAAGTATGAGCAAGGAGAGCATCCTGAGCAAGGAAGGCACCTTAACAAGGAGAAAATCTCAAGCAAGGAGGGCATCCTGAGCAGGAGGGCATCTGAACAAGGATGTCACCTTCTTTCCCCTAATTCCTTGTGCAATGCAGTAGAATCATCCATGTCGCTCCTTGCTCCTTTGCTTTGCTGTGAATTTCTGTTTGAAGGACTTATTTTGTCCAACGTTTATCTTACAGAATCTCTACCCTAGCTTGTAAATTCTCAGAACTGCAAGGAAGAATGAGACCTTTGAGAACACGGAGTGCTGGGAAGCCCAGAGCGCATGCTCTCTTTGCCAATATCTAAGATCCATATACAGAAACAGATGAGTTAGTCATCCTGCTACCTTGAACGTGAAACTGTGAAATCGGTATCAATAATAGAAATTTGCTCAAAGATGGCTGAAAGTCTACCACCATGTTGTCAGTGTACCTTCAACAAAGTGAGGTTGTAGGAAAAGGAGCAACAGAAGTACTGCCCAGGCAGCGAGATGAGACAATCCCAAAGAGCATGTGCTAGCACAGCTGGCTGTCATGATTTCGGAGGGCTAGAGATGAGAAATTCACTCCACAGGTGAAACCCTAACACACTCTTAAGCACAAGGTTTAACGTAAACTCAGAAACAGCTTATTCTGTTTCTTATAATGAGCATGCATTAGACATAAAAGCCTAGAACAGAGGAAATAAAGGTAATATCACAGAAAGCAGTTTTAGAGTTCTTGATGTATCTTCCAGCTCACAGGTAGAAGAAAAGTTACATTCACTGACATGAAGTCAGCATGTCTGTCTGTCACAGCCTCCTCACATGCTACAGCTTTTAAACTAAGGTGTTTGGTTTTTTGTTTGTTCATCTTCCATTCCTCTCATTGTCACTCTCATGTTTTGCTCTGCTTTGGCTGTGGGGTTTGAATGATGAGCTTCTCACCATGAATTATATGAAGAATTACCCAATCCTCAATGACTAAACCACTGAACCCCATCTTTGTTAATGTGTAAAGCGCTCAGCAGATGACCAAGAGAACCTTATTTCTGATCGGATATGTTCATTAAATAAGTGATTAGAAAACACACAACATGTAGGCCTGAAAGAAATGGTGAAGGCCTGAGAAATGGAACGCAAATTTTTCTTCTCTGAATCTGAGCTCGACTTTAGTAATGCATCAAAAGGTGCCCTGGTGTCTTGAAGTAGTTAATCTTATAAGTAGAGTGCCTGACTCTGGGGAAAAACTCTCTCAATATTTGTTTTTCCACAAGATTCAAACCCTTGTCATAAAAGCCAGCCAGATGTTCCCAATTCTAGGAAGCATGTCACTTTAGCCTTGGTGATGGTGAGTCATGTGTGAGCCTTACTGCTATGCAGGATTCCAAAAGAGATGACATTTTGCAATCCAAGCAGTATGACATGCCCCTTGTCTGGAGGCAAACCGAGAAATAGTTCCCTTCAAATGGGCCTATAACCAGCTGTCAGGTCAGAATAGCTTCAAGTTATTACCTATCTGAGCCATGCTAAAGCAGTGACTGTTAGGTGGTGAAAATCTCTGTATCATGTTACTAATCTCACTGGCCAACAGTGGCTCTGTCAACAGCCAACATTCCCTCTTAGTAAGCAGCAAAAATAAGACATGGCTCACTATTGAAAGTTCAAGGAGCACTAGGAGAGGCTGGAAAATTCAGAAAGTTGAAAATAGGCCTCCTCAGAGATTTGCCTCCAGAGTGAAACATGACATCCTTTAAATCACAGATCACTCAAACTCTGACCTGCTAATGGTTGGCAAGCCAGACCTCCTCCACAATGACCCATAAGTAGCCTTCCGCTAGTCAACATTAGCTCCAGAGCTTCGGCCCAATTTCCTGGCCAATTAGCAGCTCAGCAGTCTAAATTAAAGAAATCAGGAGCAGCTGCAAGCCTCTCACTACGATTACTTATAAACCCTTCAAATCTAGACTCAAATAGCTTCCCTATAGTTTTGCTCAATTGATTAACTCCGACTGGTTTATCACTAAACCATTCATTTACTTTAACAATCCACTAAAGCCTCAGATAAAATGCATTTCATGTCCCTTCTTGGGCCTTTAATAATTAGCTGTGTCTACCATGTCTTTTAATCTCTTACTTAATGAGTGCATCCAATCTTTAATAATTTAAAAGCATATCAAGCCAAGTATCAATTAAAGAGAACTCTTCCAGGCAGCAAAAACAATAAGTGTTAAGTCAGTGGAGAAAAGTACACAGGGCCCTGTTGCTTTCCATCGCTCAAGAGTACTTGAAAACTATGGGATTATTTCAAAACATTACACTTCACTCAAATTTATTTTTTTAGTTAGCTTACAGGGAAATAAATATAAGAAATAAGCATGAAGCATTTTGTTCAGATTCAAAACAGAATCATGCATGGCAATATTTGGTCTGGTTTTTACTTTGAAATATACTACAACCTGCTCAATTCATTCTTATTGCCCAAGAACACCAGCTGCCTTATGCTATAATTTACTGGTTATTGAGCCTTCCAATGCTCTACCTCATCTTTAAACTCTTGATTGTTCTAAGATAGTCAACCCATTGACGCTATTTCACACCATGTCACAGGGCATGTATTCCACATTTATTAAAGAGATTTCTCAAGAATTATTACTAGAACAGTACTATTTCCTCACTTCTATATCACTAGAACAAAGTTTGCTCAAAAAAAGTGGTTAATTTCTTAGTAGACCTTGAGAGCCTGTTGGAGCTTGTTCTGATGCTAGCTCTCAAGCTCTGGTTAAACCTATCATTGTTGTATAAACCTATCCTTGTTGTATAAACCTGCCTAAGTCATTATATCTGACTGGTTGCTTAAACAGCCTATGCCTGGGCAGGGGAGAATGTGGTAGGCATGGCTAAGGCTCCCGGGCTTCTGGTACAGGAGAATCATGGGAAGCAGATGGACAGGAAAAGAGGAAGGAGGACAGTACAATGAGTTAATGTGGAGAAAATAAAACCTCATGGGACAAGAGGAAGGACTCCAATAATGGCATGAAAAGGCCCAGATGAAAACTACAAGCAAGTACCATGGGATAATGGATAAAAGGTAGACCAGATGAGGAGGATTAAGGTGAATAGCATTGAATGGCGACTCTGAGATGGATGATGAGGTTATTGAGCCAGTGTAGGTGAAGTATGTGTCTGGGAAATAAAGCAATTATAAAATCTGACAGGTGTCTGAGCCTTATTATTTGTGATAGTGGGTTAAATAATAACTCCCTGATAATCTCAGGGCAAATAAACTTTATATAGCCCAACACTCATTTTTTAATTTACTACAAGAGTCAAAGAATTAGTCTAAAAAATCCTTTAATGTATGATGAAAATGGCTCAATTATCCTCCTCCCAATAATTCAGAATCTATAAAGTGACTTCCCATAGGAGGTGGAGTCTTGGCCCACTGCCCTTGAAGTCTAGGCTAACCTTGTAATTTTTAGTCACTAAAATGTCCACTTTTGGTTAATAGACATATAATACAGGATAAACATACTAAAATCTATATTCCTAAAGAAGCTAAACAAGGAAGACCTTATGTGAGATGCTCAATCCTCATTCAGAAAGGCAAATGTGATAGACATTGGAAGCAGGAGAAAACAGGGAACAGGACAGGAGCCTATACAGGGGGCCTTTGAAAGACTACCCATCAGGGTATTAAAGGAGATGCTGAGACTCATAGCCAAACTTTGGGCAGAATGCATAGAATTTTATGCAAGAAGGGGGAGATATAAACACCTGGAGGGGACAAGAGGTCCAAATGGAGACCAACAGAGCCAAAAACCTGAGCCCTGGGGACCCTGCAGAGACTGATACACCAACCAAGGACCATGCATGGTCCTTGGGCTCAGATGTAGCCCAGACTCATTCTCCAGGTAGGTTCCCTAGCAAGGGGAGCAGGGCCTGTCTCTGGCATAAAGTCAGAGGCAGGCTCTCTGATCACCTCCCCCTGGAAGGTGCAGCCTTGCCAGGCCACAGAGGAAGACAATGTAGCCATTTCTGATGAGACCTGATAGGCTAGGGCCAGATGGAAGGGGAGGAGGACTTCCCCTATCAGTGGACTTGGAGAGGGGCAAGGGAGGAGACTAGGGAGGGAGGGTAGAATTGGGAGGAGATGAGAGAGGGGGCCACAGCCAGGATACAAATTGAATAAATTGTAATTAATAATAATAACAATAATAATAATAATAAATGTCCACTTTCATTAAAAACAAGTGACAGAGCAATGTATCTGTTCTAAATATAGGGCTTTGATGCTTTGAACATATGTGCTTGCCTTTATGGACCAAGCCTGAGTCACCTCAGTGGAGAATTAAAAACTGTACGGAGGAGGTAGCTGTCATAGCTAAAAGTTCATCTTAGGCAACTGTGCTGGCAGTTTTTTGTCAATTTGACACAGCTAGAGTAATTTGAAAAGAGGGAATCTCAATTGAGAAAATGCATCAGAAGATCTGGCTGTAAGTCATTTTATTAATTAGTGCTTGATGGGGAAAGACACATCCCATGTGGTTGATGCCATCTCTGGGCTGGTAGTCCTGGTTCTATAAGAAAACACGCTGAGCAGGCTATGAGAAATAAGCCAGTAAACAGCACCACTCCAGGACCTCTGCATCAGCTCCTTCCTGCCTCCAGGTTCCAGCCCTACTGTAGTTACTGCCCTGGCTTCCTTCAGTGACGGACTACAAAGTGTAAGTGGAAGCCAAATAAACCCGTCCCTCCCCAAGTATTTTTTTTGATCATGGTGTTTGATCACAATAATAGAAACCACCTTCTAAGATCTTCTTCAATTTCTTTCTTCAGAGATTTGAAATTTTTTTCATATAGGTCTTTCACTTGCTTGGTTAGAGTCACCCCAAGGTACTTTATGTTATTAGTGGCTATTGTGAAGGGTGTTGTTTCCCTAATTT
>CM053762.1:28803673-28823748 GCA_028658305.1 Pachyuromys duprasi
GTGGGAGGGTAGGAGGGACTGAGGGAGGTGGCTACGCCTGGGATTCAAAGTACCTAACCTGTGATTGAGATAAAAATAAATAAATTAAAAAAAAAAGAATCACAATAATCAAAACAAAACAAAACAAAACAAAAACAATAATAGAAACCCTAAGACAGCAGCCAGCCTCAGCTAAGCTAAAAACTGGGCATATGTGTATGCGAGAAGAAACCTCAAGAAGAGAAGAAATAATACCAGTAGTATTCAACCCATTTTGTGAAGCAATACAGTATAAGCCAAATACATACTGCTCTTGTCTTAAACAGTTCAATCTGAGGGTGGCACAATAACCAGCAAATACCAGCTTATATAATGCCCACAATTTAGTGCTTGATCTAAAAGTTTTCTGAATATATCAAATCTGAATAAATCACTCATTATTATCAAATAGGAAGACATTGAGGCTAGCATACAAATGACTAAGTTATGAACTATCAGTGGGTCACCAAATTGCTCGGCTACTTCCAAATGCCATAACCATCTCTATCTGCCCCAAGATCTCACATCCTGAAATAATGATAATCATTGTTATAAAGCCGAAAATTCTAATTTCCCATGGAAGGAATTTTGTCTATTAACTGGTAACTGTAGTGCGTGAGGGGAAAAAAAATGGCCTTCAATATTAAGAATGCTCACTTGGATGTTTCAGTAGCTGTCAGAGGATATTTCTATAACTTTCAAAGCAACAGCCATCTTAGTGTTATCCAGGAACACATGCACATCACACCATCAGTGTCTCTGTAACCGGCTGATTTGAGAGATAACAATGTGAGTAACTCGCTTCCATCCCTAATGTGCTTTCTTTAACAAATAACTACTGCCGATATCTGACACTTTCTGATGACATCAGGAGATATAACTGAACATTCTCTGGGTACCGCTGCAGCCCCGGCACCATCTGGCTTTGCTTGATGATGGAGATAATAATGTTTAGGTGTCAGTTTTGATGTCTGTATTTTAATATGCTTAAATACTGAGATCCCTCGGGCATGGGTCAGTAGGAGGAAGCATGCAGAAGGGAGAAGCATGAACAATATGCTTGTTTCTCTGTCCTGTTCAGCTCTGAGTCTGGAGGAAGAAGAGCTTTGTTTATCTCTGCATCAGCAGCCATAGTGACGCTACCCAACTACCTGTCCTCCTTTATTTGCATATCACTATATCACTTCCAAAAGACTCACACAAAATAACCCATGTGTTTATATTTTTATAATAAGACACTTAGAATCCAAAATTTCAAATGTGTCCCTAATTATGGCTTTGCTTAGATGGCTAGTGGCTGTTGAAAGAAACCAAACGAATATATATATGATACAGATATTAAATTGTACTGTCCAGTATTATTTTTATATCTTGAAGAATTTTCCAAGTAAGTATTTCTAATGACATTTTTTTTTGGTTTTGTAGATTTTCATCTCATAGTAACTTTTTTTTTAATTCTGAGATTCAATTAATTCACTTAGTGTCTCTACGGGTACATAAAAACAGACATTGATCATTTCATTGTAAAGATGAGCATGCAGAAGTAGGTATGCGTGCGGCATGTGTAAATTAGACAAAGCAGATGTAGATGTTTTGAAATTTGGCCTCACAGTAATAGCTAGCTAACCAATAAGCCAAATTAAGCCAAGAAAGATGGTAAATGTATTATTCTGGGCCAAATGTACATTATAACAGTAAATTGTTATGTGTTGCTTGAGCTCACTGAGAAGTATGTTCAGGAAATGATTGCTACCTGCAACCCATTTCATACCCAAGCTTGTTGTCACATAGTGTCGTCCAAGGTCTCTTATTCTGGGATTGGATGCTCCCCTTAACTTTCTGACAGGAAGAAGAGAAAAGATTAAATAAAACAAAACAAACAAACAAAAAGAAACCTCAGTTAAAACACTATGTCCTTGAGAACAACTAGAAAGTAAACCATTTTCACCAGAGGAAACCATTGTTTATCCCATACTACAAAAGTGCCTACAGTGGGAAAGGGAAGCCTAAAATTCAGGTGTGGGAAGCTCAGGCATGGAGAGAAAGCTCACCTGGGAGTTCCACCAACGGCCTCAACTCCTCTGGTAAGTTTCTGCTGTCTGTGTTGAGTACACGATTCGACAAAGTTTTTATTTCTCACTATTTATCTGCCTGTCTGTCTGCTTTTTTTCCTTGTATTTTGTCTTGCTAGATCCATCATAAACTTAATAATTTACAACTGTCGTAGATGATTCTCCTGACTCTATAAGACTTTATAATGTTTTTATATGGGTACATAAATTAACATTTCTACCAATAGTAAACAGGGATCCCCACTTTCCCATACCTCATCAGGATTTATCTTCTGATAATAGCCAACCTAACAAGTGCAAGGTTGTAGACTGAATCAAAATGTTTCCCCTCCAAAGGTCTCTCTATAAAAACCCAAGCATAAAGCTAGCTGCTGGTACTTTTTAAAGGAGAATAGAACACGTTACCTCATGAATAGATCAATTCTTTGATTAATTCACAAATAATTAATTATTTGAAGGTGGCCATAGATGGAAAATGCAGGTACATTTTATAAAACCTTTAAAAAGCACATTTTAATTGTTCACTACTCCCTTCCTTTTTTTACCCTTTGCTTCTGGCAGCCATGAGATGGATGGCTTCCTATCCATATCCCAGCTGTCATGATATTCTGCTTCATCATTGGCTCCTGGAAAGAGTCAGCCAGCCATGGTCATAAGCTCTGAAACTGTGGACAAAATAAATCCTGCTTGAAGTTGATTTCTTTCAAATATTTAGTTTTAGGGATCAAAAGCAGAGATGGTATCTCATGGTGGCCTTTATTAGCTTTTGTTTCCACAGTTTTTTAAAAAAATGCTTATTTCTCCTTTGTGTGTATGTGAGAAACACTTATTTCCCTTGTGCATGTGTGTGTGTGTGCATGTGTGTATGTGTGTGTGTGCATGCATGTGTGCATGTGTGCATGTGTGTGTGTGTGTGTGTTTGTGTGTTTTAGTGGGTTCAAATCCAGGGCTCTATGCATGATGCATAATAGTCAAGGTCTCTACTACCAAAGCTATCTCTCCAATGCAGTGTTCATTTATTAAAAAGACCTTTACTGGTCTTGGATATATACATATATATGTGTGTGTGTGAATGATATATATATATATGTGTGTGTAAATTATATATAATATATTATTATATAATAGTAATATAATATATAATAAGATATAAATATAATATATAATAATATATTATATATTATATCGTATAATATATATATAAGACAGCTGGCTGCTGTCTAAGTCAGGGTTTCTATTATTGTGATCAAACACCTTGATCAAAATAACAACTTGGGGAGGGACGGGTTTATTTGGCTTCCACTTAACACTTTGTAGTCCGTCACTGAGCCAGGGCAGTAACTACAGTAGGGCTGGAACCTGGAGGCAGGAAGGAGCTGATGCAGAGGCCCTGGAATTGGTGCTGTTTACTGGCTTGTTTCTCATAGCTTGCTCAGCCTGTGTGTGTGTGTGTGTGTGTGTATTCGTGCTGTTTACTGGCTTGTTTCTCATAGCTTGCTCAGCCTGTGTGTGTGTGTGTGTGTGTGTGTGTGTGTGTGTGTGTGTGTATGGAAGGTTTCTGCTAAAGGCTTATATGTGATATGTGGAAGTGTCCTTGTATATGATAGGAAACATTTGTTTGTTTGTCTGTTTATTTAGATAGTTCTAAAAACATTTCCTCTCTGACTTTTGAGAATTCAGTGATAATGATGGTCCTTTTGCACTTAATACAGTGACTTAGAGCTTGATGGATTTGGATATTCAGTCTTTCGGGAGTTTTATACAGGCTTTTGTCACTCTCGGTACATAAGCTTGCAGCCTTTTGTCTTTTTCTGATTGTTTGCAATTTCTCTTATACACAAAGCTGTTTAGCTTTGTAGTATCTCTTCTGTCCTGTAGGTTTTCTTCAGTATTTTTCATTCTCTTTACTTTTTCCTCTCTAGGTATTTGACATGGAATGAAGTTTTTGAACTTGCATATTTTTATTCTTTTTTTAAAAAGAGATCCATTCCATTTTATTAAGCAGATTTAATTTTTACAAACATTTAAAAAGGAGTAAACTGAGTGTGGGGTGAGAGATGGCTCAGTGGTTACAAGCGCTGTCTGTTCTTCCCGATGCCCTGAGTTCAATTGCCAGCAACCACATGGTGGCTCACAAAAATCTACACAGGGATCTAATGCCTTCTCTGGTAGGCAGGTGTACATGCAGATAGAGCACTCATCTTCATAAAATAAATAAATAAATCTTTTTAAAAACTTTTAAAAAGTAAACTAGGAGAGAGGACTATTGACAGCATTGTTTAACATGGCCCTTAGGAAACAGTTGCAGACAGCTACTAGGCAGTGCACGCTGTGGCTTCCTCACCAAAGCATGCAAAGGGATTGGTGGCAAAAATCTGCTTTCTTCTGTCATTTCCTTTTAACAGGACAAGAAGTATTAGATAGCCACGCCAGCTCACTACTGAGATCACATGCGGCAGCTAAAGTGTGCCAGAACTCTGTTCTGTTTGGGACTTCTGTTTTACTCCCTCAACAAAACATTGTCTCAATAAAGCTTTCATGTCTCCTCCCAGATGGACATAATGCTTCAAGAAGTTAGTTTTTACTATTCAGATGTCTCTTCCACCACTTTAACTTTCTTCTTCTTCATCATCTTTGTCTTTATTATATATACTCAGTCATTATTATATTCAGATCCAGATTTTCTGTTTCGTTCTCTTTTATGTTTTTTTTCTTTTTGTAAAATTCTTAATTTTGTTACTGTGTGATCTGTGTTATTTTAAAGATTCTGTTTGAGTGTCTGTTGTGTTTTCATATAGTTCCTGATCCACTTTGAGATAATTCTGAACTTTCATCAAATGTTTGTAGAGGATCAGCTTTTACAAGTCAGTTTCTGGCACTTTCTTTTGTTCTGTTTTGGTTTGGTTTGTTGGTTGTTGTTGTTCCTTTCTTTTGTGGTGCTTTTGGGTTTTCTTATTTGTGATTCTTCTGGGTTTATATTGGTGTTTATGAATATAAAGAAGTAACCACAATGTGCAAGCTAGATTTGACTAGAGAACTTTTCATCAGTGTTGTACAACTCTTCCTAAGGAGATGCAGCTCAAACACCTATTCACCCCACACAGGGAACAAGTCACATACCAAAGTTATGACTTGATTGAAGTTCAACTTATTGGCGGTTATATACAAGAATATGGATTACTTACACGAATACAGTAGAGATGACTCAAAGGCAGATGGATCTCTGAAAAACTCACTCCAGCCAGGGTGATGACTCATGAATTTGCAATCCTTGAGCTCTCTGCATCACTTGCAGGAAACTCTGCTGGCTGGAGAGTCTTCTCTGCTTTGTAGTTATTATTGATCATATGCCCTTGGGGAAGGAGGAACTCTGTGGGTAGGTAAGCTTAAAAGGCTTTCAAAGTCCAAAGTCCCAAGATCTTCTACATCCCTCCAAAAGAACATAAAGTTGAAAGGGGGACATGAAGGATATTGGAGAAACTTAAAGGCAAAGGGAGTTTAGTATGATCAAATACGTTGTATACATCTATGAAATTATCAAAGAATAGATAAACAAAATTTTTAAAAAACCTTAAATGTGAAGTCTGTTGAGGAATGATTTGTGAACAAGCTTGAAGTTGTGAACAAGCTTGAAATTGTGAACAAGGAGAGTGCAGATGACCGGGACCATTAAAGGGATTAATTCCAGTAAACAGACACGACTTGTTCTGTGGTGAGGCCATGAGAAAAGGTGCCCCAGAGGAAGAACCCGCTATCAAAGGTACAAAAACATGGAAATTCAAATTAATTTGAAAAGAGATAGCCTGAGCTAAGAATTTCAAATAGGATTTCATGCTCTTAGAAAGCAATTGCTTAGGAATATGTTTCCCCAGGGGCAGCACCCAGAGGGTGATGTAACTGTGGTCTAAGGGGGCAGGTTCCACTAAGTGAAATTTGAGAGCATTGCCTGCATGGTACTGATTTTTTTTCAGCTTTGAGAGATATATGTGATTGAGGAGAGTCACGGTGTCTTGAATCAGGGTTCCAGAAAGCCGCCGAGGCCAAGAAACGTGTGGCAAGATCACAAACTTTGCAAGGAGATACTGAGGCCACTGTTGAAGCTGTGCAGCTGAAGTCTAAACTGCAATGGAAATCTGAAGGAGATGGGAAAGGTCAGATTCATGGACGCCCACTGCTGAAAGCATCATTCCTGGAGAGAAGCTAGAAGAAAGACCCTTTTCTTCAGGTGGGCAGGAAGGAAGGGGTGGAGCTATGTAAGCCCTTGGGGTCCCAGCCAACTCCACCATGCACTCCAATGCTGAGGCATGCTTCAATCTTACTATTCCTTTCTGTGCTCTCACTCTTCCCTTGTTGGACAATACACTGGGAATTGACATATATATCTCAAACTCCAGTCCCCAATCCCAAACTCAATAGCTGGATTACATGAGCCTATGGGGGACATTCTTATTCAAACCACCACACAGGGTGAAACATTACAGCACAACCCTAATTCTCTTCTAACACTCTTCCTCCCAAGCATGCATGCATCATGATTAGCCAACCTTCTGCTCCTGATACAAAGTCTTCTCTGCCTACTTCGAAGTCCTCCCTGCCATCTATTCATCTGGAACCATGAAACAAAATGCCTTGATTAAAATCAGGGTAGTTTATCACAGCAATGAGAAAGAAGTTAAAGCATACAATAAAACCTAAACAAATACAAGAAGGTAGAGTGAGTGGCACTGTGAAATAAAATTGACTAAAGACAAATAGTAGTCAATGCAAAAGAAAGGTTTCGATTAGTTTTTAATGCTACAAATAAGTAATTTCAAATATTTTTCAGGCAAATGGAAATTATGAAAGGGTATGTTTAAAATAGATATTATTACATTAATAATTTGAGATATAAAATTTTATTTTACTTAATAAATGTTATTGTTAGAAATATAGAAAAACATGTAGGCATGCTGTAACTTTCATAAAATTCAGAAAAAAATGTAACTGGAGAAATAGATTTGTGTGGACACAAATATACATATAAGTAAAAATAGTAGCACCTGATGCATATGGATAAAAAATGTAACTATTAGCTATAATGCCAATTATCTTTTCCAGTTTGAAATTTTTAATTTTTTCTTCTGGAAACAAGGGAGAACACAGCTAACGTACTGAATATTTTGTCTCTAAATACTTCTCATTATTTCTTACTCCTACATACACATGCAGAAAACCATTGTAAGTATTTATATGACAATTATATTTTATATCCTCAGCATCACTACCAACAACTCAGCAGAAAAAAATAAAGAAGCATCCTAGGTTTCATTTCTCGAAGAAGGAGGAAACTTCCATGTTTAAGAACATCAAGGTGAAAACAGAAAAGAACCATAAGTGGTGTACTCCTGTGAAGTAGCTTAGAGCATTAATAATAAAGTCACCATGATGTGATACCATGTAATGTGCACGCCTCCCCAGAGAGTGTTTTGTTTGCACCATTGGTGTTTCTGAAAGTCCCTTTTAGAATGTTCTGGAAATTTTAGGAAGTGGAGCACAATGGATGAATTCAGTCACTAGGAGTATCTTTGAGGGTTATTTGGGGTTTGAGTATGTTCCACGGTCTCTCCTTCCCATCTACTAGGAGTCAAAGAAGCTGTTCTGTTCCCACTACCTCACGCACAGAACAAACAGCCTAAACCCCCAAAATAATAAACCTCAATGTATCTTTCTTCCCTATAGTTGTTTCTGTCAGGCATTTAGTCACAACTATGGAAAACCATGTGGTGTGTTCAAAGCTTTAAATCTCTTTTTGTTTCTACTGTCCTGTTTCCTTTGGTCTTTGTGCTAAGTCTGCTCCATCTCTGAAACATATGGACACTGACATTGTATTTATGAACCTTTTATACAATACAGGACAGTGTTCCTTTCTAAAAATTTGTAATCATATCTGTAAAGTCTCTTTGGTCATATAACATGATAATGAGAGACTCTTTTAGTACTTTGATGCCATAGGGAATTGTTAGTCTATCACAAACAACATTATAATTTGACCAATCTGGTATGATAAAGTGAAGGAGAAATTTGAAGTGTTTGCAAGAGATTTTTTTAAATATAATAGACCATTAGATTAGCACTAAGCAGAAAGAAAGAGCATGCTGGCCGTGTGTGAAATAAGTCCTCTCAGATTGAAGAATATATGGTTTTAATGACTCAGTATTGTTGGGTGGAAAATATGATGCAGGGTTAGAGAATTAGATATTTGAAGGTTGTAGAAGGCTAACGTTGGGGTAGAACTACTCAACAGTCTTTATAGTAGGAAGAGCAAAGTAACCATAGACAATATTGATAATGGACTATTATCCAGACAATCAGTTCCTGAGTGCAATCCATAATCACATTACATCAAACAGGAAAATCTCCCAACTAACAAGGCACATGCTTGCAAAAATAAGCAACATCAATGATGGATTCAAGAATCCTTCTTCCATGCTTGCCACTGTGGTCCCCCTTGGGTTCCTATGGAACTGTTAAAATTTCAGATCTGTCTTGCTAACACATTCCACACAAGTACGCTCAACACACATCCAGAAAATGGCATCCTCTTTCTCACACAAAGCATTTACTTTCCAATTTTAGAACTTACTCATCTCCAGATGAACGGGGGTATTTCTCGTTAGTTCTTTTGTGGCTGCAGACTGGAAGGATTTTTTTAAATATATGTTATAATGTAAGATAGATTCTTTACCAAAAAAGACAATTTCTAAAACACATGGAAGGTATTTTTTGATACATCTGTGTATATCATTATTTATATTTTATATTTTCAAGAACCTTTGTAAATACTGAGTACAGGTAACTGACATATGCATTGCTGTTGAAACTTTTTCTAGTATTAAAGCCTTAATGCATTTTACTTATATAGTACTTCAATTACCCAAATTGAAGATCTGGCTTCCTTTCATCTACCATTCTGTACTACTATATCGTAAGGTTGATAATGAAATAATATCAATTAATTTCTATTTGGTTTGTTATAATATTATAAAGTTTAGAAGCATATATTTCAGTAATTTTGGCACAGAGCTTTTTAAATTGAAGCAAGACAAAAGTAAAAATCACTGCACTAAGCTTACTCTAACAGTGCTGTCTTCATGAGCAGGATTTTTTCCATGCTATTTCACATAATGGCTCTTCCCAGAGATTGGTTGTTTATGGTGAATGCCCAGTTCACTAAAATGATATGAGGAAATAAATAATACATGTATAGAAATATTGAAGATGGGAGAGACTATCAAAACACTGCAGACTCATACAGGTATAGTGAAGAAATAGGTAGATTAAAAATAGATGCTCAAATAACTATTTGAAGGGAAGATTCAATCTAAATTGGGACATTCTATAGATTGTGTTATATTTAATCATTACAAACACCTTTACAATGTATTATGTAAGTACTTCTAATATTGTTCATTGTCTCTAACATCTTCATAAACCAAAACTACTAATGCAAAGAACTTTCATCTAAGTGTGGGAATAGAATGGCCTCATGATGAATCATTTGGTTTTGTGACAATTCTGTGTTATCATTAAATTTAAACAGTATTGCAGGACCCAGTAGGCTTCAAGCCACACTTGTTTCGGAGCTAAAACCTCAAAAAGAAGATCTTTAACAGATCTAATAATTGGCATGAAGTTCTCTGCAGATAACCAGAGAATAATAAGAAGGAGAATGGGGTGCCTTTTGAGTCATGATGTTTTAAATAAGGCTAAATATGATTTCCAAGGAAAGATTTCTAAAAGATTTAGAAATAGTGTTTTCTGAAATCTTTTCAAAGCTATTGAAAAATGAATAATGAATAATCATTTATTATTGAATAATGTTGCTTAATGCTTATGAATATTCATCAAATTTTATTTTAAATACTTGAGAAAAGTCAAAAAATGATTGGGAAGAAACATGTTTGCATACTCTTCATAATTAGCTTAAAGTCTTTTGAAACTTTGCTTACAGCATTTTTACATTAAAAAAAAGCTAGCAAGCCAATAGAAATCTATAACTTGTTGAACTTTTTCTCCATCCCACTAATCTTTAAAGTTACTAAAAATATATATAAAGTAATTTGAACACTATGTGGAGCACAGTTGCTGAGGCAAAGTTTAAATGAGCTCATGGAACTAATAAATTCATATAATATATATGTTGCCATTTCAAAGTGAATTTAATTCAGACGGCTGCCTGAGCAATCATGGCCCCGGCACTATGTCATCCCTACAGCCTACTGAAAAACACCATCTTTCATAGCCAGTCGAAGTGCATCGGCGTCCACAGCCCGATGAAAAGCTGTTGTTACTCATGCGGGCATCCGCTGGGGAAGCCAAATCTGTCTTAGCCTCCAACTTTCCTCTAATTCTTTTCTCAAAGTGGGCTCACTTAGAGCTCAGGAATAAAGATATGCATTGAGCGGTTAAGGTGCTGGAGGAAGCTGCAGGCCCGAGGGATGAAGCAATGGAGTTGACCCACGATAATGCACGTAGACTGGAGTGGAGAATCCCACATCTCACGGTTGAAGCTGTGGGCTTACGAAGAGAACCGAAACTGACTCAGCTTAAGGCAAGAGGCAAAGCAGGAGGAGGCATGCAGTTGCTCCACAGCTTTTGGAGGAAGCTCTGGACCAGGACAGGAAACTAATGCTGACCCAATGTGAGATACTCAAATGGCAGAAGCTGTGGAAACAGATAGGAGGTCTAACTAATCCAGGCTAAGACACCCTGGCACACAGAGGCACTAAACAATCATGGGAGACTACAGAGGAAGGGACTGGGCCAGAGACGGCCCAAGGTAGGATATCGAGTGTGAAGTGTCACACCACACAGACAAGCCAAGGCTTGTGTTGACCCTTGAATAGTGACTGTTAGTGCAGACGGTAGCAGACAATTAGAGAAGACTAAAGATACAGTGCATAGCCCTGAATGCTAGTCTCATATGAAAAAGTGACACCGCGACCCTAATACAACTCAGTAATCTCCTGAACAATGCTAACGTTTCCACTAAGAAAAGAAACAGGAAGGTGACTTGAATTTTAAAAAGAAAGTTTCAGCCACTATACTAACTTCAGGTGTGTATGTCACCATGCAAAAAAAATTTTTTTAACATATAAAAACATCAAGGAAATATGTCTTATCTAAAAAGTTACTAATTCTGTAATAATGACCTCAAAGAGAACTACTTGGGTGAAACCTCAAAGAATTAAAAAAAGTGATGATAACAGTAACCAAACAACTTAAAGTCATGAATGTACAATATTTCAAGGGAACAAACTCATAGGGCTAAATGAAATAAGAAAATCAATAACAAGGTATGAAATAGAATTAAATAAAGGGATAGAAATGTTCTTTTAAAGCTAAACTGAAATGATCCTGAAAATGAAAAACACAACAAGCCGAATGAAAATCTCAGTGGAAAGGCAGGCAGCGGTGGCACATGCCTTTAATTCCAGCACTAGGAATGTAGAGGCAGGTGTAGCTCTGTGAGTTTGAGGCCAGCGTGGTCTATAGAGAGAGTTCCAGGACATCCAGGGATCTGTTACACAGAGAAACCCTGTCTCAAAAAAAAAAAAAAAAGGCTCACTGGAAGGATAGAAGAGGAGGAAAACAGGGTATCAGGGCTTAAAAGCCAGGTAAAGAAATTACAACACCTAGTAAAGATCAAGGATAATTTTTCTTTTAATATATGAATTGAACTCAGGAAATCTTGATGATGCCATGAAAGACCACGGCTCTTAATTAAACTTATAAAAGAAAACCACACCGGAGACACAAAATATTTTCCATAAAATCATAGACAAAAATTTCAGAAATTTTACAGGAAAAGATGCA
The DNA here is from genome assembly GCA_028658305.1 of Pachyuromys duprasi. Taxonomy (NCBI): domain Eukaryota; kingdom Metazoa; phylum Chordata; class Mammalia; order Rodentia; family Muridae; genus Pachyuromys; species Pachyuromys duprasi. The sequence goes on from CM053762.1 coordinate 28,815,619, forward strand.
CATATATGCAGTACTGGCTAGCACATTGGTTTGAAAGCTGGACTCTTCTTTTTCTGCATCCAACAAATCCACTTCCCCATCCAAGACACACACCACCTGAAGGCAAAAGGGCTGAAAAAGGCACCCTGATCCAATGAAGCTGAGAAACAAGCAGGCGTATTTATTTTTATATCAGACAAAATGTAACCCAAATGAAAACTTGTCAGAGACATAAAGAAGTTCACGTCATACTCATTAAGAGAACAATCCATCAAAAGGAAATTATAATTCCAAACATATATGCACCGAACACAGGTGAACTCAGTTTCATAAAACAAATAGTAGTAGATATAAATCCGCAGAGTTATCACAATGCAACGACAGTGTATGACTTCAGTACCCCACTCTCACCAATAGGTAGATCACTGGAACAAAAACTTTACAGAGAAACACTGGAATTAATTAAATGAATTCATAAATCAAGTAGATCAAAGAGACATCTAGAAAATATTCTACTCAATCACTAAAGAATACACGTTCCTCTCATCAACCCATGGAACTTTCACCAAAATTGATCATGTATTACGACACAAAGCCAGGCTCAAAAAAGATAGGAAAATTGAAACGGCAAACTGAAGTATATCTGACAACAACGGAATACAGTTAGCTATCAACAGCAACAAAGACTAGAGAAAAATGGACATTCACAGAGACTAAGCAAAACACTACTGGATGATGATTAATGAGCCACTGAAGAAATCAAGAAGAAAATTTTAAAAATATTTTTAATCAAATGAAAATTAAAACACAGTAAAGGAAAATCTATGGCGCAGAAGGAAGTACTGAGAATATTCATAGCAGGAAATGCCTATATAAAAGTAACAGGGTAACCGAGTGTGGCGGCACATGCCTTTCACGTCTGCATGCGGGACACAGATGCAGGTGCATCTCTGTGAGTTCAAGGTCAGCCTGATTTACATGGTGAGTTCCAAACCTGCCAGGGCTCCACAGCCCAACACCGTCTCAAAAAGAAAACAACAATAAAAAACCAAACCCTGAGAGAACACAAAGCACATACAACTTTAATTTAATAATATGCTTTAAGGCCCTGGAAAGACAAGGAAAAATAAACCCAAAACACTAAATGAAGAAAATAGTCAAGAACAGGTGGAAGCTAGGGAGGTGGTTCAGCGGCTAAGAACGTGTCTTCCTCTTTCAGGGGACCCAAGTTTGGTTCCCTGTATCCACATTGGGTGGCTCAATATTGCGTGTATCTCCAGCTCCAGAGACTCTTAAACCCACACGCATTTGGCATATACTTGCACCGACATGGACATATACACATAAACAGAAATATAATACAGGGCAGATGAATTAATGAAATAGAAGTTTAAAAATAGGAATTGATAAAATGAAAAACTGGTTTTCTGAAATGATGAACATGTGTGACAAACTTAACCAAATTAACAAAAAGAAAGGCAGAGAAGACAAAAGTTAATTAAACCAGGAATAAAAATAAGATTCTTATCTCTAACTTTGCTCAAAACTCAACGGCAAATGGACTCAATATAAGACCTGATGCCGTGAAACTGCTAGAGGAGGAAATTTGTACCAACTTACAGGCACAGGTAAAGACTCTCTGAATAGTACTGCAGTAGCTCAGAATATAAGACTAGCAAACAACAAATTGAATCTCACAGCACTAAAAAGTTTCTGTATGGGAAAGGAAACTGTCAGTTAAATGAGGCAGCCCACAGATTGGGAGAGAATCCTTGTCAACTATTTCATTCCACAGAGGATTAGTGTCTAGAATGTACAAAGGCCTCAAAAGACTAAACAACAAGAAAACTACTGATCCAATTAAAAACGATCTATGGAAAACAGAAAGTTCTCCAAAGAAGAAATACAAATGGCTAGAAAATATCTTGAGAAGGGTTCAATACCTTTAGTCGTCGGGGAACTGCAGATTGAAACTACTTTAATATTCCATTTCATTCCAGACAGAAAGGCCAAAAATCAGGACTATGAAGGACAACAAATGAAGTCTTGGATGTGGGGGATGGGAAGCCTTATACACTGTAGTAGAAACTAGGAAACCTACTTGTCTAGTTGGTTTTCTACTGCTGTGATAAGCACCACAACCAAAATCAACTTGGGGAGGAAAGGTTTTATTTGGCTTACTTCCAGCTCAGGCAGCCAGGGCAGGAACCCCAACAGAGATCATGGAGGGATGCTGGGTACTGGCTTGTTCTCCGTGGCCTGCTCATCCTGCTTTGATACATCCTCCAGGACAACCTGCGTCGGTACACAGTGCTGATTGCAGGAGACATGGAATATTTAATGAAAGCTCCATTGCATGGTCAAGCAGGCTCCAGAGATCTTCAAAATGACACGGGCTAGTGGCATTGTTATTGGTTGCTCACCACAACTAGATGGTAAGACCATATCACTGAAGACACCACACAATTTGGCTAGTAAAATATAGAAAAATCAATCTTGAACTAATTAGGAAACTTGCTCCTTGCTGGCTAGCTTTCATCCTGCCAAGAAGTATTTTGCAGGCTGATGGCAGAGAAAAGGTGGTAATGGTCTTACTCAGTGAAGGATTGCGTATAGTACAATAGAAACTTTCTATGCAAGATGTGCAAACTGATACAATCGTGTCATGTCTGCTATGTGGGTACTAAGTTGTTCTGATATTATATTTGAGGCCTGCTATACTGGAGGGAATCCTTGCCTGATACTGTAAATCTGATCAAAAGTTCATAGTCCATGCCTGGAAATCCATATGCCCTAAGGAACTTACTACTGTTATTACTCTAAATGGTCCTGTTGACACACTGTCTTTTAAATGTCAATATTTATAACCATTGATCTTGTGCTTCTTTTTTTTTTGTTGTCAGAGAAGCTTCTTTTTTGCAGTGTGCAGTGGTCAATGTAGAGGCTAATGGGCGGCCCACGTGCTGTGAGCAAGCACTGTGAGTGTTCAGCTTTAGCTGACCATCTATGTCATTTCTCCCACTAAAACTCAGGCAACAACATGGAAGAGCAGTCAGAAAGACCCTAACAGCCAGAGGACAGTACTATCGTTCTGTCTTCTTGTACCCACGACCTGACAGCAGCTGTGGTTCCCTGTATAATAGTCAAATAAAACCAAGCCAGTGCAAATTCAAGAATGGACAGAGGAAGGGCTCGTGGGGCTCCAACCCTAGACACAGAGCTCCTGGCAGCTAGATACGGAGTTTTTGACGGTAGGTGGCTGCTGAGGGAGTAAGAGTCATTTTGGTAGGTGGCCACTTCTAGGTTATCTATGTTCCAGTAGATAGACCATACCAATGTGCATATTGGCATCAATAATTGGACTTACTATGACACACTCTCACACATGGACACATACACATACATTCGTATACGAGACACACAAACACACAGGGAAAAAACATGAGGTTTTGAGGGGGGTGTGTTGAAGGGATCTGAAAGGAGTTGGAAAGTGTAAATGAGGAAAGGATATGATTAAAATACACTGTATTCACATTTTAAATTATTAAAAACTATATTAAAAATAAATAAATTTTGAATTAAGTATTCTTTCAGACTCATTAGTTGATATCAGAATAATCATCTGACAGAATGTTCTACATAGCAAGGCTGACTTCCACTCCTTTGTTTAAAAAAAATAATAAAGTAAGAATGATTTTAGTGCATACCCTTTTTATTTATGGACTATTTATGCTACCATATATAGATATAGAGACATCTCCATAAGCTCATAAAGCACATAGGGGCTAAATATTGAAGACTGGAGGGCAAAAGTGATGTTTTCCACCGCAGAGAGAGAATATAAACTTTTTGGGTGGACAGACGCCACCTTTACTCCAGTTTCTCTCCCTTTACTAGCTCTCTATGGAAAACGGAGGCTGCTCACAAAACTCCAAAGCTGTCTAGCCTAAGAACTATTGACTAGGTTGAAGCTGGTGAGGGTAAAGCATTTGTAAACAGATCACCCACTCCACATAATTACCCTCCACTCGTCACTCACTCTTAGAACATAGGACTTGAGATACTAACAACATTTACAAAGCTTAGGAAGTTTATAAAACGCACAGAGCTCACAATGGTTTGCCCCAAATGTTATAGAAGCAGCAAACAATTGCTAGAGAAGAGCAGACTGCCAGGTAGAATAGACTATAAGGTGGGCAGGAAAGCTCCAGGGATACAGCTTTCAAAAATCATCGCCTTTGCTGTGGTAGGCTTCTGGAAGATGCTGCTGACATTTGGTCATTTATGCTCCTGTATGTAACCCTAATAAACTCATTGATTCACCAACAAGATTTGAGTGAAATTATTTTTCTGAGCAGCCTGTGATGTCCTACCTATGGTGAGCAGATATGTCTTACCAGAAAAAGCCACATAACAACATTCCTATAAATTCGTTATATAGCATGTATCCTTAAAATGTTTTGAATAAATTACATTCACTAATCCAGTACAGGGAATGACTGGGATAAGAAAATAAAGGTAAGTAACCAAGAATTAGAGTCTGGTACCCTGAAAATGATCGTAATAATAGGAAAAGTTGCTTGGTGCCTTCTTGAGAATTCTGATTAGATATAAACAAACTAGAATTCGGTCACTTAACAAGACCTTCAGGTGAATGGCAGTTCATTTCTTAATCTGATTGGTTACGGTCATCTGTCATCTCGTTATCCAGCACTCACACACAGTAATGCCAGGAAAGCCAGAAGAAGCAGACCCTTCAAATTTTCAAGAAATCGATGGAAATTCCTAGCCACAGTTTCCAGGTCATATTTTTTAATCTGAACCTAAAATCAACAAAATAGTTCTAACTTTCAAACTTGAAAAAAATTATTATTTTTTATCAACTTCTAATTTGAAGGACCTGATTGGCATAAATTCCCCTCTCCTCACCTTACTTCTGACAGTAGATTTCTAAACAAAACCCCAGGTTGGCAGAGGATGCACTGGGTTCATTGCATGCCCTGTGTTAAAGGGCAGCATTAGCTTTCTCTCAAGGTTGCTGTGAAGGGATACCATTTTAAATCCTGCTCTTTATTTTGTTACGAGCAGGTTGTTTCCCCCACACCTCTTTGAGAGCTTATCAAATATTTGAGCATCAGGAAACCCTCTATTCTCCTCTCAAAATAAAACAGAAGTATTCCTTTTTGAGTAAGTATTTCCTTTTGAGTCTTTAGACAAATACACTTGCCTAGGGTGACTTTCAGGTTCTGTAATAAAAAGATTTTAGGTAAATTAGTTGGTAAATTACTGTTATTATGTTCATAAAAGCTGCTAAAAATAACCACTTTGTAGGACAAAAATTCATATATTTTTTCCTTCCTCAGATATTTCAGAAATTTGGCCTAGAGTAGATGTCTATTTTTTTTAATCGTAACAGAATTAAAATACCAAAAATGACTAATGTATCCACAAGCCTTTAATAACACTGAAATTTACATAAACGAGGCTTTCCAAGTACTTAAAATGATAAACATCCAAAGATAATCTGAGTCACATCTGTCCTGTTTCTCCTATGAATCTTAGTACATGAGTGAGCACTATCCAATGCCAAGCTACAAATGCCTTTCTTTTTACTCTTAAATATGTTTGTTGAGCAAATGTGCCCCTCCTTCCGGCAGCTAGCAGAGGGCCCCAGCTCAGCTCAGCTGCCACTGGGAGGTGGGGGGGGGGGGAGTTATTTAAACATGAGAAATAGAGCGCTTGCAAATGACAAATCTTTGTCCGTGTTTTCAAGCATAGAGGCAAACATTGGCAGCAAACACCAGCAGCAATGAAAAGAATCACTTGGAATTTACTTTATTTTCCTCTTATTTAGAATCAGTAAGGCAGTGATTGGTGCAGTCACAGACGCAGCAAGAGCAGGTCCCTTCCTCTTGCTGGCAAACGTGGTTTATCTGCCCCTCTAAGAAAGGTTCTAGGAGGATATTCTACTCTGCCTACCACTTCCAGAGAGAGAGACAGACAGAACACAGAGAGAGATTGGTCTATGCTTTTTCTTCCCAAAACATTAGCCCTCTGCAGCAACCTCCTCTCTCTCTCCCCCTCTCTCTTTTTCTCTCCTCTCTCCCTCTCTCTCTCCCTTGCACGTGCACACACACGCACACAGTGTGTGTTGGGGGTAGATTGCTTTATACTTTCTATCAATGTTTGCTAATTCGGAGATTTAAGAAACTCCGATATCTTTCCAAACATCAGGGGTTTGTTTGCTTTGTTTTCAGCAATGCCTCATTTTTGTTTGCTGAGTAAACCATAAATCACATGTTATATAACACTCTCAGTTATTTCTTAAGGAAACATTCCACCCTCTGTTAATGTCTCCTTGGAATTATTAAAGGTTGCCTTATATTTGAACAACACTTTCTACCTTATGGAAGCCATTTCACATACAATCTAACCTATCTCTACTAACAGCCCCTCCACAGGAGGCAAAAAGACAGATGTCCGATTATCTACCTTGAAAACTCAAGAGCAGAATAGCTCTGGTGCTAACCACTCCAGCCAACTGCCCTTCTTGCGTTCTCACTCGGCGCTTGTTTCTTGTGAACCTTCCTGAACTTTTTTTCACCTGAGAGGGAAAACTTAGAGATGAGTGTGGCGGTTCATGCAGGCATTCATGTGCAAGAGCATTTAAACTGCAAAAAAAAAAAAGTGATGGCTTGGTGTTTCAGCACAACAGAAATGCACACTAGAAATTGTAACACCTGGAAACATCGTTAATGACGCCTCAAAATACTATCTGCCCTGGAGCTTTCAACAACCGCCACATCTAGTTTGTTTTCTATACAACAGGCACTGTGGTGTGGCCATTTCAAGAGAATGCAAGCTGCTGTGGGGTCAGTTTGATCATGCGTGATCAACACACAGATGTGTGACCATGAGTACTTCAGTCCTTTTCCTATGGGGAATGATTTGCCTTCCTTACCTTGCTTTGCCCTGCAGAGAGGGGGCCCTTTAATGAAATGGACATCCGCCCTGCCCCTTTGCGGCTGCCTTTCCGCTTGCTGTGCAGTCAGCTGTGTATTTAATACAAACATGGCTTCAGGATTTCCTGCGCAGATAAGAAGGAGCTGGTGTTAGGGTGCAGAGCAGAGAGAACCTGCAAGCAGGTAGCCCTGTGAATTTAGCTTGGTGAATAATTACCATGATGAGTATAATTAATAATTATCTTGTGCCAGTGGAGAATTGTACTAATTGGTAATCTCTTCTCTTAAAAGTCCTAATATTTTATTTCTGCTTATTGCTAACTATCAAGTGGAATGCTAATGGAAACGTGGGTGACTGGTATTGTAATAATTATTGCTGTAATCACATTCTGCAGCTAACCTCTAATTAAAATAAATCAGATGATGTAAAGAACTGGCTACACAGAGTTGTGTTTCCAATAATATATCTTATTGGGAAAAATTATTTTCTCCCACAGAAAGCCGTTGAAGATGAGATTACAAACCATACAAACCATATTGTGTTTCTTAGGAGATGATTTCTGTGACAATACATAGGTTAATTTCATATTCATCAGGTGTCGGAGTTTTAGGATAAACATGTGTTAGGATGTAATAAGTGCCATCATTTTAATGGAATTATAATATTCTTCTTTTGCAATTATGTGCAGGTCAGTCTTGGATGTTCAGCGGGTAATGAATGTAGGTATGCAAACCTGGGCTTTCTTGCTGAGTTCTTAAAAGCAATCAGAGAAATATATTCATATGGCTTCTAAGACACTGGGTTGTATGATTGGGGAATACCATTTTTCTTCGTGTTTTTGAGAATTTTCAAAAATCATATTTGTAATGAGTATGTGTTATATGCATTCATTTGAGTATATCAATATGCATGCTTATATGTGTTTTTCATATGTATATATGTATATACAAATAGATATGATTCCAAATATCTTTCAAATTATTTTTTTTTACTTTTAGTATTGAATATATTTTATGTAGTCATCTACCATCCAAAACTAAAAACCCATGACAGAAGTAGAACAAGAAAAACAAGCAGCTTATATCCTCTTTATAAATCATGTCCATTACTTGCATTCAGTCTTTCCTCATCTATTTATTTTTAGTCCTCTCTTGGCCTGTTTTCTTTATGTTCGGTTGCACCCACATG
>CM053762.1:28824248-28851134 GCA_028658305.1 Pachyuromys duprasi
TAGGAGTTCCGCTCACCTGGCACTCACAATGCTGGCGTTTTAGGTCCCAGAGTTCAGTCTCCTGGTCGCTGCGTTGTTTCTGCTCTCCTACTCCTCAGACACAGTGTTCTCTCGTGGCAGCCATCTTGGATCTCCTCTCAAATTATTTTTGATGATGAGTGATCAACACACATCATCAAGGCACAAAAGCTGACAATAGCTACATATATGTCTACCTTCATGTGGACAGAAACAAAGACAGAATACTCTTCTAAAATGATAAACTTAAGTCATGATTTGTACAACTGTCTGATCTTTCATCACCCTAATGCACAGCCCATTTTCATTCGTTTGATCAGAAAGTCTTTTCTGGGAACGGGTAGCTAGGAAATAGTTAATCATTGTGGCCTATATAGTACATCACAACTATTGAATTCTACTGTTCTAAAGCACTGGCAACAACACATAAAAGAATGTGTGGGTAAATCTTTGCTCATTAAAACAAATGTTAGACTTCATGCAATCAACAGTCCATACTTTGCCAGCCTCTGATACATTGTAACTTCTTCATGAGCACTTCATGAATATCATATGCTTTTCTGAGTGCGAGAAGTATAGAAGTCAGTAAGAAATAATACTTCTTTTGTGATCTTCCACTGTATGAAATGACTGCATAATACATTTATAGTGGGAGGCCAAGCGATACAAGTTCAATTTTCCTTGACTTGATTAGGTTCAGAGTTTGAGGAGTTAGTCTTAAATCAGTGGCAATTATTGTAAGCTAATTAGCATATGAATCATTAAAGCACATAGAAAATGTGAGTAGTAAATGCAAACTGTTGAGTGTTTGGGTTTTTTTTGTTTTTGTTTTTAAACAAGATGGCATCTTTTTAAGATCTTCAGCAATAATTCTATTGACAGGCAAAGAGCTGTAAAAATCTCTGTAAAAAACTAGGGCATGATTGAGACTCAGTAAATGTTCAGGAAAAACATACATACATAATTAAATGTGAATATCAATGAGTTTCAAAAGTTGGTTTGAACTAGACTGTGGGGCCCCAACTTCCATATTAAAACTAGATTTTGTCTGTGACCACTGAGGTGGAGAACATAGAGCTTTGCAGAGCACTAGAAAGCATCAAATGCCACGATGATGTTGGATGAGTGGAAGAAGTGTGGAGAAAATACAGGCAATTGGTTGGAGAAGGAATGCTTTTCAGAACTACAAGTCAAGGCCACAGCTTCGAGTGAGAGAGAGAAAAAAAAACATTTTAAGATATAATGAGGACCTGAGCTAGATTGCTCTTCAGGGATGGAGACAATGAGATCTTTAAGAGGAGTCTTCTAAACTTCAGACTCTAGAGAACATTAAAACATCTTGACCTGAAAAAAATTCATCTTAGAGAGTAAGCTTCTGGCCCAGGTTGCTGTATGTAGATTATTGGAAATTAACTGAAGGAATTATTCCTGCAATAAGACTGTGGAAGAATTCAGTTTTATCTGTAATGTTTTGTGATTACTTATTTTAAAATGATTTGAATGAAATGTCAAACTTATTAGATCTGCATAGGCTTATTCTTTAATCACAGTAAGATTTCTTGGAGGCAAGGAATACATTTTAAAGTAGTTTCATTTTGAGAGCATACCAGCTTGTTTTAGGCCAACTTGCTGTCACATGTTCTCTACATTTGTGTTTATTTGATTTATGGCATTATATAGGCATATTTTAGTGAAGTATAAGTACAGTCATATTTACTTAATGTGCGACATTTTACAATTAATCATTGTTATTCAATTGAAAAATCCAGTATAATAAGAAACTTTTAAGGTCAAATTTTGACCAGTGGTATTCATATACAACAACAATGAATGAAAAAAAGTGGTCATGAATTTAGAAGAGAACAAGGAGGGACACAAGGGAGGATTTGGAGACAGAATAGGAAAGGAAGAAGTGCTGTAACTATATTAGAATCTCAAAACAACAAAAAAAAGTCAAAAGGCTGCAATTTTACTGAATTATATGAATGATGAGTTGAGGTGAATGAGGAATGATCTCATTCAGAGAGTGGAGAGCTGCCTCTCTCCAAATCCTGGAGGACTGTGTGAACTATGAGCACCAACAAAATGGCCTCCACGAATATTAGTCAAAAGGCAAAGAAACTTCTCACCAAAACAATGCCATCTGGGAAAACACAGTGGACCCTCGAGAGGATGGAGTCCCTTACATCTGTTCTCCAGTTTGCATGACATCTCATGGAGGCTGCTCTTTGTTTTTCCCTTGGAGATCATGCAGGAATCAACTGCCAAGCATGCCTTGCACCTCCAAGCCATCTAATTATAGCCTGCAACACTCCAGAGTGCTGACAGTGCTGAGCTATTGACTCTTGACACTCTTCTAAAGCTCTTAATTATCTTTTCACATAAGCCCCTTTCAGACCTGTCAACTTCTTTGTATTGTTTATGAAGAGGGAAGAAGAAAAAAATAGCAAGATTTCAGGACTGTGCAGCCAGAGCAAGCTTTCAGTTACATCTGAGAGCACTCCTGTCTTACACACAAACAAGCGAAGGGTGTGCAACACGGAGGCAGTGACTATTTTGATTCCAGTTTGCAGTAGGAATGAGTAAACTTAAGCAAAGCAAAATGAAGCTAAACTTTAACCAACATGGTTCCAAAGTCGTCGTTAACCTTTCTTCATTCAATTGTGTCTCACACATATATGCACACACATATAATATAATATAATATAATATAATATAATATAATATAATATAATATAATATAATATATACACACAGGCACACACAAATGTATAATATATACATATATGTGTGTATATATATACAATAAACCTACGAACAGTGACTAAAATAGCTTATATAATTTTGTTCAAATCTCAGTTTTTAAATGAGTACATGTGACACAGTACTTGTGTAGGGAGCAGAGGACAACTTGGCATGGTCCCTTCTCTCCTGTCACCTTTACCTGGCTTCCAGAAATTGAACAGAGTTCACCCAGGCTTGTCTACTGAGCCATCTTGCTGGCCCCCAAACCTCAATTTTGAACTCCTTATGTTCTTAGGCGATTTCAAAGAATCTTCTTTTGCTGGGGTGAGTAGCTAAGGTCAAGTTACATGGCGCTCCCCATGCCTTCTGCCATGCCAGGCCTTTGGTTCTAGTTTCAGTCTTTTCCTGCCTTGCTTTTTCATGCATCTTTACCTTGTTGAAATATGCAAACAAACAGAATAGAATCTGATACTGATATGAACAGCGCAGATTATTAAACTTTTCTTATTAAACGATGAAACTCAGCAAACGTTCGGGAATGCACGTGCCACATGCTTAAGCATGGAAGTGTAAGTAAAAACAGGGGAGAAAAAAAAAGTCAGTGATCAAAGGAACGCTGATTACGGTTTTTGAATTGTAGGATAGATTTTAATTCAAACACTCTTTTTCTCAGATGGTGGTCCTAATTCCACTCACCAGAGCTGATGTTTAAAAACAGAGCAAGAAGCCTGATCTAAGTTAACAATGTTAGCGACAGAACCAAAACAAAATCCAGGGCCCTTTGATGGCCAAAACAAGGCCCCACACATAATTATAGCACTGAATGAAAAGTAAAGGCTGTCGTGCAGACGGAGGTCAGGCAGATCATTGTCTCACTGTGTGCTACTGAACACATGATCTTGGTCCCGGAGCTTCAGTTTCTAGTCAGAAAGTTTAGAAGGACGGCACGTAGCTCATAAGCTTGCTGTAAAGTCCAAATGTGGAAATCCATGTAAAGCACATGCAACCCTGGCTCCTGCGGCTTTGCGCCTTAACTGCCTTCACCCAAATCTTGCTGGGATAAAAAAGACACAGAAGTATATAGAAAGGAAATTCTCAAAACATATTAAAAAAAAAAAAGGCAGGGAAATCACAACAAAGGGACCAAACGATCAAATGCACCCACTACAATATTATAGTTGCATAAGCAATTGGTTCAGAATAAATATAAGTCCCATCACCATAGTAGTGACTACCGTCACTCATATTGCACTATAATAGGAATGAAGGGGCTGGATAGCTGAGGACCTGGGCTCCATTCCCAGAATCCACATGGCTGCTTGCCACCATGGAACTCCAGTCACTGGGAATCTGACGCCATCTTCTGGCCTCTACAGGTACCGCACAACATGATGCAGGCAGAACAGCAACCTATATAACATTAAAAAAATAAAAGGTTTTTAAAAAAATCAAATGACAGCCATTTTAAGAACGGATGCAACATTCTACGGTTGCTGTAATTATCTGCTTATGAAAGTTTCTAACTTTCATGAGAAGGAGACATCAGGCACAGTCTAGTACTGTTGCATCCAGTTCCTTATTCCAGCACAAATCCTGGCTCAGATTCGGCCCAGTGACTGCACAAAATGTCGGGCACAATACAAAGCCTAGGAGGAATGTCCTCCAGGGCAAAACAACTCCACAGGATCATGATAGAGCAGCAGGAAGAACTAAGATAAGGGGGTCGAACACACAGTTTGTTCAGGCTCTGCTATTTTAACAATATTCAGAAAGGAGAGGGAAAAATAAAAATTGTTCATCATTGAAGTGAGCCCAGTATCTTATGAACCTGTCTACCATTACCCTCCTTCCAAGGCACATGTGATACCCGCGGCTGCACTGGGCATGGCATACAACCACTTCATAACAGTTCTCCAACCAGCTGCTTTCTCTGGTGCTAAATAAATTGGATTCGCGGAGAGTGTGGTATAAAAAAAGCCTATGAGAATATAAGCAATGCCTGGAATAAGTGGGGAGCCCATTTGTGTAAGGTTAATGGTCCACAAACACAGGGAAGTGGGAGGTACCTGCTCCTCACCTCACAAACAAAATGAATTAACAGTTTATCTCAAATAAATGTAGACTTTTTTCTTCTTTTTTAAAGATGTATTTATTTTTTCATTTTATGTGCATTGGTGTTTTGCTTGTATTTTTCTGTGTGAGTGTTCTAGATCCCTTGGAACTGTAGTTACAGACACTTGTAAGCTGGCATGTGGACAATGGGGATGGGACATAAATTCTCTAGAAGAACACACAGTGCACTTAACTGCTGCTGAGCCATCTCTCCAGCCCCTGTAATGTGTTTTCTTATGGATACAAGATTAATAACATTGGTAATGTTTTGAGATGAGTGTTGACATATGTGTTTTACCATATAACAAATATATTTTGCAGTGTTCACAACATGAGGAATGATGCACAGAAATAAGACATGATGATAGAATGGCTTAGTTCTGCTTGTTGATCGAACTTATTGTAAGGTAGTTCAAAATTTATTAAAGTGAACATATTGAACTTATAAAATTCACTTTTTTACAATGAAAATTTAATTGAACTATTTAAGAGGAAAGAAACCCAAGAAGAGTTAAGGGAGACCCCACTTTTTCCTGTCTGGAACATCATATGAAAGAAAGAGTGTGCATTTAAATGCCTCTTATCAATGTCAAAATCAACTAAATAAACAGATGTCTGATATTACCATAGTCAAAGCAGATTTTAAATTGTGATTTCTATCTAAAACTTTACCTAATCTACACTCAAAATATTTTCCAATGAATTGGTCATGTGCAAAATTTTAAAACTAATTGTGTACATTTTTCAATGATGATCCTCTTTGCTTTGTTTACTAAGTTGGGTTCATTTTTGTAGGACCATTAAAGAGCAAGAACATGCAAAAAAATCAAATTTAATCTTGTCTTCAGATATCTCTGACAATCGACTTTTGAACTGTTTAAAGATTATATGATTTTGTACATAAAAGATCCTACAGACTCCACAAGAAAATTTCCACAGCAGATAAACAATTTCAAAATGTAAGAGGATACAAAATTAACACATAAAAATCAGTAGTTTTTCTATATACAAATGACAAGAATACTGAGAAAGAAATAAGGAAAACAATACATTTAAAAATAAACTAAAAAATGTATATCATGGGATGTCTCTAACAAAGCAAATGAAAGACTTGTTTAATAAAAATATTAAGACACTGAAGATAGACAGAAATTGAAGAAGACACCAGAAGATGAAAATATCCCTAAGCTCCAGGATTGGTGGCATTAATATTGTAAGAATGGCAATCCTACCAAAAGCAGTCTATAGTTTCAACACAATCTCCATAAAATTTCAAACACAATTCCTCACAGAATTTGAAAATAAATTTTTAACTTCATATGAACACACACACACACACACACTCCTTAAACAACCCTGAATAATAAAAGAACTACTGAAGGATTCCAGGTCTTGGATTCCAAATCACATTACAGAGCTTCAGAAATACAGAGTGGAACTGTCATGAGACAGACATGTTAATCAATGAAACAGACTTGAAGACCAAAACATATTTCCAAACTCCTAAGACACCTGATTTTTTTAAAACAAACAAACGACCACAAAAATACACGCTAAAGAAAGGACAGCATTTTTGACAAATGGTGCTGGCCACACCAGATAGCTGCACTTTAAAGAATGAAAACAGATCCATACTCATCACCATGCACAAGACTCAAAGTGAATCAAAGACCTCAACATAAGTCCAGATATCCTTAATCTGACAGAAGAGAAAGCATGGCATATGCTTGAATTCATTGGCACAGAAAAGAACTATCTGAAGAAGACACTGATAGTACAGGCACTAAGAACAATTATTAATAATAATTCTAAGGACCTCATGAAGTAAACACTTTGGTACAGCAAAGATACACCATTGTTCAAACAGAGAAGCGGTCTACAGAATAGGAAAAAAATCTTTACCATTTATATATTGAATAGATGGTTAGGTTCTAGAATAGATAGAGAACCTTAAAAAGCAAAGGCCCGCCACGGTCATGTGGGCAGACAGAAGACAACCAGAGACCAACTTGCCACATGGCCTTCCTGGGGTAGGAGCCATTACAGGGTGCACATATGTGGTGGAGAGATGGGAAAGGAAAGCAGAGTGGTTTGAACATTATGAAGAAAGGTGGAACTGGAGATGCGAGGGTGGAGAGGAATAGCTTAACCTGAGTAGCTGGCCTTGCCACTTGAGGCCATGGTGAAGTCCTTACCCCTGCTGCCACAGAGCGCTATGTCTGGGTCCCTGGCCATGCAGCAGCAGGGGTCTGTACCAATGTCTGAGCCTCATATTACCACCAAAGAGCATGAGAAAGTCCCTGGTCTGGGCTGCAGCCTGGGACAATGATGATGTCCAATGGCTGTCAGACCTAGCCTAGCCCATCATATAGGGGGATTGGGTGGCACAGTGGAGCTGGCCCTGGCCCTGGTGGCAGGAGCAGGGTGAGCCAGCCCCAAGGGCATGGGCATGGGGAGGCGGCACCGCCATTGGTCTATCATTTAGTGGTGTGAGCTAGGGAGAGATGCCCTTGCCTCCCTTGCTCCTCACCACTTGCCACAGGTGGAAGAGGTGGCCTGGAGGTCATAAGAGCAAGAAAGCTGACCCAGCCCCTTGCCAGATGCAGTACTTTGGAGCTGGCCAGGGAGCATAAGAGTGGAAGGTTTGGTCCTGCCCCTTGCCAGCTTTGGAATTAAAAAGCCAGCTGGGACAGTGCTGAAGGGCTCACCCTGGTAGTGAGTATTTGGGAGAGCTGACCAACTCAGCTACCACCCAGGCCCAGATCCAGGGCTTTGAGTTGGCCCACCCCAACATTTACCCCACCTATGCACTGCTGGAGCATGTGAAGGGGCTGGTCCTATGGATTCAAAGCTGCAGGATCTCCAGGACACAGGGCAACAACAGGATATTTGAGAGTCTCAGTGAGGATCCACTCTTGACAGTGTAGCCAAAGCCAGAGGCCTCAGACTAGACCAAAGACTCATTGCAATGAACATTTGCAAGTAAATATGTGTAGACTAAAAGGTATACTTTTGGACACACTGTAACACACTTCAGTTTCCACAATGAGATGGCTTAGTTTAGTTTAGTTTTGTTTGGGGGGGGGGTGTTTACAAGAGCAGAAAGCAGACAGGAAGGGATAGGGAGATGAGTGGGATTAATTACACAGTGTGAACTTCACAAAGAATCTTTCTTTTAAAAAAAGAACCTTAAATAAGTGAAATAAAGAAAACAACTCAATTTAAAAATGAGATTCAGGACTAGGCAGATAATGATGAAGCATAAATGGCTAGACAACACTTAAAAATGTTCAACACCCTTAGCCATCAGGAAAGTGATAAGTAAACCTACTTTGAGATTTTTATCTTACTCTAGTCGAAAGTACCAAGATCAATAAAACAAATTACATAATGTGCTGGGGAAGGTAAGGGGAAAGGGAACAGTTATTCTTTGCTGGTGGGAGTAAAAACTGGAATGGAAGTTTTGGTGTCTTTAAAAATTCATATCTTTTATGCAAATATGTTTTGTTTTAACCCCAAGAGTGGGGTTCTAGTCTGGGCTTTAGTTTGTCCACAGCTGAGAATGGCCTCCAGCAGGGCATGGTCTTTGCCAACTGGTAACAGTCTGCCTCATGCTGCACAGAGAGAGGTGTAGTCTAGAACTCTGAGGGGTACAAATGTGAGAGCCTGGAGAGGGAAGGGGTGGTGAGTGGCACATGGCAGTTTGGAGAGATCAGAGATGGACAGCGTGGCAGCCTGGAGAAAGAAATTTCAAGGCAGCAGCTGGGAGGAGACTGCTTGCTGCATTTGTTTTTGATGGAGATTGGTAGAGTCCCGAAAGAACCCATCGCCCCTAAACAGCTGGGAGAAATAAAGGGGTCTGTGCCCACTCTCCCCACCAACCTTCTTTTCTCTTATCTATGGTTGGAGGGTTGGAGGGTTGGAAGGGAAACCCCAAATAAAAGAATTTTAAAATATGAGTGCTACAGAAAACTGATAAAACTACTATGAAAATCAGTGTGAAGAATCCCTTTTTAAATTGATGATAGATCTACCACGAGATCCAGCTATACCTTTTTAAGCATATACCCAAAAGACTCTGTATCTTACCATAGAGATACTTGCTCATCCGTGCTTATATTGCTGTATTTATAACAGCCAGAAACTGGAAACAGCTCAGATGAGTATTCTCCAATGGAGCATCACTGGGTATCAAGCACATACCAGGGCACAGGCGTGCCGGGAACTGTTGACCAACGCAAAATGGTCTGTGTGCTTTTTATCTGTTTGGTGGCATTTTGTATTATTTGTTTTTATTTGGCTTTTAGATTTTTGCTTGCTTTTGTTGTTGTTTTGAGAGAGAAGGAAAAAAATAACTTTGAAGCTGAGGTAGGGAGGATTGGAGGATACTGGAGGAGATGAAAGAAGAGGAAGACTATAATCAAAATATATTGTCCAAAATTCTTAAGTAAAAGCATTTTTCAAAATGAAAAAACATAGATACATAAAGATTGCAGTACTATATAAACCAAAGTTATACTTGGTTTTAGAAAATCCATTGAATTAAATCTTTGAGTATTGGTAAATCATTCTCAGACCAAATTACTCTTCTCAACCTACCTCAAAAATCCATTCTGTCACGTAAAGGACTTCTTTTCTGAATTAGGATAATTTATTATCAATGCATACAATTAAAACATAATTCAATTAAGGTCATTTTAATAGCTATATTCGTGGTACTGTTTAGAAGTTACAACCCATAACCTCCAACCTAATTCACAGAAACACAAGCTTAAACAGGATGTCCTATAGTCTATTGTGTTATTTTAGAGATTTTTAAAAAGACCACTAACATAATTACATACTTACTATGTTTATAAATATAAAATAGCACATATATAAGGTTTTGTCATAAATATGTGTTCTTATAATAAACATAATTAGTATAATGTGTATTCCAAATCCATACTTAGAAATACGTCTTGAATATATAAGGAAACACATTTTAAAAGCAGAGTTTATCACCATCTCCTTAACATGTTAATGCTATGACTTTTCAAGTCTCTGCAGAACAAGAATGACAGCGTCAGTAAGAATGCACACCTGCTCTCTGCTGCTCATTTGCTCTGCTCTGACTCGCCCTGCTCTTTCCCTCCCCTTTCCCATCACCCTTCTCTTTTCTCTCTCCCTGTCCTTCATAAGGACACAGGCCATGAACAAAAATTTCATTTCCTCTGCCTATTCTGTTGCCTGGTCTTAGGGCGCCGAGGTCAAACACAGCCCGCTTCCAGTGTGAACTCTCCACTTGCTAGCTGTCTAACTTTAGCAACTTATTCAACCTCCTACAGTCATAGTTTCCTCAACTATGAAAGGAAGTAAATGACACAATTTCTCAAGGTTATGTGAGGCTGGGGCATTTTCTATTGAGGTGCCAAAAAAATAGTGGTGGCTATGTCACGATTATCTTTGATTATACTTGCAAGTTATTTTACCAGGGTGATTTCTAACTCCATGAAAGCTATGAGAAAGCTTATTCTCTTGACAACGCTATTCATTCAATGGTTTATCACATCAAGAAATCCGAACATTTCTGTGGAGACACAGCTTTGCAGGTATGTGAGCGAATCATATTTATCACTAAATGAGATAACAAAGGAAGCTAACTTTAGGAAGTCAAGTACACTTTAGAGATGCTTCTGAGAGGTAAAGAGAATTATAATTCAAAAATGGAACTTATTGATCTTTTTCTTTAAAACAGACTTTCACTATGCAGCCCAGCCTGCCCTCAAACTCAGAATCTTTCTACCTCTCGTGTCCTCCTAACTGCTTTGAACCACACAGATTACCTTAATCTTTGAGCCTAAGACCATCAAAACTTTCGCGTTGGCAAGTTCACATTTTGGATTGAACTATTTTTCCCAAACCAGCTCAGGGCTGCAGTCTCAGTGAAAACTCTTCAGCCATGCTTTGTAGGAAACAAAATCAAACCAATCTTGCTTGCCTCCAGTATATACAATGAATCTATGTTTTAAGCTTAGTTTCCAAATCTACTACAACTTGAATAGAGGAGCCGGTCTGGTGGAAATCTTCTGCCTTCCTTTGAGATGGATGAAAATCTATTTCTAATTGTGATGTATCCCAAATTCCTAGTGTTGTTGTAAAAAATCCTCTGATGTGAGACTTCTAATTCTAAACCCTGACTCTCAAATTATATTAATTTGCTTCTTGATTCTGAAGTCATTTAGTTTTCTTAACTGAATTTTCTGAGGAGAAACAAGTTTTAAATCTCTTTTTTCACATCCAAGGTTAGAGCAAACGGCTCAGCCATCTCCATTTCACTGAGATCCTTTGAGCAACCACAGCTGGATTGCTTCCTCACTTTGGACTCAGAAGAAGGACCTTGGTCTGTCCCTAATTTGGCACTTCCCTGAAAAACTTCTGCTGGCAAAGGATTAGATGCTGTTTTGTTTTGTTCCACAGACTTTTTTTTTTCCTCTTAAGCATGGCTGACTCTCTCCATGAGCTACACCGCCTCTAGAGCAGTCCATCCTCTGGAACACCCAGCCTGCTTCTCAGTGAGAGGGCATCCAGGCCTGCCAACTCTATCAGGATAATGACTTACAGCCGAGGCCACCACATTCCCAGCCCCTCTAATGTGACTGAGCACACACTATAAGTATGCCAGACAAGGGAAAAATGCTCAATTATTTTATTGCATTATTCTACAATGTACATCATGTCTCCCTGGGCACTGAAAATAGCCCAAGTAAGCCACAAATAAGATGCATCCTGTGATCATCAAAACAAGAACAAAATACAAAGCATGCCCTTGGTTTGTGGCTGAATACGCTCCAGTAGAAGATTATTGCCTCTCTCATCTAGAGCCTGCTTCTTTTATGTTATATAAATTAATTACACACAGAAATACTTCCACAATGAGATATGGTGCTGATTTCCTGAGAACAAAGCTCACAGGAAATCCCATATTTATACAGGGAGACATTGATGTGGAATTACTCCACCTTTTATTTAGTTGCAACTCTGAAAAACAGCAACAAAACCTTGTACATTGTAGCTATCACTACCCAATCTTGTTTGAGAAGAATGTAAAGAAATAGGGGGATGGAGAGTGGGCTCAGCTGTTAAGAACACTGGGTGCTCTTCCCAGCACCCACACGGTGGAGGCTCACAACCATCTGGCATTCCAGTTCTGACAGATCCAGCACCATTTTCTAACATCATCCCACGCCAGGTACACTCATCATACACAGACATACATGCACGAAAATACCTCTACATATAAAATAAAAATAAATCTTTAAAAAGTGAAAAGAAGGAAATAAACAAAACCATGAGTTTAGTAATGATGTATGTGTCAAGGAAAAACTAACATCTGGGGAACTGGGCTTATTAATCAGTTGTTTCCCCAGAGATTACAGTTTTAAGCATTTTTAAAGTATTATTGGCTTACTGTAAACTATTTATAAGCAGGGTTTCTCCTGCATGGATAGATTATTTCTAAAGTACCAGGCTCACTCTGAGATACTGATTTGAATCATACCTGAGGTAAACTTTGGGGACAATATACTGCGCTTCACAGTACCCCAGTTGCTTCTCCCATACTGTCCAGAGAAACGGCCTAAAAACTGAATCACAAGAAGTCCAAATGCTTATCAGCATCACCATATTAACCATAAATTGGAAAGAATTAAATACGAACCACAGTAAGTGGCTGGCAGACAACCACAGTAAGAAGCTGTTGAATGAACACATAGCCTGAAAGGAAGTGGATACCAGCCGTGGGAAGATACGGTACACAGAGGGACATGAGGTCCTGCAAAGATTGCCGACGGCAACCAGTCTGCCATGGCCCTTGTGATGGGTAGTTTTGATGTTGAATTAACACAAACTAGAATCATCTGAGAAGGGAGCCTCAACAAAAGAATTGTTCTGATTGCTTTAGGTAATGTGGAAAGACCCTGTCCAAGCATGGGTGGAACCTTCCAGTAAAGGAGCAAATAAAAAGGCCATGGCAGAGGATTATTCACCTTTTGTTCACTTGGCCTTCCCCTTTCACTGCTGAGTCAATTTGCTCTGTGGCTGCTGCTGCTGCTGCTGCTGATTCCCTGACTGCTATCACATAAGTAATATAGCCGCAAGCACCTAGCAACCCCTGAAGCACCCAGCAATCACCAGATCTTCATCCTCTCAGATGGGAGACAACTATTGTTACTATTTTAGCATAAGCTGATTTAATAAATTATTTTAATGCATACAATCATCCTATTTGTTGTGTCCCTCTAGAGAGCCCTGACTAGTAGGATAAATGTATGCATTAAAATAATTGTCATTCAGTCTGATTAATATTACAGGCAATTAAAAAGAAGTATTACCAGAAGAAGAGGAGAAAGAGCAGGAGGAGAAGGAGAAGAAAAAGGAGGAGAAGGAAAAGCAGGAGGAGAAAGAACAGGAGGAGGAGGAAGCAAAGAAGGAGAAGAAGGAGGAAAAGAAGAGTGGAAAATTTTTGAAGAAGGCACTCTTTAATGGACCTTGGGGAAAAGGATAATTCTGTCACAAAGCCAATCACTAAATTTTCAGAAAGAGGGGAAATCTAGTGTGCTACAAAACGAAGAATTGGGGAGTATGTAATTAGAGAACAGCAAACATAATTTCTAGTCTTGTAGATGTGATTCTGTCCTAGTGAAAAACTTTCAGAAATTGGAAGAAAATCCAAATTAAATTACCAGACTATAAGGCTTCCCATGATGTTCTGTATAGCACTATTTACCAGTCCTGAGTAGGAAGTAGACTTTGTCAGCTTTTAGACTAGGGAAGCCTGTAAAGAGTGTGGAGTGTGAACTTGCAACAAAAGAGACTGAAATAGTAGGTAACAAAGGGATACTATTTAAAACATCCAGGAAAACACAAACATTAAGTATTTCTATGACAAAATTGCATGAGGTTGCATAAGGCTGAGCTGAAAAGATGGCTCAGCCATTAAAAGCTAAGCTCACAAGCAAAAAAATAAAAAAAAAAGAAGAAAACGGGTTTATTATTTCAAAGTCCAAGATCTGTGGCCTCTTACATTTGCCTTTTGGTGAGGGCTTCAAGCCAGGTGGCATCCTGAAAGGAGAACATGCAAGAATAACCACATAATGAGAAGGGATGTCCTAGTTAATTTCAGGGTGAGCCTGTACTCTTACAATTCCCTCTGGTGAGAACCACTAATTCACGACATAATATAAATGTCAATCACTTCCAAGGGTCACATCCCTAGTAATCTAATTACCTTGCCCCAGGCCACATCTCTTTAAGCTTCCATTACTTCCCAATATCATCACACTGAGAATTAAGTTTCCAACACATTGACCTCTGGAGAGTACGCACACTCAAACCATATCCGAACAGTAGCAAGACAACTCAGACAGCAACAACAGAAGCAGCAATACATATACAAGAGGCTCCAAAAATGTTAACTCTTGAATGGTTTTTGAAAATGGGTGGTATAGCTGGGTCTTTTTTTAAGATGAAAATACAGTTATCATTTCTCCCTTCTCTTTTCTTCCCCCAAGCCGTCCTATACACTCCTCTGCTATCTTGCAAATTCATGGCCTCTTTACATTAATTGTTGTTGCACAGATAGATATAGGTAAGTAGCTGTTCATTTTTTAATGTTAATGAGAGTATTGGGAGGATTTCGAAAACTCTTTGCACAAAAGAAACATTAGATGTTTTCATTTCTTCTAGAGGGCAATGACGACAAGGACTTTGGGGGATTCGTTTAAAGGTATCATTATAAAAGTTTTGGTGCGTACATGCAGTGGGGCGGAGAGATGGCTATAGACGGGATATTCACCCGAGAGCATGCTACCACTAGGCTGGTGCTGAACCAGAGGCTGCAGACCCTCATGACAGAAGACAGTGCCCTCTACAAGCCTGAGGCAGTCTCCGTCCATTTCAACACTGCTATGCTTTGAGAGCAGAACTGTCAGCATTTAGAAAAAGAAAAGAAAAGTTATCAGACAAAAAGGCCAAAAATTGACAGAGGAATCCAAGGTGTAGGCGCTGATCTCCCACTGCGCCTGAGCGGCAGGATAGCAGTGATTGCACAATGGCCAACAGACTGAACTGTGGGCCCAAAAACACCAGAGACCAGGTCACCAGGTCTCTCAGTTGTGATGAGACCCCACTGTGAGGAAAACAAGGGAGTCCAACCTGAGGTCACCTGATGAATTCCCAGAAAATTTCCTGGGTTGCAGCCTTCTGCTCAGTGGTGCTCTATCATCTAGCCACACCTCTACCTGCTGTGCTCACTGGCAAGTGAATACCTTCTGGGTATCAGTGTACACAGCTCCAACCTCAGGCCTCCTGACTCTTGGGAGTCACAGGAAGAGCCCCGGAGGCCACTCCAAAGCTCAATCCCTCTCCGTAGGGAGACTGACAAAACCTCTGAGCTTGATGGTTCTCCAAGATGGCTGCGCCCAGCAAACATAATGTCTGAGCACAGTGTCTGGGAAGCTGCAGCCCATTAACCTCAGAGCAAACAAAGTCAGTAGCATGGCAGCTCTCTCCGGAGCTTCCCCTGGTGAGAAGAGAGCCCCTGGGCTCCTGAGGAGTCCAGTTAGTCCACAGTATTATACACCAGAGGAGAGTCACTGAGAGCCACCTGTCAGTCAGAGACCGTACCCACCAATCTGAGGATGGCTCTTTCAGGAACATCCAGCTACCTGCCCAGGGCTCTTACTGCACTTCCTTACCCTCAGGACTCCAGCAGGCACCAGAAACTATCAGCCAACACCAGAAACAAGCAGATGGCCAAAGGCCAGCTTAAATACACAATTAACAAAAGCTAAAGCAATACAGCATCTCCAGAATCCAGTTTTCCAAAGGCAAGCAGCCCTGGATGCCCTAATACAACTGAAATGACCTTAAGTCTACACTTATGAAGTGATAATGGAGAAACAAGCAAAATATCTGTAAAGAAATACAGAGAGATTCATTCAAACAGATTGAAGTCATTAAAGATAAATCACTTAAAGAAATACAGGAAAATCCAAACAATCAGGTGGAGAAAATCAATAAAATGATCAAGATCAGAAGACGGAAATGGAAACAATAAAGAGAGAACAAACTGAGGCAATCCTGGAATGAGAGAACTTAGAGAAGAAAACAAGAACTACAGAGTAAGCACCTCCAACAGAACACAAGAGATGGAGGAAAGACTCTCAGGTGTCAAAGATACAATGGATGAAACTGATGTACCCATCAAAAAAATATTAAATCTAAAATTTCCTGACACAAAACACCCAAGAAATCAAGGACACCATGAAAAGAAGGAACCTAAAAAATAATAGGAATACAGGGAAAAGATGATTCCCATTTCAAAGGCCAAGAAAATATTTTCAACAAAATCACAAAAGAAAATCTCTCCACTTTAAAGAAAGACATGCCTATAGGCATACTAGAGGCTTACAGAACACCTAATAGATTAGACCAGAAAAGAAAATCATCCTGCCACAAAATAATCAAAACACCAAATGTACAGAACAAAGAAAAATATTAAAAGATGCAAGGGAAAAGGCCAAGAAACAAATAATGGCAAACCGATCAGAATCACATTTGACTTCTCAACAGAAAGTATGAAAGGCAGAAAGTCCTGGACAGATCGCATGCACACTCTAAGAGAACACAGATGTCAATCTAGACGAACTCTCAATCTCAATCATCATAGATGGAGGACAACATACAAAAACAAATTTAAACAGTAACTATCCACAAATCCAGGCCTATAGAAGATACTAGAAAAAATCCAACCGAAGAAAGCTAACCACACCCAGGAAAACACAGAAAACTTCACCACAACAAAACTAAAAGTAGACAAGCACACAAACACACTACCACAACTAACATCAAAATAAAAGGAACTAACAGTCACTGGTCACTCATGTCTCTCAACATCAATGGACTCAACTAAATTTCTCCCACTTAAAGCCTAGGGACAAGTGGCAAAACACAGCTTCCCCCAATATTGTTCCAACATGCTGTAGAGTAGAATTCTGTACATGGAATAAGAATCCAGGAAGAAACTGCTGGGAAATTACAGATTCAAAATGAAGATACAACTGTAACACAACTGAAGACACCAAAATACAGTGTTACCGCCTGGAGAAAACTGAGCTAAGAACCAAACCACTGAACCTCAGTTTCAACTTTCCTAGCTTTGGAATAAACAAGTTATTTCCTTTGTCTTGATTTCCTCTAAAACAAATAATTAAAAACTCACCTATTCCACAAGAATATCGTACTACAGTAAGACACTGTATATGATATACATAGCAAAATGTAAGGCACATATAAATATTTAGTATGTGATATTGTTAACAGCATGTAGCCTAGTCATGGTTACCAGTAGATCTTCAGTATCAGACCACTGATAGCCTCTTTTCTTGTAGAAATTTTTTTGGAAGATGAAGTACTGTTGTATTAAAGATGTGTTAAACCCAATAGAATATGATGTATTTATAATATATAAATCCAATTGTCTTCCTATAGTGTGTTTATATGTGTGATATACAAACATATATCAACAGAAATATTATGTAGAATTTTATTTTATTGTAATTATATATTATATATACATATAATTATATTTGCTTATATATGTATATAATGGTATATATATATGTATATGTATATATATATATGTATATATAGAGAGAGAGAGACAGGCAGACAGAAAATGCATGGGGTTTCTTTTAACAAAACTTAAGCCTTACAAAGATATTTTGCCCTGGATGAATTAGGCCTTAAAGCTCATTTTATTTCTGCTCATTCATAGACACGTCTCTTTCCAGAGTGGGATATGAAAAGACTTTTCCTCCCTGGAACCAACAAAATGAAAACAACCAAAGATACATCATGCCTCCAAAAGAAAAGAATCTCAAATTTTCTTTATTCTAATAACTTTCTTTGTCTACCCCAGATTGATGAAACTATTCATTTGTATGCCTTAGATAATTTATTTGCAGAGTAATTAAATTTACATGATGTTTTGAAGTGCTCCTGTGTGCTTGTGCATAAGCCTATAAAACTAAGTGTACAGATAGATAGATATATGTGTGTGTGTGTGTGTGTGTGTGTGTGTATTGAGCCTTGACTACTTTCAAGGACAGAAATTGGTTAAATGTGGGAGAAATTAAGAAGTTACTGTTTTTCACTATTATTTAATAAATAATTATAAATATGTATTACCTATTAAAATAAAGATTAGTGTAATAAATGAACATAATAAAATCTAAGTTGTCACTGTGATGACTGAATCAGATAAGCTAATTTCACATGTTGGGATGACAGAAAAAATAATTTTGTTTGCCCATAAATAATTCATAGAATGCTCTAGGATACACCAGGGAATTCTTCATGCTAAATATCTTGATGAAAAGTACTTGAAAAGAAAATACTAAAAACTTCTTATAAACAGTAAATAACTAATATTTCAGTGAAAGAAACCAGTGCAGAAAAGAAGAGGGAGAAGAGGTAGAGGAGAGGAGGGTGTGGAGAGGGAGGAACATAAAGAGGAGGAGGAGGAGGGTGAGGCAGAGAAGAAGATTGGTGGGGGGAGGAGAGGGTTACAGTTGATGGAGGAAGAACAGCAGCAAGAACAAGAGCCAGACAGCTGAGCTCTGCTCCTGGAGAACATCTGTGGCTTCTGAAAGTATCGTGAAAGTTCAGGCTGTTGAGTTGAATAATTACACCGTCATAGGTTCTAAATGATTAAAAAAAAAATCAATTTTGTCTTTGCCAATGTACAAAACAGGTTATATGAAAACTTTTTGCTCTCAATTGGAATACAAACTCGAAATAGCTAAGGGTTGACCAGAAATCTGAAACCTATCTTGATATATATTCTTAATTCCTGACTGGATTAATATTAAACTTAATGGCTAACTCACCCATCAAAAAACAGAAACAAGGCATTTGACCTCCAGATTCACATGGAATTCTCAAACAGAAGATGTTATACACAAGTTTGATTTGCCATTTCAGTTCTTCATATGCAATTTTCTGGGTTCAATCAAAATGAACAAACATAACAAAGACAAGACAATGGCATTGAAAATGACAAGCTATAGAGACATATCTTCAAAGGATTCTAATTAATTAGAAATGTAAGGCACAAGATTCACACAACTATGCTTAATATGGACAGACAGATCAAATGGAAAAATTCCAGTGGAGAACTAAATACTATGTGTTATAAAGCATTCTATGTGAAATAAAATACTCTCTTTTTTTATATTACATAATTGTTTATAATTTTCAGAATTTTTCAAAATAATTATGCCAAGCACCAAGAATCCTATTAACACAAATTTGATGACCCTTATTATATCTTTTGTTACAATTTCAGTTTTCTCAAGTATTTTCAAATTTTGAGAACCTAAAACTTTTAACAATATTAATTTCATACTACCCAAACATTAATTTTATAATCATTTTATAATTTGAAAAACAGTTTTACTGTTCTAGATGAGTTACTAATTTTGTCCATTTTTTCAGTCATCTTCTTTTTTATTCCCATACAATTTTCAACTTAAGATCCCTCCTATTGAAAAAGCCTTCTAACAATTTCCTAATTATAAGTATTATGAATGTAAATGAGTAGCTATAGAAAGGGACTAACTAATATATGCATTAGAGAGAATATACTGTTAAATTATGAAACTAAAGCTTTAATGACAGAATAAGAAAGTGTTGAAAGGCATAAAATTGCATAAAAATAAATTAAAATTAAAATCAAGCATATTGTCTCCTCTCTTCAGAGAACAGCAGCTGCTTCTCTGCTGTACTTATGGAAAGAGCTGATGTCTGCACTGCTGTCTGGTTCCTCTCTGTATGTATACATACACATATTTGTCACATCTACAACTCATGAATACATGGAAAACAGCAGGCTGAATTGACATTGTTTTCTTTCTAAAATATCCACTCTTGGCACACAACTAAAAATGAAGACTATCCAATAAAAAAAAAACAAATTCCAAAATTACGAAGTTATAACATGTTTGGAAGTACAGATTTCTTAAGATGTTTTCCTGCACTCAAACAAATGAGTCAATTTCAGAAAAATCTTATTAGGGAAAAAGCAACCATTTCTAATAAGGCATGTGTTAAGAATTTGTCCACAAGAGCTCTGCTTGCTGCTTGATACTAACTTTTAGTGTGTTGGTATTTCCATGGAGGAAAACGTACAAAGAGCATCAAACATGAAATACCTGTTTGTAGGCACCAACATGCTGCGTTGTGGGAAGAACAAACAGAAATGCACTCTAGGCAAAGGGAAAGGTCACTGAAGTAAGCTTTAGCTCTCCCCGTGGATATATCCTAGGGCATTTGTTGAGCCCTAACATTATGAGGTGGACTAGAAAGTAGGGGTATGTGTAGCTCCTAAGAGATAGAGAGTACTTAACCACTCTCCTGAGTCTGGGGACACACAGGTGGATTCTCATAGTGCCAAAGCAGCCAGCAACTAAAGAAGCAAAATCCAGAAATACAGAAGTGAGACAGCAAAAATTAAGCCCGTCAGTTGTAACTCTTGGTTTTCTTGAGTCATTTGATGATTAACATGAAGACTACCTCTCTAAAAAGAGAAGAACCCAACAGGAAAATGATCGAGAATTATAAAAGAATTTTAGTTTTCATTCTGTGTTGAGGAAAGGCATTGTAAGGCCTATTCTGTGTGTTGGAACAACTGGAAATGGATGAGTGGAGGAAACTTGGAAACGGAACAAGATTAATGGAGACTTAGCTTTATATTCCCCTGGGAGTGGAAAGGGAAGCAAAGGCCATTTCTAAGGGTTAGCCGGATGTCTACCATATATTAATAAAGATAACAGTGCACCAAAAGATATAAAAATACATATGCAGCAAAAGTTGCAGATTCTAATTCCATAAAACAAGAACTAATAAGAATAAAATCAGATTCTTCCAGATACAAGGAAGGTGGGTGTGATTTTAATACCCTGATCTTTAGAGATTATCCAAACTAAAACACAACAAATGAGCCTCAGAGATAAACCACACACTATAAATCACATGCTCAAAATGGACATATACAAAAATCATCATCCATCACACACAGAATATGTATTCTTTCCAGTGGACCATGCAACCTTCCTAACATAGACCGTATTCCAAAATACAAACTAAGTCAAACGAATAAAAATTAATTAAAATAATTTCCCATATATTTTAGATCATAACACATTAATGCATAACGCAGTAGCTCTAGACATAAAAAAATCAAGAAAAACTACAAAATATACACAAATTCATGGACACTAAAAAACACACTTTTAATGGTCAATGAGTCATTGAATAAAACAAGGAAGGAAAATTCAAATTTCCTAGAATCAAATGAAAATGAAAGTGCAACTGGTGGGAACATTTGAGGTGTAGCTATGGTAGCTTTAAAAAGTTTACGGCCATGAGCACTTACATTCAAGGAAATGAGAGAAGTCTTACATTAATAACCTAATGATGTATGTCAAGTTTTTATAAAAACATCCTAAGCTCCAAAGTCACGGGCAGCAAAAATCTATAAAGACTGATGCACAAATTAATGAAATAGGGACCAAAAGGACATGCATGGAATGATTCAAAGAGTTGGTCCTTGAAAAAAAATAAAAACAAAAACAAGTCTTACAAACCTCTAGCCAAACTAGCCAAAAGAAGAAAAAGGAAGAGAGAAATAGCCAAAATGAATAAATTTAGAGATGTAAAAGGGAGGATATTATAGACTTGAGTGAAATCCAGAGAACCATGAGGGAACACTTTAAAAACTTACACAAAGCTAGAAAATTATATTATACAAAGCTAGAAAATAGGAAAAATAATAAATTTCTACACATATATTACTTAACAAAAGAACCCCAAGAAAATATGGACAAATCTGAATAAATTCATAAAAATCATTAATATGGAAGTAAAAGTAAAAAGTCTGTCCGAAGAAACCCAGAACAAAATTGATTCACTAATAAAATTGATAAATTAAAAAAAAACTAATATCAATGCTCCTTAAATTATTCCATAATATAGGGAAAAAGAATACTATAAAGTCCATTATAAATATAAATATAATTACTTAGTCACAAAATCAACTATAAACAGCAAATGAAGTTATAGACTAATTTCCTGATGAGCACACACAAAACAAAATATAAAACAAAAGAATAGCAGAGCAAAACAAACAAAAAAACTTCTCAATAAAACTCTGATGAACAAGATTCAAGAACACATTAAGATTATAGGCACAACAAATTGAGTTTCATTTCAGGGAGGAAAGGTTGGTTCAACATACATAAATCAATAACTATACTAGGTACGAAAGTGTGTGATCATCTCAATGGCTTTCAAAAATGCTTTCAACAAAGCTCAACATCACTTCATAATAAATTCCATAAATAAAGTAGGAATATAAAGAATTTACCTCAACACAATAAAGGCCAATATTGTACTAAATGGGAAAAACTGAAAGCATTTTCTCAAATCTCTAGAAAAAAAAGAGGAATCCATTTACTCCATGTTTATTCAATACACTACTCATAATCTGAGATAGATAAATATGACACAAAAATAAATGAAGGGCATAAATAAGAAAGAAAAATATCATTTTTCCTCATTTTTAGATGACCTGATCTCTTTTACTTTGATTTTTTTCCCTAATATTATGTAGGGAATATGAAAAAAAGTCTCATGCATGGATACTAAAAAATGCACGCGGAATAATAAAATAAAACATAAAACTCTGCAGCTCTTCAACAATAGTAAGTTGGTTTTAATGTAATATTTTACAATAATGAGATGAAAACTTACTGCTAGATGAAGTAGCATGAATGTTTTCCATGTATGTGATAGGAAAAAAAAATTTTTAATGTAATATAGTTACCCTAGCTCCATTTCTGTTGCTGTGATTAAAATACCCTAACAGAAAGCACTTAGGAAAGAAAATATTTATTTTAGCTTATAGTAACAGATTGCAGTCCATTAGGGAGGTCAAGGAACATGAGCTGAAAACAGTCACAGATCAGAGAGCAGCAAGTGTACTTATGCTTCTACCACTTAACTCACTTTCTCTGCTCTTATAATCTGAGACCCAACCCCAGGGGGTAGTGACACTCACAGGAGCCAAGTCTTCCCACATTAGTTATTAAAAACAATATAATTCACCATAAACTTTCCCACAGCCCAACCTTATCAAGAAAGCTGTCACGCAGACTTTCTTCCCTGGAGATTATAAGTTTTGTCAAGTACACAATTGAAACTAACCATCATAATGGCATTTTTCTATCAAGACTTCAGAAACAGGAAACAGTAATGTCAATAGCTATTAAAACTGTGGTTATTTACAGGCATAGTGACTAGGATGTCACAGATACAGATGACGGGTGGCAACAATATTTTAACCTCAATTGCATTCATAAAGTAATATTCAAGGTGAGAATTCATCAAGCTACATACCATTCCATACTTTCCATTGCATATGCTAGTTCTCAATAAGATAAATAAATAGATAATAAGTTTATGGCTTAAAATTTACACATATCCATTATAAAATTGTTCATTTCTTCCCAAGTCATGTTCAAATCCCAATCAAAAGTCAATCAATATTGGCTTTTCCCCAATATTTATAATATGAGTCTTTTATCCCATATGCCAATATCTAATTAAATGGCAAAGTTAAGACTTAACTTAATCAGAAAGCTGATGACACAGTACAGTCTTACAACAGAATTACTTGACATTACATAGTATAACTTTTGAGTATTAATCCAATTGGCATTGGCAAGTCCTATGCTAAATCCACTCAGTTATCAATTTCACTTTCATCCCACATTTGTAAAAAAAAAAAAAATAAGCATCAGTGTAAACAACTTGGTCAGTATAAAAACTGACACCTTAGAAAGTTACAGACCAAGAGCCATCCATTAATGTTAACAACTAACTGTGAAATCACAGTAATAATTGCATATAACAAAAATTTTCTCACAGCTTAAACAACTTTTGTGGCATTCTTTCAATGGCATCTTCTTTGTATTCTACCAAGGCCAGGAAGCCATTGTCTTTAGCATTTTATATTACATAGACAGAGCCATTCACATTTCCTTTTAACCAGAGAAATTTGTATATAACCCTAGGAAGTGCTTAAAGAAGGTATGTAACCCAAACATTTACTGATAATAAACCATCAATAAATGTATTTAAAGATATATATATATATATATAATTGTAACATTTCTTTAAAATAAAAGTGCATTTTGATGCTAATAATATAGGTGTGTTAGTTTATTTCTATCTAGAGAATTAAATTTGCACTGCCTATTTGATACTGCAGCTTCAAGGCTTTTCACAGTTAATCAATATTTTGATATTACAAATGTCAATGCTGACACTGTCACTTAGCATAAACAATACTAGAAAATGATAGATATGCACAAGGCCATTTCAGAACTGGTGGAAATTTTGTCCCACACAATTTATTTAAAATTTTATGAGTCTCAAGTCACAAACTCAAACAGCAATTTGAAAAACTGAAACATTCTACCACAATATAATTCAATTATATACTAAATTGATCCTCACTTGCATGCAATAACAATTAATGAATACAAGGCCATGGGTTGGAAGGAGAGCAGGGAGGGGTATCTGGGGGGAAGAGAAAGGAAGAAGAAACGTTATAATTAAATTACAATGTCAAAAACAAACAAAACTTCTTTGTCTTCTCTAATTAAATCATTGTGTTTCCCTAACAGCAGAGAACTTTGTACGTGCAATAAAGGCATTGTGGTTCAGAACATACAGTAGTCTAGAGTCTGAGGTGAGGTCATTCCAGGAGCATTTGTTGGTGTCTTTTGTGATTTGTCAGTGCAATGTGCATATACTCAGAACCAAGGTGGAGAAAAGTGATCTGACACAATACAGACAGGCACTGCTAGAAACATGTCCACTATAGATCTACAACTCTCAGCTACCTCTTCAATACTATGTCTGCCTGCATGAGGCCATGCTTCTTGCCATGATGACAATGAACAAAACCTCCGTGTTGTAAGCCAGCCCCAGTTAAAGGATGTCCTTTGTAAGAGTTGCTGTGATCATGATGTCTCTTCATAGCAACAGAAACACTAACTGAGGTAGTTCTTCAAAATTAATCAGAACCATTTTGCACATTGCTATCAGTGCAAAATATTCTTAAAATATCCCAAAGGGCTCTGAAGTTTACCCAGGAAGAAAGAAATATACTTGAAAATAATACTTGAAGTCCATTCTACTAAGGTATAACATCGCCATATTACAAAAGCCAGTGTCTTGCCTAGTATTCAACTCATAGGTACTTAAGAAGGAAAAGATATTTGAAGTTCACCTAGAAAGGACAGCTTTCTTCTTCTATGGTATTAGCTAAATAACTAGCCTTTCCTGCTTCCATTCTGTGTGTCCTTTTGAAATGAACTACAGTTAGAAACAAATAAACAAAAAAGGGTACATAGATGTCATTCGATTCAAATGTCCCCATCACAATACTGAATTTTAGTTTTAGTGAAAATATCTGTTAGTGGCTCTTTGTGTCGGCACCAATTAATTGCCACGGACTGTATCGTGAATAATACCATCTGATACAAAACAAATGTTTCTAGAGCAGGTGCCAGTATCAGGATGAGAAGGGTTGGTTTAGATTGCCAAATAAAGCATTTAGAATGACGAGAAGAAATATCAAACTAAGGTCTCTTTTCAGGAAAGAAGGAAGTTAAATGTAATAGAGCCCTTCTTCCTAAGGTACTTCATTTAAGAGATGCAGGCCACATGAAAC
Organism: Pachyuromys duprasi; assembly: GCA_028658305.1. Lineage (NCBI taxonomy): Eukaryota > Metazoa > Chordata > Mammalia > Rodentia > Muridae > Pachyuromys > Pachyuromys duprasi. The sequence continues at coordinate 28,849,966 of CM053762.1, forward strand.
TCAAAAAAACCTAGCCTAAACGAGTGAAGACCTCCAAACCAAAATCACTGTGTTAATCAAGAAACAAAGCCAATAGCCTTCTTCCTGATCATTGCTACAACTAGAGCATTACACCACCCAGAAGAAGCTACCCAAGCTCTAAGAGATGCCATTCTATCTACTAGTGATAAATTCAGTTCTCTGCACCCTGCTTCTTTCCAAGGCCATGCCTAGTATACGAAGGAGCAGGGTGAAAACAAGTAGTGAAAGGAGGGATGCAAGAGACTTTTAAAAAAGAAGAAAAAAAAGAAGAAGCATATAGACTGTAAGTCTGCAGCTGTGCTAACTGTCTGGCTCATAGCCTTTGTTTTTAGACAAGGAAAGCCACTGACAGTTTCCACAGAGATGTAACATCTTCTGATCAACATTTAATTTTTTTTAATTTATTTATTTTTATGTCAATCACAGGTTAGGTACCTTGCATCCCAGGCGTAGCCCACCTCCTTCCTTCCCTCATACCCTCCCTCTCCCTCCCTCACCTACCTCCTCCCCGCCCCCTCCAAGTCCACCAACAGGGGAGGACCTCCTCCCCTTCCATCCAACCCCAGCTCATCCTGTCTCCTCAGGGCTGGCTGCAATGTTCTCCCCTGGTATTTAGCCAGTCTGTCACTCCCCGGATTGTATGGGGAGGGTCAAAGAGTCAGCCATCAAGTTCATGACTGAAACAGTCCCTGTTTCCCTCACTAGGGTCTTCAGTCCGACACCAAGCTATCAGGGACCCCATCTGAGCAGGGGTTCTGGGCCACATCCACACATGTTCCTTGATTGTAGAAACCGTCTCATACAAGACCCCTGTGCCCTGCTCAGTTTGGTCTTTGTGGAGCTCTTGTTCTCCCCAAGTCTCAACAACCTCCCCCATTTCTATCATTACTTCTCGCCCTCTGCCAAAGGCTTGATCGCCAGTCTTAATATCTGCTCTGATACATTGCTACATTGACCCCTCTCCCCAGAGGTCCTCCTTGGCATGCTCCTGTCCTGTTGCTTGTTTTCTCCTCCACTCAATGTCCATCCCATTTGTTCATCCAAACGAGCATTGATCATACCAACCTGGGTCCTCCTTCCTATATTTCCTCCCTAAGTGTGTAGATTTCAGCTTGAACTTCCTATCCTATAGGTCTATATAAGTGAGT
>CM053762.1:28851634-28898806 GCA_028658305.1 Pachyuromys duprasi
CAAAAATCAAGTTTCCATAGGTGTGTGGGTTCATTTCTGGGTCTTCTATTCGGTTCCATTGATCCACTATTCTGTTTCTATGCCAATACCATGCAGTTTTTATTACTATTGCTCTGTAGTACAGCTTGAGGTCAGGGATGGAGATACCTCCAGATGATCTGTTGTTGTAGAGGATTGTTTTGGAGATTCTGGGTTTTTTTTTTTTTTGTTTCTCCATATGAAGGTGAGAAGTTTTCTTTCAAGGTCTGTAAAAATTGTATTACTATTTTGATGGGAATTAAATCTGAAGGTTGCTTTTGGTAATCCTGCTTTTGGCAGGACTAAAATATGTGCACCTAAAGAAGATAAACAAGAAAGAGGACCTGGGGTAAGATGATCAATCCTCACTTAGAAAAACAAATGGGATGGATATGGGAAGTAGGAAAAAACAATTAACATTTCAGGAGCCTACCACAGAGGGCCTCTGAAAGACTCTATCTAGCAGTGTATCAAAGCAGATACAGAGACTCATAACCAAACCTTCGGCAGAGTGCAGGGAATCATATGATAAAAGGGGGAGGTAATATGACAGGGAGAGGACAGGAGCTCCACAAGGAGAAAATATATCAGTGTCCGGGGTCCTCTATGAGACTGTTTCTCCAACCAAGGACCACGTATGGATATAACCTAGAACCCCTGCTCAGATGTAGCCCATGGTAGCTCAGTATCCAAGAGGGTTTCCCTAGTAAGGGGAAGAGAAACTATTTCTGACATGAACTCAATGACTGGCTCCTTTACCTCCCCCCCACCACCACCAAGGGAGGAACAGCCTTGCTACGTCACAGAGGAGGACATGGCAGCCAGTCCTGAAGGTACCTGATAAGTTAGGGTCAGTTGGAAGGGGAGTAGGACCTCCCCTAGCAGTGGACTTGGAAAGGGGCAGGGAGGAGATGAGGGAGGAAGAGTGGGGTTGGGAGAGAATGAGGGAGGGGGCTATGGCTGGGATACAAAGTAAATAACATGTGATAAATATAAAAAATTAATTTAAAAAGAGCAGGTATTTCAATAACATGTGATAAATATAAAAAAATAAAAAATTAATTTAAAAAAGAGCAGGTATTTCTGAATGTGGTCCTCTAACCACACTTTGGGAAATACCACTCTAAAAAACATTTCAGATTAACATCCAGAAAGGACATATTTCTAAGTGGTACAGCAAGGTAATAAAGCTTGTAACACCATGAATATTTCTAAACTTAATCTAACTCCCTCCAATCTTCAAGTCCATTAACTGTCTCCCCCACTCATGCCACTGTTTTACACCAGTATTTATAACATTTTCGGTTCTTTCAGAAATAAGCAGTAGCACAAACAAATATATGGAAACATCTTATCTCTTCAATAGAATCAGACCAGCAAATAAATCTTTGGTTATTCGTCTTACAATATAAATGCTTTTTCACTTAAAGTGCAAGGTACTAAATATTTACTTTGGTGCAGCCATCATTTATATACTTTTTGAGTATATGTACTTTTTGAGAGTGTATTTGAGGATGTATTGGGGAAGTTTGGTGGGAGATAAAAGGATTAGAAAGACAGGGACTGGAAAGTTAAGGCAAGATGGGAATAGGATTGAAAATACCAGCAAAACTCTTTAATCTGATGTTATCAATCCTTTGCAGGAAGAATTTGAATCGATGACAAATAAAATAGTTGGCATGCTCTTATTTTCCCTTGAAAATATATGTTATGTCACCATAATGAGAGACCCCAAAGAGTTGCTACAATATAAAAGGAAAGAAATGGAAAACACCAAAGATGGGGTTACCTATCAAATTTATCAGCAGACCAATCTTTTACTGCAGATTAAAACAGCAATTAAAACAATAAGTTGAAGGCTTGGTAAAACTGTAAAAGCTTCCCCATTGGCCATTTTTATGAACCTCGGGAAATGTGTGCCAGTGTCCAACAGAATGACTATACCAGAGGAAGGCTAACCTGGAGTGAGAGTGAGAAGTTTGGTTGCCTTAAGAATCCGGTTATGTTATGTGAATACTTTTTGTCTTAATCTCAGGTGTGGGGTATGGGGCTGCTTCAGTTTGGGCACAGCCATTAGCTCGAATTGTCTTGTGCTCTAGCAGGGGCATGATTTGTGCCAGTTCCAGTTTTTTTTTTCTCAGAACTCATGAGAGGGCATAAATGCCAGAACCGAGAAAGGATCTGGAACTGCTGCTGGTTGTGGTTCCTCCTGCTGCTGTATTTGCTATTATTGCTGGTGTGCTGGTTTGCTGGACTGCTGGATGTCCTGACTATGAAAATTAGACTTGCTCAAAGAAACTACATCCCTGAACGGCAGGAAGTAGTCTAAAGAGACATGTGCTGCCCCTTACCCCTCTAACCTTCTCTCTCTCCTTCCTAGTGTTGGGGTGGGGTTGAAAGGGATTAGGATAAGTAAGTGTTAGAAGGGACACAGAGGTATAAGAATCCCCTCAAAAACATATTTTAAAATACCTGCCTACACTAAGCTGAAATCAGCAGGTCTGGACAGGCAACCTGAGTGCTTCAGAAAGTTTCTCACATGATTTCCCAAGCAATTGCCTGTTTGACAAAGAAGGAGGCATCATTCTTATTTACTGTTGGGAAATTAATTGGAAATTCATTATGACACACAGCAGTTTAACTTTAAAAAAATGTGGCTCTTTTAAAAAAGTTTACAAAAGGTTTTTCCTGGCCACGGGAACAAAAACTCACAAGAAGTACAATAAGCTTAACCATCTTCTGAATACTGCTGATTTTGGTTTTGTGTCATGTTGTCCTGATAAGCATATAGAATATAATGTGTTCATTTTATACAACCACATACATGTTATTTAGATGTGTGTATGTATATACATCATCCTCAATTAAACAATTATATGCAGGGGAGGGAGATGATTAAGGAAGGAAAAAGTACCAACTAGAAAAGTAGAGGACCAGACTTTGAGTTCTCAGAACCCATGTAAAGCTGGGCCCAGCACCCACCAGTAATCTCAGTTTTTCTGTGGCAAGTTGGGAGGCAGAGCTAGGAAATCCACAGAAGCTTGCTATCCATCTAGCTTCACCCACAGACACAGCAATATGCAAAATAAAAACTGGACCAACAAAATAGCACAGTGGAAGGTGGGGCAATGTTTATGGAAAATTTAATTCTGAGCTAAAAGTTTCTTCACACATGTCATTGGGAAGATGATTGAAGATAATGCCTGTATGGTTGTTTATTCCCTACTTATTTTTGAGGAAACCGAAGGAGCAGAAATAGAAAGACAGAGTTGTGTGGAATGATTTACTAAGAAAATGATTATTCCATATCTAAATATTTTTATACAGTGAAATTATTTAAAACACAACAAAAAACTAAATTATCCCTTAATTTAACCTAAAGGTGTTGTTATTTTTAGAGGCAGGAAAAAACTCAACTACTGTCTATATTCCTTCTACACCTAAGTTTTACCATTATCTGTAATGGTTTCTTATGTGCAACTAAAGTTCCTGTTTATTCCAAGCCCCTTGCAGGTCTGCATCCCTGCAGAAGGTCTCTTGTTCCTTCCTCCGCAGTATCATGAATTTTAACTTTATTTTGCACCATTCATCACGTGCAGCCCATCATCATGTTGAATGCTACCCATTCCTGATTCAGAATCTTCCTCTTATCCAGTGCTTCTCATGTTTACATATCCTAGTCCATGCCTCCCCCTTCCTTCTTAGACATCAACGTTGCTTCCCACCAGGGCTCAGAGAGGATTGCTGAGACTGAAGCACCATCCAGGGACCATGCACAAACTGGACCTAGGCTCCCTACAAAGATAAAGCAAATGGATAGCTTAGGCCTCATGTGAGTCTTCTAGAAAGGGGAGTCGGGACTGCATCAGACATGGACTCTCTTGCCAGGTTTTTGATCACTTTCCCCTCGTGGGACTGCCTTGCCAGGCCACAGAAGAAGAGGACATGCTCGGTCCTGATGTAACTTGATGAGCTGGGCTGGATGGGAAAGGGAGTTCCTCTTTTCTGAGGAAAAGGGGACTGGGGGAGGGGGCAGGAAAAGAATGAGGGTGGTCCTGGGAGGGGATGAGAGATGAGGCTACCCCAAGGATATAAAGTGAATTAACACACACACACACACACACACACACACACACATTGCTTCCCTATGCTGCCAGCCATATGCAGCTGCCAGTGGTATCAACATTCTTGCAGTCACTATAAATGAAATACTGGATCTTTGTGTCTTTCTTCCTTTCCACTCTCATTTTCATACATCACAAGATCCAGCTCAAACTTCTACTCTCCTGTATCTTCAGTCTCTCATCACTTGTCATTTCCTCCATAGGCAGGTTGGATTGAACTGAATCCTCTAATGTGAAGGATTCTTCACATTGATGCATACTGAGTTATACTTCACAGCTTATTAAAAGAAATATCACTGAAAACCATCTTAAACCACAATGAGTGGTCTACCCATTTCAAATTATGTTATAGTGTTGTGTGTTATTAATATTTATGACTGATTTCTCTTTTAGTTAGACAGCAGTTATTCCTAAACCAGCTGTATACTCAAATCACCACAAAGAGACTGGGGTTTGCTTAGTTAACCTAGAGCACAATGCTGGGAAATAGTTATTACATCCTAAACTTCCAAGCCCACATAGTTTCCTACCATTCAGATTTCACCTATTATACTTGCTTTTAGTCATATCTTTGGTCTGATTCATCTCTCCTCCTAGTTCCAAGACTTCTCCTGCCTATCCTTGCTTTCCTCTTCTCCTCTGCTCCTCTCTTCACAGTGGCTTCCTTTTCCTCCCCTCTGTACCCTATCCTCTCCATTTCTCAGCATTGGCTGGTTGTTTAATTAAAAATACAGAGAACAAATGGCATGTTTACACAAACTTGAGACAGGTGGTGCTTAGAATAAGTGTCACAATGCAATGGGATTGAAACCAGATAGTGGGGTAGAGATATTAGCATTTGAATGAACAAGGATAAATTGTATACAATACCTTTATACCAACATCATAGGAAAAAAATATAGGGTCCCAAATGTTGTTTTTAAGCAAAATCTCAAATGTACAATTTTACCAATAAAGACTTGGGAGCCACTGCTGGGATGAAAGCCTGCTAGTTCAAAGAGGCAGAGAAAGCACCCAGGTGACCTTCCTCCTCAGTCAATGTCCCAGAAGGAAAAAGCACTTTCTTCTTCTCCATGCTGAGAGAGACAGAGAGAGAGAGAGAGAAGAAAACAAACCTTTCTGCTTTTTATGCCTCTCTCTATCTGTTCTCTAGACTTCCTACCACTGTATCTTTTCCTATGTTCACTCCCTGTCAACTGGTTGCTTGCTCAGTCTCTTGTCCTGTGGTTGACTTTATGTAATCCTGTTTACAAAAAGCTCTTGGATTGAAGGTGTGTACCAGGGCTGAGCCACACATGAGTAGAAACAGGTTTTTCTGATACAGAATCTAGGTGTTCACAATATGATCAAATATCCTGTAACACCCAAGTAATTTGACAGTGGGAAACAAAAACAAAAACAAAAGATCAAAGACAAACCCTTGATTCCAGGCTTGTTTCAGCCAAAAATAAGCTGTGTGTCTTTGGCCTTTGGTGTATTAATCAGAACAATCAGCAGGTTAATCAGCCTCTAGGACCCTGGTGTCTTAAAGCCCGGGATCATATGATGCAGTTCCCTAACATTTGATCCCTGCACTGCTGAGCATTACTCTTGCTAGATCTTTAATTTGTAGTCACCATGTTCCACATTTTCTGATTTCGTTAACTTTCAATAATATTTTTCTGTTTCCATAGTAGAGCTCTTTCTTAACTTACTTTTGTTTGGGGGGTATTAGATTTTACTTTAATATTTTCTTCTTAACCTTTGAATAGGGCCCTGATTTTCTATGATAGTATATGGGATGTTTGAAATATGTCTTTCTCATATACATTTCCATAGTCATGTCATGTAGCCTGATACGTAGAGATGGTTCATTAATTTCCTGCTAAAATATTCAAGGCCAAGAGGGTAAACACTATGTACAGGAAAAAGCTTAGTCTACTAGACAACATCTATTTCAATGACACCATCACAGTTCTACCATTACATATGCAGAAAGATGACACTTGTTTCCCATGACCTTCTGTTTTTCTGATGCTGTCTCAGATGTTGATTTTTCTGGTTCAAAGCAATAGGATAACACATTCATAGTGCAGCACATCAAAGAGGAACATCAGACACTGCAAATGGGAGGAAAGGGTTGTTGCTTGTACGATTATATTTGTGCATGTTTTAGATAAGTGAATCTTGTATGTTTTATGCTTTTGTTTGTAATAGGTCATTGGCTGATTATATTAAATTAAGAGAATGAATCTAAGTAATTCTGAAAGTCAAGTTTCTTGTTTTCTCCTGAATTATTATTTTTAGAAAATTGCAGTAATTATAGGATGTAGGGTTTTTAAAAACCAAACTTAGAAACCTTATAGAACTCAAGAAGTTAAAATGCAACAAATCAAGTAATCCAAATAAAAAATGGGTACAGAGCTAAACAGAGAATCCTCAATAGAGGAATATAGAATGGCAGAGAAATACATAAAGAAATGCTCAACTTCCTTAGTCATCAGGGAAATGCAAATCAAAACAACCCTGAGAATTTACCTTAAGCCCATCAGAATGGCTAAGATAAAAAATGCAAGTGACAACACATGCTGAAGAGGTTGTGGAGAAAGGGGAACCCTCCTCCATTTCTGGTGGGAATGTAAACTTGTACAACCACTTTGGAAATCAATCTGGCACTTTCTCAGACCATTAGAAATAGTGCTTCCTCAAGATTCAGCAATACCACTCCTAGGCATATGTTTAAAAGATGCTCAAGTATACAACAAGGACATTTACTCAACCATGTTTGTAGCAGCTTTATTTGTAATAGCCAGAATCTGGAAACAACCCAGATGTCCTTTAACAGAGAAACGGATACAGAAATTGTGGTACATTTACACAATGGAATACTACTCAGCAATTAAAAACAAGGAAATTATGAAATGTACAAGCAAATGGTGGGATCTAGAAAAGAACATCATGAGTGAGGTATCCCAGAAGCAGAAAGATACACATGGTCTAAGTAACCAGTTGACACACACTTATAAGTAGATATTAGACATATATTATAGGATAATCATACTAAAATCTGTACACCTAAAGAAGCTAATCAAGAAGGAAGACTCTTGGTAAGATGTTCAATCCTCACTCAGAAAGACAAACGGGACAGACATTGGAAGAAGGAGAAAACAGCGAACAGGACAGGAGCCTACCACAGAGGGCCTCTGAAATACTCTACCCAGCAGGGTATCAAAGCAGATGTTGAGACTCATAGCCACATTTTGGGCAGAGTGCAGGGAATCTTATAAATAAAAGAAGGGGGAGATAGAAAGACCTGTAGGGGACAAGAACTCCACAAGGAGAGCAACAGAACCAAAAAATCTGGGCCCAGGGGTCTTTTCTGAGACTAATACTCCAGCCAAGGACCATTCATGGAGATAACCTAGAACCCCTGCACAGATGTAGCCCATGGCAGTTCAGTGTTGTAGTGAGAATGTAAACAATGTGTGCCGATAGGCACATGTTGGAGGAGATGAGGAGGCCAGAAACCAGCCTGTATAGAGAGATAAGAAGGGGTGATACAATAGAGTGATGACATGCTTTAAAAGAAAAAAATATAAAAACCCAAAGCTCAGGCCTGATGACGAAGCCCTCTCTCTTGAGCACGCTCCTGTGTAGAGCAGCAGAATGTGCTGGTGCTCTGAGGGAAACTTCATATCACCCTGCAGTTCTGTACTGACGGATAAGCTTGCTACCTGCCCAGCCGAATTTTCATATTATGCCCTGAAACACCGGAAGTGCTTGAGCTGCGGAATCATAGAGTACTGGAAGTGTCGTGAGCCGTTACCTGAGGGCCATCACCAAGTTGCGACCGAGACTACTTTGAGTCCAGGAGAAGTATCCCGAACATATTATGTATCGGCTCATAGTGATTGGATGTGTGTTAGCTGGACTGATATTATTAAAGTGCTTTTGTTAAAGGGAAAACAAAGCCTCCAACACAATCTATCCTCGCCAGCATTCCGCTCAGGGACTGGCCGGAGTGTGCTAACAACAAGCGTCCAAGTGGGTGCCCTACTAAGTGGAACAGGGGCTGTCTCTGACATGAGCTCAGTGGGGGACTCTTTGATCACCTCCCGCTGAGGGGAGGGCACAGCCTTACTAGGCCACAGAGGAAGACAAGCAAGCTAGTCCTGATGAGACCTGATAGCCTAGGGGCAGATGGAAGAGGAGGAGGACCTCCCTTATCAGATTGGGGAAGGGGCTTGGGAGGAGAAGAGGGAGGGATGGTAGGATTGGGCGGAGATGAGGAGGGGGCTACAGCTGGGATACAAAATGAATAAATTATTATTAATTTTAAAAAGAAACCTTATAGCATAACATTACCTAAGTTGGATAGCTGCAGAATAATTGGATTTCAGACTTGATAAGGATCCTAGAGAAAAAAAAAATTTTAAACATTTGTGGAGAAATGAAAGTACTGTGACCAAGACACTGAGGTAGGACTAAGGGTTTTTAAATGTTTGGCTTTTATTATAACATTTATCAAACCTTAAATATGACACAATTCCTAGTAAATTTCCAAGACTGTACAGAAATATTACAGCATTTTATGGCTTTTTAGTTACGAAAAAATTTTCTCTTATAAGTCTCCTAATGAACAAGTTGGAAGCCTTTGAGACCCAGAAGACATCAGGTTATCTTGGTTTTCTATTTATTTTTTAATTTTTTTTTAAAGTGTTTGAGACAGGGCTTCTCTGTGTAGCCCTGGCTACCCTGAACCCACTCTGTAGACCAGGCTGACCTCAAAATCACAGACATCCGCCTGCCTCTGCCTATCAAGTGCTGGGGCTAAAGGACTGTGTTACCACTGCCTGGCTCCAGTTATCTCTTGACAGGGAGGATGAGTTAGCAGTGGGAAAAAGATTAGAACAAAGAATGTCATGTCTATCCTCACAGTGTGGATATATGAGCCATCTCTACTCATGACAACAGTATCCACACTTCAGAGGAGGGGACAGTCGTGACAGCAGCAAACTTTAGACAAGCAAGCAGGTTTAGACAGCTTTTTAACATCTTGGCCCGCTCCTTTGTCAGCACTTTTATCTGAAAGAATTAAAATTGTTGGCCATTTAAAAAGAAGTCGAGCTTTATGACAAATGACTTGTTGATAAAAAAAAATAAAAGAAATTTAAGTAATATTTCAGACATGGGTGCGTATCTGTGCATACAATGTTTATTAACATGTCAGCTATTTTTTAAAATTTTTATTTCATGTGCATTGTGTTTTGCCTGAATGTATGTCTGTGTGAGGCCATCAGAGCCTCTGAAACCAGAGTTACGGATAGTTCTGAGCTGCCATGTGGGTGCTGGGAATTGAACACAGGTCCTCTGGAAGAGCAGCCAGTGCTCTTAACCACTGACCTACCTCTCTAACCCCAGCCCATTGTTTGTAAAGGGACACAATTTATTAATTTTAAATAGATAAGTTTCCACTAAAATTTTACAAATTAGAGAAACAAATTAGAATCAGAGGGTACAACCCCCTACCCATGCTCTAAACCATAATTAGAGCTGTAGGATAAGAAAATACACAAAAGAAAAATAAAAAAGGAAAAAGGAGTAGAAATATCCCTATTCTCAAATGGCACGATTCTACACTTAAATTATCCTTAATACTCCACCAAAAAACTGTTGCAACTAATCAACACACTACTCAACAAAACAACAGGAAATGAACACACAAAACTCAGAAGCCTTTCTATACAGAAATAATGAACTTGCTGAGAATGAAACCAGGAAGAAAAATCCCACCCACAAGCGCTCTTAAAATTCTTGAAAATAACTCTATCCAGGGAGGTTAAAAACCTTTATAATAAAGACTCCAAAACACTAAAGAAATAAATTGAAGAACACACAGAAGATGGATATATCTACCATATGCATGGATTGACAGAATTAATATTGTGAAAATAACCATATTACAGAAGGTAAGCTACAGATATGAGGCAACTCCCATAAAAATTCTAATTACATTATTCACAGAGCTATAGAAAACGGTCCTAAAATTTATATGGAAGTATAAAAGATTCCAATAACCAAGGCAGCTCTAAGTAGAAAGAACAATGATGGAGGTTTCACAATAACTCACCTCTAATTATACTACAGACCAATAATAGCACACACAGAATCGTACTGACACCAAAACAGATGTATAGAGCAGCAGAACAGAACAGAAAGTCCATAAATAAACCCATAGAGCTGCAGCCACCTAATTCTCAACAAAGATTTCAATAATACATATGAATTAGGGGAAAAGGCTTTCCAACAAATTGTACCCATAAAACTGGATATCTAAAAGAAACAAAGATGGAGTGAAAGAGGGAGGCGGGTAAAAAGGACGGAGAAGAAGAGGGAGGGGAAACTGTGGTTGAGATATAAAATTAATTAATGTGCTTATTTATTTAAAATATTTCTTTCCCCACACTCTTAAAAAAGTGGATATCTATGTGGAAGAATCAAATAAGATCCACACTTTCCACCTTGCACACACATACCAAAATAAATAAATAAACAAACAAACAAATAAATAAATAAATAAATGAATAAATAAAGCAAAATATAAGATCTGAAGTTTTTAAACTTTCCAAAAGGAAAACTATGTAAGATCCTGGAATAGGCAAAAAAAAAAAATCCTTAAAAATGTCTCCAATAAATCTGCAAACAAGAGTATTAGCTGACAAATGGGATTTCATACAGGATTTCTGCACACAAAAAAAGAAAAAAAGCAAAGTTACAGACTATCTAGAGAATGGAAGATAATATCAAAGGCACCAAACAATAAATTGTCTAATGGGCTGAATAGACAGATCTAAAAAGAAGAAACTGAGGGACTGATAAATACAATGTAGCCACTTCTGATGAGACCTGACAGACTACAATCAGAGGGAAGGGAGGAGAACCTCCCTTATCAGTGGACTGGGGGAGGGGCATGAGTGGAGAGGAGGGAGGGAGAAAGGGTTTGGGAGGAGAGGAGGGGGAGCTACAGGGGGGATACAAAGGGAATAAATTGTAATTAATAAAAATAATTTTTAAAAATTCACCAAAGGTGGGGGGGGGGAGATTTGAAAAAGTGTTCTACATTTTTAATGATGAGAAGAAAATTCAAATGAAAACTACTTGTAAATTCTATCTCACCCCAGTCAATATTCCTATATTAAGAAAAGGAAAAAATTTTGCAGAATATTAAAAATAAAAGTTCCAGCTATACCACTTCTGATTCCTGGTATAAGTTAGAAAGGTTAAGGTTCTAAGTCAGCATTCCACAGAGATACTTTCACAGCCATGTTTATTGATACAGTATTCACAATAGCTAGGAAATGGAACCAGCCTAGATATCCATCAACAAATGAATAGATAAATATGGCACATGTATCCAGTGAAATTTTATTCAGCCACAAAGGAAAATAAAATCATGGTGTTTGCAGAAAAATCGATGCAACTAAAGATCATTATGCTAGATAGGAAAAATAAACAGACTTGGAAAGATAAATACTGCATCTTTTTCTTCATGTGTGTGCTCACACATGTGTGTATGTGTCTGTGTGTATGTGTGTGTGTGAGAGAGAGAGGAAGAAGGGCAACTAGGAGAACAAACAAAGACACCTTAATGGAGCTGAAGAGAAGGTTGTGGCATATATGCAGCCTGAAAGCAGAGGAGACTAATTTATGAGAGAAAAGGAACCATCTCAGCTGTTTGGTAAGAACAAATAAACACAACGAAATGACAAATATGTATTAAAATGCCACAGTGAAGCCCAGGACTTTGTATCTTCACGTTAAAAAAATCACTGAAAAGCACTTCCTTTTTCAGGGTCTAGCTTGTAAAGTTTCAATGCTACTGCTCACCCATGCCTTCTCCATAACTCACAGGAACTAGTCTGGGTCCAGTGTCCAATGTTTCTGCCAGTCTGGTCATCACTGCCTTCACTACAACCTACCTCTTGGCTTATTTGTCTTACCTGCCATGACTCATAAGTCAGTTCTACACTTCAGCCAACCTCTCCAACACAGCCAGATATCCCACATTCTTCTGAAAGGTCTAGCCTGGTAAGTATGCATGACCCTATGTTCTCCAACCCTCCTGGTCTAGCTGGGGTTCCCCATCCAGGCTCCCCCTGCATGAGACTCATCCAATCTCTAGGATTTCGCTAGGACCTTCCCTACCTCCCACCCGCAGGCCATTCCTAGGTCACATAAAACCTTTACACTTTTCCAGATTTACCCCTGCCATCCAGGCTCTGATCGGGAAGCACATGCTAGACACCAGCTCAGACTGTTCTTTCCACCCAACTTCATTCTACACAAGCCATTTTCAACCACTATATAGAACCTTCCTGCAAATCCTCTTTTCTGCCCAAATTTGATCCGCTCATATAAACTTAGAATTAACATAAGAAATTCACATGTCCAGATTTCATTGCAAAATTACAAACAATGTAAAAATCAAGCCAGTATCTTCTCTCCAAAATTTGTTAGTCATGTAGAAGAAATGCTTACCAATGAGAATTACATAGATGAATGCCAGGGCAAAGAATTTAAATCAGAATCATAAACTTTAATCAAAAATATCAAGGAGACACACACACACACACGAAATAGTTCAATGAAATTAAGAAGAAAAAACCTAAGAATAAATGCTTGGGTGATGCCCAAGAAAGTACAGCTGATGGAAATGAAGAAGGCTACCCAGAACTTGAGATAGAAATTCAAGGAGACAGAAACATCAAAGGCAATTCAAGAGGGAACAAATATGAAGTTTACAAACCAAATAACTCACAAGAAAACCCAAAAGAAAGCCTTATGGTGAGACTGAATCAAATACAAGATAGACTATCAGGACTCAAAGACAAAGAAGATTTAGATCAAATATTCACAGAATACAAAAAAATTAAAAATGGGAAAAGCAACACAAAGGAAATATGGAATTCCATGAAAAGAAACAAAACTTTCAAATTATAGGCATAGTTGAGGGAGAAGAACCTTAAGACAATTATATAAATGAGTTCTTCAACAAGATCATAGAAGATAACTTCCCCAAACTAAAGAAACACACACCTGTACAGATACAAGAAGCAGACCAAATAGAAAAGATCAGAAGAGAAAATTCCTAAAGCATATTATATTAATATACCACTAAGTATACATAAGTGTAAGAGTAAATGTATTGAAAGCTGCAAGAGAAAAAAATGAAAAACACATATTTTAAAAAATCAGAATGAGAACTGATTTCTCAACAGAAACTTTGAAAGCCGGAATAGCCTGGAACAACGCATTCCAGGTCCTAAAAGACTGTGACAGCCACCTAGACTAATATACACAGAGAAACTATCTGCCATAATTAATGGAGAGAGAAAAACTATGCACAATATAAACAGACTAAAATAATGTATATCCAATAAATCACCGTTAAGGAAAATACGAGTAGCAATATTTCAGGTTGAAGAGAAAAATGAGCATAGCAGAGAAACTATGGAAAGAAAATGCAAAGCCATGATTATTGAAACACAAAGAACCATTGAGAACCGCAAACAACAACAGGGAAAAATCAATATGCTACAATTAATGCAACATTTCAATAATAACTTTAAATATTAATGACTTAAATTCTCCAATTAAGAGACACATATATACTGAATGGATCAAGATATAAAATCGATCTATCTGATGTCTACAAGAAACACGTCTTACCTTTAAAGATAGGAAATACCCTTAAGTAAAAGAATGGACAAAAATATTACAATCAAATGAGACCAGAAAGAAAGCAGGCATTGCAATAGAAACATCAGACAAAACAGACTTCAAACTATAACTAGTCAAAAGCAATAAAGAATGATACTTCATTTTAATCAAGGGAACAGTTAATCAAGAAGTTCTTTCCTAAACATATATGCATCAAATGCTGATCCCAATTTCATTTAAAAATATAGTGCAGGATTTAAAGACACACACTAACATCAACTCATTAATAGGAACTGATTTCTATACTTCATTTTCTCCAATAGATAGTTTATCTGTTCAAAAAATAAATAGAAAATTTTCATATTTAATTTACATTAAGTAGCAAGTGGAATTAATAGAAATCTACAGAATAGTTCACCAAAATACAAAAAAAAAAAACCCATTCATTTTACTCACCAATACAAAGAAGATTTTCTAAAATATACCACACCCCATGAAACAAAACAAATCTTTACATATTCAAAAAGATTGAAATCACTTCTTACATTGTACCTGCCTACAAAGGAAGAATCATCATGCTTTGCAGCTACGATGCCTACTAAGCACAATGACAACCAGCATGCCATAATAACCGTAAGGATGCAGTAGTGGCAAGCAGACCTCTGTGGTAACCAACAGCTCTCTAATTGGACTTAGGACATGCTTAAAAGAGAAAAATCATGTCTGGTACAAGAAACCTAACTAACTACCAAGAGCTAGTTAACTTGTGGATGTTAGAGAAGAACCTACAGTTTCTACTTTACTAAATCAGCATAATCCCTAACAACAATATAAAATCTGTTCTTTTTTTTAGATTTTTTAATTTTTTATTAAATTCTTTATTAATTACACTCTATTCACCTTATATACCCCTGTAGTTCCCTCGCTCCTTCCATCCCAATCCCTCCCTTCCTTCCCTTTTCGGCACCAGTGTCCCTCCCCAAGACCACTGATAGGGGAGGTCTTTTTCTCCTTCCTTCTGATCCTAGTCTATTAGATCTCATCAGGAGTGACTGCACTGTCTTCCTCTGTGGCCTGGTAAGGCTGCTACCCACCCCTTAAGGGGGAGGTGATCAAAAAGCAGGCCAATCAGTTCATGTCAGAGACAGTCCCTGTTCCCATTACTATGGAACCCACTTGGACACTGAAGTGCCATAGACTACATCTGTGCAGGGGTTCTAGGTTATCTCCATGCAAGTCACTTGGTTGGAGTATCAGTCTCAGGAAAGACCCCTGTGCCCAGATATTTTGGTTCTGTTGCTCTCCTTATGGAGTTCCTGTCTTCTCCCTATCTTACTATTTCCAACTTCTTTCATAAGATTCCCTGCACTCTGCCCAAAGGTATGGCCATAACTCTCAGCATCTGCTTTGATAGTCTGCAGGGCAGAACCTTTCCAAGGCCCTCTGTGGCAGACTCCTGACTTGTTGCCTGTTTTCTCCTTCTTCTGATGCCCATCCTCTTTGCCTTTCTGGATAGGGATTGAGCAATTTAGCCAGAGTCCTCCCTCTTGATTAGTTTCTTTGGGTGTACAGATTTTAGTAGGTTTATCCTATAGTATATGTCTATATGAGTGAGTATATACCATGTGTGTCTTTCTGCTTCTGGGATAGCTCACTCAGGATGATCGTTTCCAGTTCCCACCATTTACCTGCAAATTTCATGATATCCTTGTTTTTTTATTGCTGAGTAATATTCCATTGTGTAGATGTACCACAATTTCTGTATCTATTCCTCAGTTGAGGGGCATCTGGGTTGTTTCCAGCTTCTGGCTATTACAAATAAAGCTGCTACAAACATGGTTGAGCAAATGTCCTTATTGTGTACTTGAACCTCTTTTGGATATATGCCAAGGAATGGTATAGCTGGATCTTGAGGAAGCACTGTTCCCAATTGTCTGAGAAAGCGCCAGATTGATTTCCAGAGTGGTTGTACAAGTTTACATTCCCACCAGCAGTGGAGGAGGGTTCCCCTTTCTCCACAACCTCTTCAGCATGTGTTGTCACTTGAGTTTTTTATCTTGGCCATTCTGATGGGTGTAAGACGAAATCTAAGTGTTATTTGATTTGCATAAAATCTGTTTTTATACTCAGAAATATATGTAGTGCTCACCACACATCAAGCAAACCTCTCTTTGCAGTAGACAGAGACCATCACAGAAAACCACAACTATTCAAAGTGCAGAGATGTGGAGCCCAGTTCCAATAGATTCATTTATGCAATATTCCTTCACCTAATTTTTAGGGGGAACATTGTGGAAGAGTGGACAGAAAAATTGTAAGAGTCAGAGGATTGGGGAATTTTCTGTAACACTGTGTCTCCTAGTAATGTCTGAAGCTACACTCATAAAAAATCTCACCAATTACTGCACAAATATGAGCCAAACAGGGACATTAGACATGCCAAAATGGATGAGGGAAAGACCAACAAGGTTTTCAACCTTACACAAAGAATTATAGGCAAGAAGCAAATGATGAGAGTGAGAGAAATAGTCTTCCTTGGGAAGAACATACCAAATAGTTGTCCAATTCTAAACAGTCAGTCCTGACAACATTCATAGAAGGAACACTTTACAGATTAGCAGGTTATATTTAAGAATTTATAAATACGCATACACATATATGTATATGACAACAATTAATGAAAAAGAAGTCATGAAGTTGAAATAGACTAAGGAAGATATATGGGAGTATATGGAGGAAAAAAGGGAAGGAAACTATGTAATTATAATGTCAAAAATAGTCATCCTGACAAAAGCCATCTACAGATTCAATGTAATTCCCATCAAAATTCCAACACAATGCTTACAAACCTAGAAAGAGTACCAATTAACGTCGTATGAATAAAATAAAAGAACCATGATAGTCAAAACAATTCTATACAATAAAATAACTTCTGGTGGTATCAACATTCCTGATCTCAGACTATACTACGGAGCAATAGTAATAAAAACTGTGTGGTACTGGCATAGAAACAGACAAGTTGAACAATGGAAGAGAGTTAAAGACCCAGAAATAAACCCACACTCCTATGGGCACTTTATTTTCGACAAAGAAGTCAAAATCATACAATGGAAAAAGGAAAGCATCTCCAATAAACATTGCTGGTATAACTGGATGTCTCCATGCAGAAAATGCAAATAAACATATATTTATCACCTTGCACAAAACTCAAGTGCAAGTGGATCAAAGACCTTGACATAAAACCAGAGAATCTAAACCTATTAGAAAACAAAGTGGGGAAAAGTCTGTAACTCATTAGCATAGGAGAAAACTTCCTGAACATAACACCAGTGGCCCTGGCTCTGAGATCAACAATTAATAAATGGGATCTCATGAAACCGAGAAGCTTCTGTAAATCAAAGGACACTGTCAATAGAACAAAATGACAGCCTATTTCATCAACCTTACATCAGATAGAGAGTTAATATCTAAAATATACAAAGAACTTAAGAAATTAAACATCAACAAATCAAAAAGCACAGAGCTAAACAAGGAATTTACAACAGAGGACTCTTTAATGGCTGAGAAGCACTTAAAGAAATGCTCATTGTCTTTAGACATCAGATAAATGCAATGAAAACAACACTAAGATTCCATCTTACACCAGTCAGAATGGCTATAATAAAAAACTCAAGTGACAACACATGCTGGAGAGGATGTGGATAAAGGAGAACATTCCTCTATTGCTGGTGAGAGTGCAAACTTGTACAACCACTCTGGAAATCAATCTGGCACTTTCTCAGACAATTGTGAATAGTTCTACCTCAAGACTCTTATCACTATACCACTCTTGGGCATATACCCAAAAGATGCTCCACCATACAACAAGGACATTTGCTCAACTATGTTCATAGTGACTTTATTCATAGTAGCCAGAAACTGGAAACAACCTAGATGTCCCTCTACTGAAGAATAGATAAAGAAATTGTGGTACATTGACATAATGGAATACTACTCAGTTATTAAAAACAAAGAAATATGAAATTTGCAGGCAAATGGATAGAACTAGAAAAGATCATCCTAAGTGAGGTATCCCAGAACCAGACAGACGCACATGATATGTATTCACTTATAAGTGGATATTAGACTTATAGTGCAGGATAACCATACTACAATCCACAGACCCAAAGAAGCTCTCAATAACCAGCAGGGTTCGTGGGAGGGTGTCAGAATGTCATTCAGAAGGTGAAACACAGTAGACAGCAGAAGTGGATGAAGAGGGGGAACTGGACCAGAGATGGAATGGGGAGGGAAACACAGGTGAGGGATCAGACGTGGGGAGAAGGCGGGAGGGGGGAAGGGCAGGTGAGAGGGCTGGGAACAAGAAGGGAAACTGAGAGGAGATATCTCTTTGTCAAGATGGAAGCCTGTGACAGGGTAGGCTGCTGGGAGGACATGGGTGTGACTCTACTTGTCATTCCTAAGGGGAGGGGGTGGACATAAAGACTGAAGTGACCACCTCCTAGCCAGGTAGGACTAGGGGAAGGAGGGAATCAACAACCCACTGGCAAAACCTGTGATCCAAAAATTACCCTGCCTACAAGAAGTGCAGGCATAATTAGGGAACAAAGATTGAGGGAAGTTCAATTAATAATTAGCCAAGCTCAGACCCACCCCACCAAAGAGAGCCAGCTTCTGTCACTAACAATGATGCTCTGCTGTGCTTTCAGACAGGAGCCTAACTTCACTGTAGTCTGGGAGGCTCCAGCCAGCAGCACATGGAGACAGATGCTAGGACTTGCAGACAAGCATGGGGCAGAGCTCTGGGGGTCCTGTGGAAATGTTGGAGGAAAGATGGAAGGACCTGGAGGGGACAGGAAGCTCACAAGAAGACCAACAGAGACAACAAACCCAGGCCCATGGGGCCTTTCAGAGACTGAGATATCAGCTAAGGAGCAAGCATGATCTGGACCTAGGCCCCTACACACATGTAGCCAATGGGCTGCTTGGTCTTCATATGGGTTGCCTGGTGAGTGGAGGCAGAATGTTGTTTCTAACATGGACTCTATTGCCTGCTTTTGGATCACTTTCCTCTGGCAGGGCTGCCTTGCCTGGCCTCAGGGGATGAAGATATGTTCAGTCCTGATGTGACTTGATGTGCTGAGGAAGGTTAAGAGTGGGGAGCTCTCCTTTCCTGGGGAGAAAATGAGGAGGGAAAGGGTGAAGAAGGGAAAGGAAAGTCTGGGAGGAGAGGAGGGAGGGGGCACCCTTGGGATGTAAAAATAAATTTAAAAATTTTAAAGTAAAAAAAAAAACAAATTATTTGTTACCTGATGGTAATATTCGCCAATATTGTAAAAGCCTCAAGATCTAGTGGAATAATTTTAAGGAAGTATTTCATTTTTAAAAATCTATTCCTTGTTCGAAAAATATAGCTAGATTATGGTGTAAACGCCTGTCAAAATTTTAAGTCATAGAGATTCATCCATATAGAGCAAAGTGGGAGGGGGAATATGAGAAAAGTCTTTTTCAAGAGTAGCACTAACAGATGCTATGGGTCACACATACATCCTCTCATCCACGGTGAGTGGATACACTAAACATCTTCAAATATGTTCGGTTTGAAAACATATAATCAACAAATATTTACTGAGAAATCAGTTTGTGCCAGACAATGGTCATAGTACAGAATTAGTCAGACAAGACTACCAGGAGAGAAAATTCCATAAAGCAATCGCACTATCATAAGTATGGCGAAGGAAAGAAGGGTGTGATGAGAGGTAGCTGGCTACGAATGGCTGTGGGGACAGCATCAGAGATGATAAGCCAATTGCAAGAACCCATCCTTAAAAGGGGTTTGAAGCAAAGGGATGGTAGAAGCAAATGATGCGATGCAGAGACAAATGTGAGATAAGAGAAAGATTATAAAATGGCTACAAGACAGGAAACACAAGAACTGGGCAAGAGGAGGATGTGGAAAGGTGAGCAGGATCAATCCATGCAGAGATTTCCACGGCGAGACTCCCTTCTCCATGTGACTGAGCAGCCTGCGAATGATTGTACGCAGAGGGTGGCATAATCAAATTTGCCTTCTAAAGAAAACCGCTGGCTTCTGAGTGGGGAATTGATTATAGACAACAAAACCGGAATGCTAGTGGCAAAAACCATGTGATGTATAACTTACAGAGTTATGCTAAGCTCTTCATAGCAAACACAGGAAGAAGATGAATCTGCATGTTTCAGAGACTGAATTGTCTGGAAATAGTAATCGAGTTGTGTTAGGGAGGAATAAAACAGAAAAATAAGAAACTAATTCTATGTGTATGACATGAACAATTGAGTTGAGGGGGGTTAAGAATGAGCCCTTGCTGATGCTGATACAGGATGTCTTGAAGAATGAAGTGAGGGGTGTGTGTGTGTGTGTGTGTGTGTGTGTATGTGTGTGTGTGTGTGTGTGTGTGCACGCGCGCGCGCACACGTGCTGAAGTCCTGAGGTGACTTTTTAATATTTTAAGTTTAAGATGCTTATCAAAATTTACTATGTACCAAATGGCACTTGCACCTACGAGCCTGAAATTTGTGTGAAAAATTGGCTTTAAGATAAGTTTTTGGAAATTACTAGCATACAGATAGATTACTAAAATCATAGACCTAGAAGTCTCCACCTAAAGGAATTGTATAGGCAAGTGTGCTCAGCACAAAGCATTTGAGAAAAAAGAGAAGTCAATAAAGAAGGCAAAAATGTGAGCGTGAAGTAGACCTAGTCAACAGAAAGGTGCTCATCTCTCAGCTCCATTTTTGAGTAGATGATCATGGCTTTAAGCTTATTCCACAGCCTGGAACAGAGAGACTTCAATGGGTGGAGTTTTAGGTACAGTTTACACTACACTGAACAACCTGCACCCATTTTCCTGGAGAAAAATACCAAATGTGACTAATTCCTAAAAGAAGTAAGGAGAAAATGGGGAGGGGAAAAAAGGGGGAGAATACAGTTGAAGATTAAGCCTCTTTGGACCGCCCTTATCAATAACATTGTCACTCTTTTTCCTCTTTTATCTTAAGCAATGATTTCTCCAGAAGCTTCCAGGAGTGCCCACATTGCAGGTGATCAGACACATGCACCCCATGGTAACTATGATATAGCTCAAGACAAAACAGTAAACTAAATTTTTTTCAAACATTCTGAGATTTCTGTTGTTGTTTCTCAATTGCACGGTTCTTGAATGTGAGCTTTGCAAATGACAATGTTGTTTTGTAATGTGTAAAGGTTGAATGCATCTGGCAAAAGAGAAAGGAGGGACTCTTTGGGTCATGAAGCTAAAAATAATAGACCTTTTCCTATGACCTGCTGTTGTGTGGCATCTTAAGTTCTTTGTGTTCTAGGATCAATTTTCCGATAAATATTTACTATCCCTTTCCAATTTCAGAAGCACTGGGAATCAGTTAGAGAGTCAGGCTATAGCAAAGTGGTTAATATCTGTCTTTTGATTTTCAATAAGCATCTGCTAATTTTCAGTCTGTTGGAATCATATAGTCAGACTAAGGTATGATTTAGCTAACAAATATTTGAGCCTAAGGTATAGTTTCTTCCTCTTCTGAGCTAGGAAGTTTGAGTAAGACTGTATGTATGACCAGAATCCCATGACCACATTGGTGCTAGATGGACTCTCTCCAACTGCATATTGAGAGGAAGGTTTACAATAATAATTCATTAGCCTTGCCTGCCTCTTTCCTTTAAAGATCCTTGGAAGGTTGTCATGAGTGGCAATGCTTACTATTGCCACCTGATTTTGTTCCCTGTACAATTATTTTTTTCCTTAGGGGCACCTTTCTGAAATTCTCAGGATCATTCTTCCCACCTAATTCACCTGGAAAGAATTCTAATTCTCAGAGCAATAGAGATTTTCTGTTTAAGTGAATTAAGAGTGGGTTGATCCAAAACAAGGCAAGCAAAGTAGCAGCAGCGCTGTGAACAGCTGATGCCGGTGTTCCTACTGCCTAAGAAATGCCTTTGGATTTGATGCTGAACAGCAAAGAGCATGGGGAAGAGACGGTCTCAATCCCCAGATAAGCCAGCTTTTAGCATTGTAGCAGAAAAGATTTCCTGAGCCACTTAACAGAGCACCTCAACAGAATAGGTTAATAGAGTTTATTTTCCTCTCATAGCAAGTCAGGAAGAGGCAATTGCTGCTCTTGGTTCTGGGTCTAGGCTTTCAGAAAATTTAAGGCTTTCACATTGCCCTCTTGGGTTTAACATGACATGCAAAGATCCACTGTTCTGCTGAAGAAGAAGCTACATGATATACCAGCCACATGAGAAAGTACGTGGAGAAAAAAAGCCATGGGAGGAAACTAACAGACCCCAGTCAACAGCAATGAATCCCAAGTGGGTGAGCAGCTCAAGCTTGGACTCTGAAGTCCTGCTGTGCCGCTCCAGTGGACACCATGTGAATGAATAATGAGTTGCTGACCCTACTGGGACCTGTCATCATGCCTTACTCATAGAATCAGAGTCAAAATGTTTCTTGTCAGCTACCAATTTTCTGGGAGATTCACTTATTCAATATCAAAAACCACAAAACATATATGCAAGTCCTAATAGGGGTAGCACAACCACGTAAAGAATTCTAACACTTTATATCAATGATGCTCATACAGATTGTGTATTTACGGTTAGATTCTACTGTATTCTAGAAATCCTGGGTGTTTGCCTTTCTCTCTGTCTGTCTGACTCTCTATCTGTGTGTGTGTGTGTGTTTCTATACAAGGTATATGCTTACTTTGAATGCAGATAAGATACTTTCTGCTCAACTAATGACAACGACAGGAAAGAAATTATGGCCAAATTCCTATATACGTTTTACCTTTAAGTTTCTAAACCCAGAGACATTTTTTTTCAATTAAGAGTGTCCATCTTCTTCCTATCTGCATGTTTCCAAGCTCTTCTTCCAAAAGTTTTGCTCTGTGGGGGTGGGGGGAGGAGTTCCTGTGACCACAGTCATGCTGACATAGCCTCTCAAACTCTGTTTGGTCTCCATTGTGTTTTCCATCCACTGGGCTAATCTAATTTAAATTTAATTTTTACAATCTTATCCAGGGGTAGTGCAGATTTTATTATGATCATTTCACCTGAAAAGTAACTAAAATATGGACCACGGTGCAAAAAGCTTCCAAACATAGGTAGCTACCTAACAATAAGGTTTTTTTTCCTATAGATAAATTAGTCAGACCCCTACTTCAGTCCTCCCTTAGGTGAGGGGTGCTTTTCATGCCATATTTAGCCAAGTTGGATCGTCCAAGTGTGTTTGTACTGTATGGTCTATTTGTTTTCCCAAAGGCATCAAACTGTCTAATGAACTGTTGAAAACATAGCATGCTTAATGGAACCCTTTTACCTCAAAGGAAAATACCTTTAAAGCAGCTATCTGTTTCTTTGCGTTCAAGATCTAACATCATTTTAGCAGTGAACAAAATTACACAGACAGCCTTATACTCAGCATTCTAAAATCATTAAGCTCACCAAAACTTTGACCTACCACCATATATCATCAAAGTCCCAGCTCACCTACCTGTCCACATCCAGCCTTCGACACCTTCAATCCATCCCCCACAAGCCCACATCTGAGAGAGCCATGGGGCAACAAACAGATTTCCAACAGGAAAACAAAAAGAAAACCTCTCTTAAGTTTCCTTTTGGCCTAATGCCTAATTCTCATTTTCTCCACCATGGTCACATGATGCAGACCAAAGGAATGCAAGAGCTCAGCATTCATTTTGCAACTGTGGCACATAGTGCTTCAATCTGTATTGTGCCCCGGGTGTAATTATGTCTACTACCTTGCGAGTGTCAAGCTGAGGCTCACACACAGCTTTATCAGCCATATAGAAAGCAATTCATCTGCCTTCTATTATGTTTGCTTTGGTTTCCTTTAGGTTCTGGGAATGTGGTCTAGTGTTTGTTCTCATGGCTGCCAGCGTTTAAACCTTCCAAGTGGTTTTGGATTCCACATCTAAGCATCAGACAGCTAATGTTCAACACACACTATGTCCTCAGCCGAAACCACAGAAACTCCTAAAAAACTTTCAACCACAATTTTTGTCATGAAACTATTGTAAATCTATGTTCAACGTCTTGTTTAAATTTTATTTCAACCTTTCTGTAAGTGGCTGCCCTTTTGGAAAGTGGTTTCTGGGAATGTTTATATCAGAGGCACTTATGAAACTTGACTGCAGCCATTGCTGGGGATTTAAGAAGGCTAATCACTTCACTTCTGCTTCAGAGTTAATATTCCTGTGCTCACTAACTAGAGCACTAAGTGAAAAGTATACCCCTGTTAAGGAGGAGAGAAAGGCAGCCTCAAGGGTGCAACAGACAGGATGCTCACCTTCTCTTCTCCCTCTCTTCTCTTCCAGCTAATTCGGATGAATACAAAATTATCACAAGGCTGATTCTCCAGAACTGAAAATTACCATATAAGAGAACTGACTATTGTTGGGACTGCCAAAGGTTATATGGAGGTATGTAGTATATTGCTTTTTCTCTCACCATAAATTTTTGAAATTTTTGTTATGAAAACCAAAAAGAAAATGCATTAGTCAAAAGGAAGCTACTTCACCAAATCATGTAACACTAGTAAGGCCTAAATAACAGAATTGATTGTGTTTTCTAATTTCTACTTAGGAGAAAAACTCTAAATATTAATGTTTCATGATTTGACCAAAATGAAAATTTGATAACAATTATAGGCTATTTGAAGGCTAATTTTACTATTTCATATAGGTTATAAGAAATATTTGTGTTCATTTTTAAAAGAAAATTGCCTTTCTAGTTTTGTCATAAATAAAATGCTAATTGATGTACTCTGTTAGCACACAATGAACTTCCCTCAATTCAATTACCTAAAATCCAATGGTTTTATTTGAATGTGGATCTGTTGATTGGGAATTTGGACAGTGTGTGTTCCCAGAAGTGTGGTCTTAGCTAGGATGGTGTCCAAGGCTGGGAACCAGCTAGAGAGTTCAATGGGGTCACGAGTCTGGGGCTCTGCTTCTTGCTTTTGGCAGGCTTTCTTGATGCTTCTCTTATGGCCTTGTCACACATCCAACTGCATATATTCATAGAATGGATGTTGTACATGGCAGCAGATTTCCCAAGGAGAAGACAGGGCTTTCAGGAGACATGAAGGCCAGGCCTAGGCCTGATATAATATGGGATCTTTTGCAGTCTTTTGATCAGAGCAAATCATTGGGGAAATCCTAGGTATTTGGAAAGATTTGGCAGAAGGACCTTGAATCAGTGGTCACTCTAGCACCTTAGAGAAATTATGTCTTAAATGAAAAAGGTATACACACACACACACACACACACACAGTAGAGAAAATTTACATTCCCTCTTGAAATGGATGAATCAGTACATACAGAGAAGTAAAAGGTTTATGGTGGCCATTTTGGGAGATTCCTACATGTTTTTATTATCCTTGACCTTAAGTTGCTTGGTAGTAGAAAATATTATCTTAGATTTTGAATATCAAGTATCTTGGAAATCCCTATCATCCAATGACAATATAGTCTCAATTTTAGAATGAACTTAAGAGTTAAAAGATTGGAGAGTGAAATGACAAATCTCTTTGACCTAGAATAGAATAGACTATATTAGAATTGTTAATTAAATAAAAATGACTAGTATAGTTCTATGGCTAATCTTACTTATCATCTTGACTACACCTGTAATCAACCAAAACCCATGCAGCTGAGAAAGCCTGCAAGGATTTTTTTCTTGATTAGATCATTGAATATGGGAAGACCCACCCTAAGTCTGGGCCACACCTTCTTGTGGCAGCCCACATAAATTGACACAGAAAAAGGAAGCTTTTGCTATTTTCCTTGCTTGCCCTCACTTTTGCTGGCAAGTTTACTTATCCAGATGCTGAGGCATTCCTTTGCTGATATTAGAACCTGCTTCTTCCAGATTCCAGCAGTCACTGAAGACCAGTCATTCTCAATGAATTCCCTGGGACTCCAGCACCAAATTGAGACATCCAGTCTGGTGGAACCACCAGATTTTTGGCCTTTTCATCTCAGAAGACAGCCATTATTATGCTGCTAAAACTATAGCCTGTAAGCCACTCTAATAATTCTCATATAATATCAGTTCTTTTCCTTTAGAGGACCCTAACTATCATATATAGGAAGGACACAGTTTAAACCATGTGTTAATAAAGATATAGGGGAAAGACAACTTATTTATTTTAACTTTGTATTTATTAATTTTACATCCTGGTCATAGCCCCTTCCCTCCTCTCCTCCAGGTCCAACCCTCCCTCTCTGTTTCTCCTATCACCCCTTCCCTACTCCTCAGAGAGAGGGAGCACCCAATAAACGGCAAATGATGCATCTTTTCCTGCGCAATCACCTACTTTGTGCAGCAGACCCCATGGCAGTACCTTGATCTCTTAATGAAACACTTATGCCACCTAAAACCTAAAGGCTATCATCAAAATCTGTCTTTAAATTCTATCTGTCTGAGTGTTTCCCATGCAGAAAAGCATGGAGCAGGCTTGAGACCCCTAATTTCAATCCTGCTTGCAAAGTTGGCCCCTGCCTGGTGACTGGGTCACAGATTTCAATCCCAGCTAGTAACAGCCCACTCTCTCAACTGTTTGTTCAAATAACGTGATTTCTGCAGACTCCTCTTTGGAGACTAGAATTTTGGTACCAGCCAGGGAAAGGCTTCATGATGAGCTAAGCTCAAAATAACACTTCTAGCTTTTAAGTCTCTGGTGAACTTTCTGCTGGACACCTGTTTACACCTCTCTGCCATTGCTAAGGGAATCAAGCACATACCTTGTAACTTCACTGTAAAGGTTGAGTGTTTCCTCTCTTTGCTGATTTTACTTCCCGTCTTTCGCTATAATCAGTTATAACCAGGAGTTCAGCCTTAGGATGAGCCTTGAACATCCTAGAAAACCATCAGACCTGCATCACTGTCATGATAGGAGGGCACACTGATTCAGAAGGCAGGAGGCAAGCTGCAGGTTGCCTTCCAGGGACCCTGAATCAGAGTGGAGGATTAGACATAGTAGAAATCAGCACCCCTCAAACACATACACATGAACACATGAACACACACACTCACATACGTTCTCAGATATGTTCAAACCATACTGTAGATTTTTCACGTGCTTGTAGTGTTACATTATAATTTTTAATCAAGAAAAGCAAATATATTCAGTTAATTAGAAGCAAATTCATTGGCAATTTTTTTCTTTGTAAAGAATTTTTAAATGGAATTACAGATTTGCAACTTCACTAAAAGGCAATATAATAAGTACTTGTCCTATGAGCAATGTTCTTAAGACATTTAGTCCAAAGCAAATCTTATAGCTGATTCTAGAAAGAGAAATGAGGCTGAGTGACCAGAATTATCTAGACCTGGATGGTGAGGGTACTGTAAATATGGCCTCAAATGCATAGTCTTAAAGCAACAAATGATAAGCCATGTAGGGCTACAGGCCTGAAAGGGTATCTATCTTTGTAAAAAAAACAAAACAAAACAAAAAACAAAAAAACCTTCTTCTAACTTACTTCCCTCATATTTTTTTCCTTCCAAAATGACCTTCTTTATTACTTGTTCATCAGAGGAAAGAAGCAAAGAAATTAAACTCAAATAAGCAGGTGCTTTCTGAATTTCCTCCAGAACTGTCCAACCCTAGTTTCATGATAATATGAGGAAGCACACAGCATGGCAAGCTTCTGTCCTTGTGTGGCACAGGCTGATTTTAGTATCACCTGCTTTTATTTGGAATGAAGAGGAACCCAAAAATAAAATGAATTGGCTCAGATGCCCATGATGAAAATAGCATTGAAAGATCTGTCTGCAGCTGGCCCTCACCACAGTCTATGCTGGGGTCTCCACCTCCCTCCTTCACTTCCCTCTCCTATGCCAGGGCAGCTTATTCACACTGCCAGTGCATACTTAACACAGAATTCTTCAAGTACCACTGCAAAGCATCCAGCAAACACAACTCTAAACTTAGTCTCACATATGTAGCCAGAGACACAGATTAAATATAGAGACCTAGAAATACATACAGAATGCCAGAGAAACATGCTCTCGGCCAGAAACATATTGTGAATATGCAAATACCTCAGTGTCTGGTACTGTAGCTTTGCCCTTTAGCACTTACCTCACTCCATCTTTCTCTCCTTTTCTCTTGGTACCATATCCCCCTCCACCAGTCTCTACCCATCTGTTTATTTTTTCCTAACTTCTCATTTAAAAAAAATATGGTATCACCTCTTAAAAATAAGAAAAAATATGGTGCCACAGTTCCCACTGCCAGGTGTAACATATGATGCTTCTTATGGGAGCTGGGAAGCAAAATGTAGAACGGGGGATGGGTGTATTCAAACTTTCCTGCAAAGGTTACCAGAAACGGATTCCTACCCCCTGTTGTCTGCACTGTGTTCATTCCTTATTAGATTTCAGGTTCACTTTGTAGTTTACAGAAATTGTATAATCCAGACCTTGTCATCAACTTGCTAAATTTATTTTCCTGAAATGAGAGGCCTGGCAGGGGCAAACCTGCCTCTCAAATGTCTGGATCAGAGTTTAGCTATGGAAACAAGTGTTAAAGTGCCATGGATGACAAGCGCTACGGGTGCTTTTCACATCACGTTCTCTATGGACAACATCATTTTGTATTCTGACCGGTGCAACCGCGTCCTCTCTACTTAGTTGACAAGCAACCATCACAGAGAAGATGTGCTTCTATGAGCCAGCAATTAGCACTGATGCAAACTGTCTAATCTAGCAAGAAAACAAGACTTAATTAAACCAATTAGCCAATAAATAAAACAAACATAAGGATGAAAGAAGGAAGTCAGGACAAATTTATTTTCCATGAGCTAAATTCCCTTCTAAAAAGAAGACAACTGAATAAAAACAATTCTAAGAAAAGACCCTACTATATCTGTACTCTGTATTCTTGTTTACAGCACTAAAGATCTAGCCCAGTGAGCATCATTATTAGAAGTAGCTATTTTCAATAAGTTGCGAGACAACGGGCATCGTTAATCTGATCTGAGAAAGATAACAGAATAAAGGAATGGGTAGTTCCGGAGTAGCCACTGTGTGCTGGCCTAGCGACCAGACATGAGTTATTGTATTTCATTTCATCTTTACAAACAGCACTGCAGGGGAGTATAATCCTTGTTTTATGAGAAAGGAAACTGAGACTCTGAGAGGTTAAGTAATATGCTCAAGGCCTCAAGGTTATAAGTGCAACAGCCAGAATTCAATCTGAGCTTTGTCTACAAAGCCCATGTTCTTTCCACTGAATCAACCTAGACAGCAAGTTCAGGGCATGTAAGGCCAAATTGGCAAACCCCAGTCCTGGCATGCTTCCCCTCGGTTTAGCTGGTTTAAAAGGACAAGGTATCACATCTCCAGTTGGGTCACAATAATTAGATGTGTTCCCCTGGCCTTCAAGTGATGTTGGCATGCCTCCAGCTCCTAGATCAGCATTGCTCAATTGAAATCTCATCTGACCCTTGATGAGTTATTAAATCAGAGTCATATTTAAACTGATGTTCAGAAACTCTACCCTTAAAAAACAGGAACATAAAAAACTAAAAACCTCTATTTATTCTTTTTTTGTAAATACTTACTTTTAAATGTAATTATCAATCTTAAAATAAACCAGAAGAAATGGACCAGATATATTGCTAAATCACACGTGGATAAAAGAAGAAAACAATGTATGCTTATGTTCCCCAAACAGGTACGGTAGATACATGGGCTGTTGACTTAAAAGGACCATTTGTTTACATGTGCTGAGGGTCAAGCGTTGATAAGCTGTTTGAACATAGGTGTCTACCTACCCTCATGATCTCAGAAGCAAGCAAGAAAAAAGGACTTCAAATAAAACAATATAAAAAGAAAATGGAAAAGGACATTACAAACAGCTCTTGAAACTAGCAGTAACTGAACAGCTACAGTGAATTATGGCCATACAAAAATTTGTAGAAATATATATATGAAGAATTTAACGTGACATTACCAGTGATATTTGGCTTTAGATTCCCCAGAATAAAATTGTGACTGGGGGGAGGAGGTCACAACCACAGTTCAAGCAATGTGGATCCAGGTCAAGATTCCCATAGCTCCTCTCCA
The DNA here is from genome assembly GCA_028658305.1 of Pachyuromys duprasi. Taxonomy (NCBI): domain Eukaryota; kingdom Metazoa; phylum Chordata; class Mammalia; order Rodentia; family Muridae; genus Pachyuromys; species Pachyuromys duprasi. Next base: position 28,881,630 of record CM053762.1, read on the forward strand.
GTAATTTCTGTCTTCCACATCCCTGGAGCAGGGATGACTCTGAGGGGACTAACCAGCAAAACCCAAATAAAACTAGTGTTCAAAATATCAGAAAAAAATGCATCTCACACCTCTAAATGGGGGGGTCTCCCTTCAGTTTATTATTTAGAGGATGATTTGATTGATTGGAAGTTGGGGAACCATAGAAGCACAGGAACTGTATGTGGAAGGAGAAGTGGAAATCTGCTCATGATCTGCTGGTTCTTACCCTGTGGGTCACGACCAAATGACCCTTTCACAGGGATTGTATTTCATACAGCCTACATATCAGATCTTTATATTACAATTCATAACAGCGGGAAAAAATAGTGACAAAATGGCAACAAAAATAATTTTATGGTTGGGACTCACCACAACATGAGTAACTGTACCAAAAAAAGTCACAGCATTAGGAAGGTTGAGGACCACTGGCGTAGACGGGCTGCTGCCACTGCCTGAAAATTAATAGTTCATTTGTGAAACCTCAGTGGAAGGGAGAGATGATGCTGTGATACTGTGCATCCAGAGCACCTGACCCAGGGGAAGCTACCTCTGAGACCTACAAGAGGGAATGTTCTACATCACACTTTTGAGCATTTGCAGTAATCATTACTGTAGTTGGAATCTTGAATATCTTCCAAAAGGCATTCGTGTGGAAGGTTTAGTTTCTAAGTCTCCAACACCACTGAGAGATGACAGGTACGTTAAGAGGCAGGGCCTTCTGAGAATGAGCTAAGCCACGGCAGGCATGGCCTCAAAGGATAAAGTGAGACACTCTTTTCTTTCCAGCTTTTTGCCTCCCAGATATGCCCAGGTGAACCGATCCTCTGTAACATGCCTCCACCATAATGTATTGCCCACCACTGGGCCCAAATCAGTGAAACCAACTGACCATGGACTTAAACCTGTAAAATAACTCTCAGCTAAAATAAGCCTGTCCTCATCAGTCATACATCTCAAATGTTTTGACAAAGTGACAGAAAGTTGATGAACATGGCCACGGGATATTGGTCTTGTTCCACTGTCTAACCTCAATGTGGTAGTAGGGACTGATGTCAAGGTTATAATCAGGTAGTTCCTAGCTCTTGTGGCACCTATAACTTGCTCAAGAATATGAAAGTTGTCCTTTCTGCCTTGAATGTACTATGGTCATTCCAAGCCATTCTTTGAGTGTGGAGTTGGTTCAAGCTATAAATGAGTTGAGATCTTTAAACTCTAACACAGGAATCACCAAATTCCTATAGTCAAGGTCCCTTTTGGAAGGCGATACTGTTAGTCATCAATGAAAAATATATCCCATCTCTCTACATACAATTTTTTTCTTTGTTTATCTCTGCTCTGAAATAGCTCCTTTGTACAATTTAGAAAACAGGTAACTATCTTTGAAGGGTTTGGAAAAAAATTGAAGTTTCATTTGAGCTTCAGAAGACTATAAGGCACTCATTCATTCAATATTAATCAAATAATCACTATTAATTAAATCCTTTGCTGAATATTCCGTAGAGTGAATACTATAGAATGCGAATGTTTATAGTACGTTGAGACAGATACAAGTAGTTATGTGCACAGTAAAGGAATAGGTATGTGCACAGAATATTTTGAGTATAGAAGGAAACATTAGGGACTTAATATCTGAAGGTGTGAAGTGATTGGAAGTTTCACAAGTTTCCTAGTGCATGTCACATATGAATCATAATTGGGCATTCTCTATTAAGGCTTATTTCTGTATGAACTACCTTCAGTACTCAGTCCTTAAACTAGAATAAGAAAAAGCATTTTAAAGAATATATATGTGTATACACACACACACACGCAAACTCAAATAGGAAACTTCACACTCATACACAAGTACATGCACACATATGACTAAACTGCTGCAATCCATATCAATTCACATAAAGCACAAGGAAGATGAGATTCTGCTTCTTCTGATGTTCCTTCCACTGAGTGTTAACAAGGTCAGACTAGACAAGGCAACATGGCTCTGTCACTGACAAAAGTCAGCCTCAGGACATGATAGATGGGCACCATTTGGGGAAGGTCTCCTGAGTTTAGAACTGAACTCTCTGACTTGTAACTCCAAGTCTTTCTCCCATCACTTAACTCTTGGTCTCTGGCACAAGACTCTCCAATAGATCTCTCCAGATGATGCCTCAAAGTAGAGCTAGTGAAACTAGAGGCCAGAATTGGGCTTCACTTGTGAGCAGTCATTTTTCAGATCAAATTTTGTCTGAGTAAAACTTTCCCCTTTTCATTAATAATAATTGATTGTGTGTAAAGCATGGCCTTGATTCCAAGACAACCAGAAGAGATGCAATTCAAACTTTGGGTTGCCTCATTTGTTTACTAGGAAGAATGCAAAGACTCTCCGGAGTTCTCATTATTTTGTGTATTTTGCAAACACTTTGGTGACTGGCACATGCTCCCAGAGGTCCTGATGACACTTTCCATCATCCTATATTATCGTGGTTACTCTCTATATGGCTTCATCCATGCAACAGACACTCCAAGTCCACAAACACAAGCCATTCAGCATAATTTGTAGGTATGTATATGTCAGTGAGAAATGAACATGGGCTATATAAATGTTACTATATGACACTAGATGATGAAATCCTATTTTGTTGTCTGAATATCAGTCAGTGCCCAAAATAAAATTTAATTTGATCTACTGATACACGTAATTGATACATGGACAAAAAGTTGCATCTTTTCCATATTTCTTAGAAAATAAATGTCTGGTAACTTTGGAAGTATTTAAGTGTATATGTGCCTCCTTTACCATATAATATTACAATTATATAAAATGTACTCTGGCATGATGATTTTAATTGATGGAAGACATAAGAAGAAAAGTAAAGACGAGTTTCAAGATATAGAATTGTGTTCTGATAATTGTATTCTTTTGGTATTTAGATGACTACACTAGATTTACTACTCAACGTAGAATACCTCTTCTTTATCCTCTTCTCTCCCATCGCTGAAGGTTCTGCTGTGCAAGCCTCGTCCTTTGAGCAGATAGACGCTTTGTGTCCTGACGGCATGGAAAGCTGCAGTGCACACTATGGATGGTTGGAGTTTCCCCTTAAATGAAATACAGGAGCCATAACTCAGTTTCTCTGGCAATGAACCTCAGAGGCCATTCATCAGGATGTGGCAGACATTTATCTCCTCAAATATGCCAAGGCAGATGGAAATAGCATCTAGCCTCCTGTCAGAATAAATAACCCAAATATTGTCTGTTTCCCCCTCCCTGCCCTAAGAAGACCCAAGCAGATGAGCAGCCATAGATCAGCCAGCCAGAGGCAGAAGCAAAGCAAACCAGGCAGCTGTCAACCTTTGCCCCACTCCCGCCTTCCCACGGTGGGCAAGCAGGCTCATTTCACAATGGGTGGGCCTTTACAGGCCAGGTTTTTGTGCTGAACCTCTGAGAAAGGAAGCCAGGGCTAATGTGCTATTTTTCACTCTAAGCTTGCAATCAAAATCTCTTCTGAGGTTATTGGAAATGAAATTTATATTCATTTTCCACACTAAACATAAACATTTGCAAGATTGCTCCCTCTAAGAAACATTTGGGACGGGAAGTTCCCAACCTTCTTTGGATCAAAATTATGCAACACTAAAATCACTACAACGATAAATTTCACTACACAGGCATGCACACAGACACTCACACACATTAGCGTACTTTTTAAAAGTTAAATTATTTAAGATTATTTTTAAAATAAATCTCAGAAAAACTCAGGGGCCTGGCAAGGTGGCCTAGCAGTTAGGTACAAGTTCCACTCTTGCAGAGGACTCGAGCTCCATTCTAGGACCACGCTGGGCAGCTCACAGTCGCCCACAACACCAGCTCCAGGAGATCCAGAGTCCTCTTCTGACCCCATATGCACATAGTTTTTTAAAAAAAACAATAATTTTTCTTTGTTTTTCTAGACAGGGTTTTGTAGCCTTGGCTGTCCTGGACTCGCTTTGTAGACCAGGCTGGCCTTGAACTCACAGCCCATCTACCTGCCTCTGCCTCCCTGAGTGCTGGGATTATGGGCATGCACCGCCATGCCAGCAATAATAAATATTTTAAATTAGAAACCTAAACAAACTAAATCAACTAGAGGGCCGGATTTTTAAATATTCATGTTTCTTAATTTATTGTATTTGAAGTATCTTTAAGTTTACTCAAAGACAGGCTCAGTGACTAAGTAGCCTTTCCTTCCTATAATGTTGGCTTTGTGCTAAAATTTCTTGTTAAATTCTTATTTGTAACCTTAAGTTGATGAAGGCAATAAACCTCATATCACAAAGAGCCAAATCTAGGTTTAAAGAAGCACTAAACCAAGATCAGCATTCAAATTCTGCCCTGTTCTATCGCATTTGATAGGAAAGTGTTGGCCGGACATTTAGAGCCTCTGGGCAATGGTGGGGTAGGGAGAGAGGGTATCAATTGGAAAAGCAAAAGCAAAAGAAGTATTTTCTTTCTTCTAACCATATGACCTTTCTCCATCTTTTATGTAGTAGCTTTTTCAGTGATTTTTAGACAGACAAACTTTTTAAGTAGAGATGAAGGCATGCCTCTGCAATTCTTGCCTGAACACCACCATAATGTCCTAAGAATATACTCAGAAAAACCTACTACATAGATCAGAGTAGGCAAAAACTACAATAGTTAGCTGAAAAGTATTTTTCAAATGACAAAAATAAGGGAAAACTGACTTTGTGACATAAGAGAAATTGGTCTACAAAATGAAGTTTCTAGGATGGCGGGGGTGGTGTGTGCTTGGCAATGGGCAGGAAATTTTTGACATGAAGGTCAAACACACCTGAGCATCTCCCTGTGAAGAATATTAAGAGGTACAAACAAAACAAAAAACTGTCAGCACATTTTCTGTAAGTGAGTTGAGGTAGGCCTGTGGATGGTCAGCTACTAAATTAAGAAATGTAGATTGATCCCTGGGAGACTAGACCCTAGGACTTCCATTGCGATATTTTCAGCAATTTGTGTGTTTTTTTTAAACCTGATATGCTTTTTAATTTATGCCCCTGGTGTCTGTGTACGCGCACGCGTACGTGGGCACATTCTTCCCGTGGCTTGCATGTGCCTATCCTTGCCTTCCACATCATTTGAGGCAGTGTCTCCCATCTGCAGCTCCCTACACAGGCCATCTGTCTCTGCTTCCCACCTCGCCCTAAGAGCACTGGATCTACAGACTGCACTGCCACATCCATCTTTGGTTGTGTGGGTTCTGCGGGTTCACACTCAGGTCTCCACACTGGAACAGCGGGTGCTTCACCCTCTAAGTCACCTCTCCAGCTCTGGTGGCCATTTTAAAAATCAATATTGGTAAGTGCTTATGAACAGACATATGTACACACAGAAGTACATAGAAACACGCCATCTTTAATATGGAATTTAATGTCCAAAGAACAACCGGCAGCCCTTTCCTGAACAGCTATTCCAGCTGATATGGAAATAGCTAGTCCTGCCCCTCACCCATGGCATTTAAAGAACTACGCTGCGGGGCATGTCTCCCTACCTAGCCTCCTCCTTGCCCTGTCCCAGACCATGCCCACACTGGCTAACTTTCAGAACCTTCTTCACATTTATGAGAGCCTAAGGAAAAGTGGAGGAGAAGAGGCAAAGGAAGTGAAAGACACACATTAGAAACAGAAGTTAAGATCACTCACTAAGTCATCCATCAGAGAGACCCAGGTAGAGGCTGGCACTCAGATGACTGGAAAGAAGAAACTGCAAACATCTATCTGAAAATTAACAGAGAAGCTGAGAGTAGAGACCACTGGAGAAAAGGTCAAAATCAAGCTAAACTTCCAGGAACCAAGGTGGCGTGGTAGCTAGTGGGGATGAGCTGGCCTTTATTAAGAGGTTAAGGATCAGAACATTTGACCAACTGTTTTAGGTCTCCTCAGATTGAACCAGTGCCATTCTAGTTTGCTGCATCCAGACCTCTCCCTCATATGTGCCCCTGCTGTACCCGTCCAGTGTGTCACCCCACCCCCAAATGCTGTAGGCCTTTGGGTTGTGCATCACTGCCCTCAGGCATTTATTTCAACAAATGATTTTTCGGAACTCCGGTTTAGGTGCCAAGAATCCAGACATTTCCAAAAGAAAAATAACTTATTACTGACAATGTTTTTTAAACCAGGAAGCCATAAAGCCTTTGGTAATACCCCTAGCTTCATTCATCAAACCAGGCATTCTAATAATTGCCTGGAGGCACGGGGCACTTGATGACAAATGACTAACAAAGCACACAAGCAAGTGTGAGCATGTGTACACACACAAACACATGCTTACCCTTGAGCATGCACACTCCCCACAGAAACAGGAGCAAAACACACAAGCCCCATTCTTCCATAAAACTGACTTCTTCATTCTGCTGCCTCTAAAGGAAGCCCATATTTCTGGTCACTTTGCAGGGTCCTGTCCACTAGAAAAAGTCCTCATTCAGTTTTCTCCTTATAAGAATTTTGACCCCATCATTTAACACAAAAGAACTGCTGTTCTCACCGGAGGCTTGGTCATTTTCCAGAAGAACCGAAAAAGTGCCCCGCTCAGTCCCTAATACTTTAAAAAATGAGGTAGTGTCTATTTCTGCCTCCTTAAAAGGCAGGTCTAGGGGACAGATGGCAGGGAGCAGGAAGTCCCTGAAATCAATTGGCTCTGTGGAAAACTGTGAGTGGAAGACATCCTTCATTTGCTCTAACCATAATGCATGGGGCTTGCATTTTGTGCTCTATCAAATCAAACCTTCCCCAAGGAAAACCTGATTCTTTTAGGCTCAGTCTCTGCTCCCAGAGCACAGACACACAGCCTCCTTCAATAAGTCCCCATTACTGCCGACTGCATTGGTTTCAGAGCCAAATCCCAAGGGCTCCAGAGATGGATCATTCAATCTTCTCAACTAACCAATCCCAAGAGGTTGTTGCCCTGCTCACTTGGCTGAGCTTCAGAAGCCGCAGCCTCATGGCTGGGGTGGCTGTGGGCTAGGTAAGCTGCTGCAGAGGACAGACCTTCTCTTTCTAAAGCCTTCCCCGCACATACTTGGAAAGGGCAAAAGGAAGGTGTGAAAACAGAAGCAGGGGCTGGGTAGGAGGGTGGGATATTCAATCTTAAACAGGTTGGACTTAAAAAAAGAAACGGTGACTTGACCCTTTTCAAAAAGAAAAAAAACCTCACGCTCCTCCATGCCCTTCTGGGAACTTGAACCACCCAACTATGTTGTCGCATAGTGAACCCACACCCAGAGTGTTAAGTATCCGTGGCCCTGGGTCAGAGAAATGTCATCATCCCCGCCTAGGGGCTGCTGTCTTTAAATAGCTCCTCTTATTTACTGTGTGCATAGTGTTAATGTCCTTTAGTTGCTCTATTTTCAAGGATGGAAAAGCAGTTGCTAAGCATTTCTAAATGACAGCCCCAGGGTTCATTAAAAATATGGCAAACATTTGCTAAGCTCATTAAGTGCAATTTGTGTGTGTGTGTATCAGATTCCTCCTCTGCATGTTCTGCGTGACCAAACATCTATTAACCCTAATCTCATTGATGAGTCTGATACATTCAAACCAGCAATTAGACAAAACAAAAGGGATATTTATGGAGAGACTCCTAAACGGGCTTTCATATTGGTCTAAGCTGTTTCAAAAAACGACAGTTTAATTCCCCTCTGTTAATCCCTCCCTTCCAGAGCTCCCTTTGTTTGATTATAGGCTGTCAGGTTTAGGGATTCTGATTGAATCAAAATTTGAAGCAAACTAGAAACACATAATAATTATGCTATTTAAGCACTGTTGCCTACTGTATAAGCAAAGGAAGTGCTCTACAAATGAAGACCCCAGCACAAAAGCTTTCTGAAATGTACTGCCTGCACAATTAGAATCGGCAGAATGTGAATTAGATGGTTGTTTTCCCTGATCCAAAAAAAAAAAAATCTCCAGTTGATGAGTTTTGTGTGGCAAAACACCATGCGTTAAATCTGTTAACTAGGCAAAAATATTTTAAGGCAGGCTCGAGCTGCCCTTCCTCCCAACCACCCCCTCACCTCCTGCCACCCCAACCACAGCTGTGGACTTGTCTGACCTACAGCAACCCTTCCAGCTTTCCACTAACTCAGGCCACTGTGGTGTTATTATTAGAGGCGGAAAGGATTCCGCATCACTTACACGGTGTAAAGCTGGACAAATAAACAAGTAGTGCTTACGATGTCTCCCAGTCATGCTGGGTCTCCATTTTTGAATGCACTCTTTCAAATAGCAAGTGACCCTTCTTTCTCCAGCTTGTAACATGTCTTTGTCTTCTCTCAGAGAGAAGGAAACTCACCAAGAGGAGGGAATAGCCACAGAGTTCCCCAGCAGGAACATTACTCTGAAGTGGCTCTTGACCAGCTGAGCTTTTGCAAAGTGTAACTTTTACAGCCACAAAGGAGTGTGTCTTATTTGGGTTCATTAAATTTCCTCTTACTTGGCAAAGGGCTGACCAAACTCACAGCTGCGGAGAAAACCCAACCCTTCACCGTTCTTCAAGGCAATTTAGCACCAGACAGGTTTCTAATTGAAAGTCCATGCTGAGATTTGGATCTTGTAATTTTTGCCTTTATAAAGAAAAAGAAGAATTCCGTTTTTCAGGTGAGAAGCAGGTCCTACTTTGCCAAATCTCTGGTGTTGCTAGTAAGAGAGGCAATGGGAGATAGCACTGGGTGATTTACAGAAGGCCTGCCTGATGAGGGGAGGTGCCAGATGCACAGCTGTATGAAGAGCTGTATGCATCATCTCAGAAACAAAGAGGCCAGGTACATCCTTCAGCAAGTGCTAGGGTGCCTGGCCTCACAGAGGAACTACATTTGCCAGCATTCCGTGCCAACAGGCTGCAGAGTCAGAGGCTTGCAAAGAAAGGTTCAGGGTTTGCAAAACAAGAGGAGCTAGATGTTCTTCTACAGCTGTGCATCTGACACAGCTGGCAAAACCCAGTCCTTCAAAAGTCACTTTGAGGCTGTCACAACTTCCCTGAGTTTTTTTGTATCTCCAGACTCCTGCCAGCACGAGCAGTTTCCTTCTGATTTGGCTATAGCCCTCCTCTTGGATATGTGAGCATCTCAGTATTAAAATACTTTCCTACTTCACCTTCCCTGAAGCCCAATGGATACAGGCAACAGGCACCCTAAGCAGGAAAGAGGACCCCAGTTGGCTAAAGCCAAACCTCCTTGGAAGACTGGCTCTAAAGCTTCATGTGGTGGTGGAGGAGGAGGAACAGTGGAGGGGTGATGTCACTTCATTCATGCCTTAAGAAAACCTTTCAACAAATCTTTGTTGAACTCTTGTGGTGCTGCACAAATTTGCTGGTAGAAAAATGAAGAGGTATGTTCCTCTAGCCCGTAGCACTTACAGCACCGAAGTCATTGATCCATAGGTAACAACAGAAACGTAACTGAGCAGCAAAACCGACCCATGTTGTAATGACAGCTATATCATTTTCTAACCAACCACATGGCAGTGAGGAAGCCAAATCAGTTTATCCTCTGAACAGCTGCTTCTAAGTTCCTGTCTTATAGGCCACTGTGAAATTAGAGACAGCACAGTTCAAGGTCCCATCTTACTAACTAACATAGTGATCACTTTTGTTCCCTAACAGACACTGCATTTCCTAAAGGCACCTTACATATTTATTGCCATAATGTCCCAAATACTAACTTAATACATTGTCTCATGTTTAAAAGCTGTTCAATAACTCTTGAATGGATAAGTGCTGGAATGAATGAACACACAAATAAACTGCAAGGTGATAATTCATGTTTGCTAATTGATTTATTCACATTATAATTAAGTATAAGTAACATACTATAGAACACTAAGGCTTATTCTAGCAAAGAAGAGGCAGTCTTTAGTAAGTCAAGGAAAGAAGGGAGCAATGATCTAAGGCATGATACATGAAGGCAAAGAGTTGAAAAGACTGTTCAGTGTGTGGCATAATTTTCTTTACTAGGCATCTTCGGGTCTCTTATGCGTGATGACTGACCTTTCTGCCCTGGAGTCAAGACAGGCCCCCTGTGACCTATTGCATTTACTCTGAGCTCTGTGATTTCCTGAGCCCCGAACAAGGATCCTACACATTAAATGAGAAGTCCCTGTGAGTGGTGCAGGTTCTCATTTCTGCTGAAGGAAATGAATTCAGAAAGAAAATGATAATCTCCTGGGAGTAACACCCACACAGTTATCACTCAAGTGATCCCACAAGGCTCTGAACCTGACTGAACAGTGCTTCATAAAGCTTCCTTTCAAGGGGTTTCTTTGTCATCAGTAATTAGGAAACACTTTTATAGTCTGATTAAATATGCTCAATCTGCGTCAATTTTGTACTTATTTTTAAACTATACCCATTGTTTCCCTTTTTCTAATTTTCTTCCCTTTTTACCTATGAATCTTTAATTTAATGTCAGCCCCCCCCCTAACTCCTTCCCATTTCTTCTTCTCATACCCCAGCCCAGATGTCAACAACAATATTTGAAAATCATTTCTGGGTGCCATCTTTATATTCATTGTTAATTTTTTTTCTTGGTCTTCTAAAAGAGTCTCATGTCTGGACCCTTTCTAAAGGCCTTCTTAGCTTCAATTATTCAATAGTTTCTTTATTCATTCCACAGATGGCTACTGAGCATCTACTTATATGCCTCACAGTGTCCTAGGTGAGGTGGAACTCCAGCTTATGAAACTCATCTTCTGATTGGAGTATACAGCTCTCAAAAGAAAACATCGCAAAATAAAGGCATGGGTAAAATTCACCTTTGGGAGTCTGTCACTTTCCCCTTTCAACACACTTTTTTTCTTCTGTTCATCCTTTACACCACCCAGAGTGAAAACTTCTCTCCCAATGGATCCCCACTGGGTCAGCACCCCAGAAGGCACAGTCAACCCACACTTAGAAATAATCTATTACGCTTACACTAAATTAGGGTCCTAAGGCTTCTCAAATGAGGGTAAGTGCATGGCAAGCCAGGAATTTGCAAAACCACAGGGAAAAGCCAGCACTGCTCTCTAGAGCATGCAGCCTACCAGATGAGAAATGGGAATATGATAATAGAGATCAGGACATTAATGTACATAAAAATTTTCAGACGAAATGAGTGAGGAAGGATGAAGTCAGCAGTTTTTACATTCTGCCTTAGTATCTGTGAGACACAAAGACAAATAGGGACAAAAGGGAAAACCCAGAAAAAGACAGAGGTGAGCTGCTGAGTGTGAAGCCGCATCAGGACGGCCCTTGATGGGGTCTGGGCACTGTTTCCATGGGGCCCAGATCTCTAGCCTTGGCATTGTGATGCTTTTCTGTAGAAAACCTTCCAAAATCTTTCCCTGCTGACCAGAAAGCCACCTCTGCCCATTTTACTTGCCTAGGCCCATCTCTAGAACTCTTCCCTCACCATTTCTTCCTGCACATCTCTTTTCAGATATTGGAACTTCCTTTTTCTTCTCAAATGCATTCATCCCATGCCCCGGCCACTCACACAGTTTTGACCAAAGTATTCCTTGCTTACACTTAATCACCCCTCCCCGCTCCCAAAAAATCTCCTATCCAATGCCCCACGCCCTTCCTCAGCATCCCATGACTCGTTTTCACAAGGTATTTTTTTGTCCAGGTCATTTGCTCTTTGTCTAAATCTAAGAATCTAGGGAGTCTCTGAAACTGTGACTGAACTGGAAGGCGCTGCCTGCTATCTGTTCTAAGGTCCATTTTAATTCTCTGTATAGCGTTGATTAGCAGCTAAAATCATCTTACTTCATATCTATATAGTTTATGTCTGTCTTGCCCTACCTTGACTGGAAGTTCCAGAAAAGCATGGATCCTGCCTATCCTACCTCCTGACACAGCTTTCCTCTAAAGTATCAGGAAAACCATACCCCCCCCCCACACACACACACACTCTGAACCACACACATACTGTAATTACAGGCTGAAGTAACACATCGAGTGAGCTAGCACCAAAAATAAAGTTCAGTAGCATTTTAACAGAACAGCAAAACATGAAACAGCAGAAAGGCTAGAAACTCGGCCTTTTTATTTTAGAGTTCATCGTGAATCTGCTGATATCGGCAATTGGTTGTACCTTTCAAGTCCCCCAAACGGCTGGTTTCTTGTCAGTCAGACTTTTAATTCAGATACATTGTTCCAGATATTGTCTCTTCTCTGAAGACCTGAAGTGCAAAGCTATGTTATCAATATCCTCCAGAAAGCAGTGGGATTGGAGTGGGGTTACTCACAGGATGGAAAGTGCTCTGGTAGAGGTCATAGAAATTATTTTGAGCAGAATAAGTTTATTCAGAAAAGAGTCACAGAAGCAGCACTAACCTATGAGCAGTGTTTGGGGAGGCCAAGATGAAAATTTATAAACAGTGAGGAAGCAGGACTTTCTTACCCTGGGCCCAGCGGTAACGTGTGTGGCAAGTTAAAATTAGGAGTATCTACATTTATAAGGAGGAAAGGGATTTCCCACATAAGAAACTACAGAGCAGGAGACCTAAGTGGAGAGTGATAAGGCTGTGAAGGACCCATGTCCTCTCACTCCAAGATTTTGACAAGTCTGCTGCCACTTGGGAGTTATGAAAAGGCTTTAAGGAGAGTGACCTGTGCTTCAGAACGCTGACAGAGGCAAGTGAAAAACACTTTCTAGTAGCTAGGACAAAAAGAAAGAAGCCAATCCTGAGACTAGTGCATTCACAGAGGTAGATGACCAGGGCTCTGCACTGGGACAGAGAAAAGTCAACCGAAGGAGAAAGAGGCAAGACTCACTAATTAGATACGCAGTGTAGAAGCGAGAGAAGGACGGGAGAATAGGGAAACTGTCACAGTGCATGGCAGCAACAGACTAGGAACATGGGAAGGAGACAGGTTTGAAGGGAACTCTCTCATCTGCTGATGCACTTTGAATGTGTGACTCCTTCCGGCAGCCCTGGCATTTTAGTGGTTGTTAAAGACCTCTGTGCCTTAACTAGTGGGTATTTAAAGGCTGAGATAAAAGCATCCTGACAGGCCAGCAGGAGAGGTATTTTAAGACAGTGTCTGTCTCAGGATCCTCCCTCCAGCCACCCACAAAGACCACTGCCTTCATTAACTGAACATGGGCCAAGCCTGCTGCCAGCCACCACCGACACCCCCCACATCTCCATTGTCATACATTGTAAGTTGTTTCAATCATCCCACATAATGAGCCCACTTTGCAATTCCATTATGACTCACTCTCAAGTTTAAAAGCTTATAGCCAAAGTGGATAAAGGAAAAGCATCAGGGAGGTACTATGACATCCTCTGGGGTTTCACATGCTTCCCTGGTGGCCCAGCCAACCTTCTGAGCATATAGGACTCCTGGAGGATATTTGCCAATCTCTTCCTCCGAGAGTATTAGTAAAAATCTATAGTTCCCTGCTGGAGACCAAATGCAGCCGCCACATTCTGCACTCATGCCAGCAAAGTACTTCACACAGACAGGCAGCTTCCTGAGGCTACTGTAGCTCTTGTCAGCCTTTCAAACCTCACACCCACAGAAATCTTTTGTATTTAAGTGACTGGCCACAAAACCAGAATGTGTCTTCTGGTCAAATGTGCTCTTTATATGTCATACCACGTTTCTTCTCCCTGATTTTTTTTCTAAAGAGGGAAAATTGCAGTTGGCTTTTCCTGCTTGCGCTTTCATTATGGTCACAGACATCCTCGAAGAAGTGTGTCTGCTCACACTGAGCTGCCTTGTGCCAAGAGAAATGCCATTCACAGTCCAGTATAGCTTGGCCTTGTCCCCTTTGAATACAGGCTTAAATTTTCTAGGAAATACTGAAGTGTGTCAGAGTGTTATTAGTCAAATGAGCTAGCGACTGTCTTTCTTCCCAATTTGTGTTATTCAGTTCTCAAGTCTCTCTAAGCTAATGTTTATGTTGTGTTTGTGCCATCTGAAGGAGGATCCTGTTTTGTCCTTCTTTACCAAACACCTTCTCCTACCACCACATTGAAACAGAAGTTTGGAAGTCCAGATCACAGCTCTGAATTGGCAGGAGGCCTAGCTAATTACTCTGCTGGCACTGAGCCCCTTGGGAGACCAGACAGGCCTTCCTCACCTTCAGTATAGCTCAGAAAGGGAGAATTAAATTCTGGAAAAGGAGCTGTGAGAAATAATTCACTGCACAGAGAGGTGAACAGAAGTGTCTGTTGGAGGACAAGGGCAATTTGGCAGCATATCTGAGGCTCCCAAATGCCAGAGCTGCAGTGAAACCCTGTTGGGGGCAAATGGATTGAGTATGACCCAAGAAATCTTTCCCAGGATGCTAAGTTTTTCTAAAAGGACATAGTCCAGAAGAATGAGTTAGAAGGATCGAGGCAGAATCATAATGCATCAAAAGATGCAAAACACGTACATTTGAGTCTTAATGTTCTCTTAAATGTTATTTTCCCCCCAAAGGGCATCTCCATAAAATATTTGGCTATTCTTTAACTGAAAAACTTGTTAATGAAACAAATATCTACTGAGAATGTCTAATGAGACACACTACCATGAGTGCTACAAAGACTTAAAATAGCAACAAACCTGTGTTTCTGTCCCAGAACACAGTGGTAGGTCCTCTGAGGACTTGAGATATCATCAAGTCATGGTCCCTGTCGAGAAAGGACACTCTGGTGAGGAGTGACACCTCCTCAAAAAAGCTGTATCTTTGCATAGCCTTGGAAAAGGGCCTTGTGACTCTTCCGACAGTATGAGCTTCCTGCGTCTAATGAACTGCTTCTTCTCTCCTTCCTTCAAGGGGAGGAATTTCAAAATTGGGATGAAGCAAGCATATACAGTAGTCTTAGAAAAGGGTGTGACTTAAAATATGTAAATACTGGGAGGAGATGGTGTAGTGAACACAATATGGGAAAGGAAGAGAATGAGACATGGAAGGAACAAGAAACGAAAAAGGAAATATTTGAATAGGCTTATGGTATATTGAAGAGGTGATGGATGTATAAGAAAAGCTGATGAATGCGTATGACTGAAACTCATGTAGGGGTAGAAAATAGGTGCTCCAGTCCTTTGCAAAAGTAGCAAGTGCTCTTAATTTCTTTGGCCCCAACTTCTAAACCTCAGCAAATGTGTGTCAGCGGTTCACAGTATGAGTTTAGGTCATCCATAAGCAGCTCATGCTTTCCTTCTCTAGATGACCTGTTCTGATCTAAATCAAACCTGTTATGGGTATATAGTTACCAACTTCACTGTGTCCTTTTCCTCCAAACTCACAGAAGGACACAGCTAAGTCCATCCTCTCCCCTCTGAAGCCTCTGCTCTGCTAAGCCATCCTTGTCAATTCCAGCTCTCCAGTCACATGCTCGTTGGGCTTGAACAGCACCGCAGGAATCTTGAGCTTTCCATTCCCTGTTGACTGAGAGAGAATGCTCATCTCTGTGACCTGAGTGCCCGTTGGCACTCCAACCCATGGATTCTGTGTCTCATTTCTAAGTACTCTTCCAAAAACAGCATCCAAAGAAATGCCACTACTTCCCCCACTGAGGTATATATGAGAAAAACATTCTCTCCATAGTGTTACACACATCTGCTATGCAGTCTCAAGCTTTCGTGGAACAACGTCAAGTAAAAGTAATTGCGCACAAGCCCCTCCTGTCATGTCTTTGCCTTCAATAGTCCTGTCTAACCCGGCTCCTTTCTCTTCTCTTCAGCAAGGCATGAAATGAAATAAACCTTGGAAACAATGCATACTCTAAATCTAAAGGTGAAATGAAGGCCATTTATTGCATCATCCAAGGCTCTTCTTCCAGATAGCACCCAGCTGCCTGCCTGCGTTAGCTTCAGCAGGGAATAGCTAGCCCATCCAACAGGTACTGTAGGCCTAGTGAAGAGACCCCGAGCAATATTCCCAGACCTGTGACTATTCGAGAGACCTGAAAAAACATTAATGCTTCTGACATGCAAAAGGAATACTGAAATTCATAATGAATAAGCAATGTTTAATGCTTATAAAAACATCATATACTCCAACTTTGTTGATGGCTGCATTAAATATTTGTAAAATTTCATCACAACTTAAAGAAAATAAGTAGCATATATTTTTCACATGCAGCAAAAATTTGAATGAACAAGAATTTCAAAGAAGTCACAGTCAATTATAAATTACATTAATTAATTGATGTCAATTAATCTTAAAAGTAAATTACAAAACCTTGTCACTTTGTAAGAAAAATTATATTTCATTTTGGATATAGGTAGGTATTAATATTTGGTGATATGTGGCATAAAGACTCTAAAAATAATATTTCAAGTGGTTTATAAAATGGCCTGGACTGAAAGTTCAATGATGGACACTCCCTGCCTCCATCATTCAGGATGATCTTTTCTAGATACCACCATTTGCCTGCAAATTTCATGATTCCCTTGTTTTTAATTGCTGAGTAGTATTCCATTGTATAAAGGTACCACAATTTCTGTATCTATTCCTCCACCAAGAGACATCTGGATTGTTTCCAGATTCTGGCTATTACAAATAAAGCTACTGCACACACAGTTGGGCAAATGTCCTTGTTGTACGGTTCAACAGCTTTTGGATATATACCTAGGAGTGTTATAGCTGGATCTTGAGGAATCCAATTCCTAATTGAGAAAGTGCCAGATTGATTTCCAGAGTGGTTGTACAAGTTTACATTCCCACCAGCAATGGAGGAGGGTTCCTTTTTCTCCACATCCTCTCCAGCATGTGTTGTCACTTGAGTTTTTGATTTTAGCCATTCTGGTGGGTGTAAGGTGAAATCTTAGGGTCATTTTGACTTGCATCTCCCTGATGACTAAGGACATTGAACATTTCTTTAAGTGTTTCTCTGCCATTCGATATTCCTGTATTGGGAATTCTCTGTTTAGCTCTGTACCCCATTTTTAAAATTTATTTATTTTTATATCAATCACAGGTTAGGTACTTTGCATCCCAGGTGTAGCCTCCTCCCTCATTTCCTCCCACCCTCGCACTCTCTCCCTCATCTCCCTCCTCCCCGCCCCCTCCAAGTCCACCAACAGGGGAGGACCTCCTCCCCTTCCATCCAACCCCAGCTCATCCTGTCTCCTCAGGGCTGGCTGCAATGTCCTCCCCTGGGATCTAGCCAGTCTGTCACTCCCCGGCTTGTGTGGGGGAGGG
>CM053762.1:28899306-28928169 GCA_028658305.1 Pachyuromys duprasi
AGGAGTATTCTTCAAGAAGATCAGGGATTTCCAGTGGTTTGTTGGTGTGTGTTGTGTCTAGGTTGAACTCTGTTGTGGCTCTGTGTGCCCGGCCTCGTGCTCTGTGCTAGAAGCTGTGAGCACTGCTGGTTAGTCACCCCTCTGGTCTGGAGTCTTTACTCCTCACTCTGTGCTAGAGTCTGAGTGTCCAGGTTTGAGATGTCAGCTGGGGGCTGTGCGCTCCGCCCTGGGCTTGTTGCTAAGGGCTCTCCCCTGGAATGGAGATTTGTCACCTACTTCTGGGCCAGGGGCTGTGCACCACGGTCTGAGATGATATTTGGGGCACACACAGTGGGTTTGGGTTGGTGTGCATCCGCTGTATGCAGGCCTGTCTGAAATGGTGACCGAGGCCTTCTCTGTCTAGCCAGTGGACAGACACCCGAACTGAGGTTTTTGCTGGCAGATGCGTGAAGCTTTCGCCCTCAGTGTGCAGTCTGGTCAAGATGGTCCCTGGATCCTCTCAGTCTGTGGTGGTTTCGGCGATCAGTGCGCACCCGTCGCACACCCGTGGGTTGAGGCAGAACCTGGGTTCCTCCCAGACCCGCAGGCGGACTCACACACTGACTGAGTTTTTGCTGGCAGAAGCATTTGGCGCTCGCCTGCAGTGTGCAGACTGGTCAAAACGGTCCCCCAATCCACTCAGTCTGGGGTGGTTCCGGTCTGAGCCTGCAGCACACCCACGGGTTGAAGCAGAAACCAGGTGCAGTGTGTGCTCACAGTGTGCAGTTCAGTGAAAATGGTGCCAGGTTCCTCCTGAGGCTGCCCGCGAGACTGTGTGATCCAGTCTATAATGGCAGGTGCGGGCGCCCAGTGAGGCTGCTCGTTCAGATCAGAGCTGTGCGCCGCTGGTCACCCAGAGATTTTTCCAGGTAATAACTGGGTGTCCCTAGGGTTTTCCCACTTGATTTTCTCACCGTAGGAGTTCCTCTCACCTGGCAATCACGAATGCTGGCGTTTTGGGTCCCAGAGTTCAGTCTCCTGGTCGCTGCGTTGTTTCTGCTCTCCTACCCCTCAGACACAGTGTTCTCTCATGGCAGCCATCTTGGATTCTCATATATGGAGATTTTCTTCCCTTCCCCACTACTGATTAGCAGTCTTACTGGACTTGAAAGAATGACAATATCATTTTTTTTAGAACTTGGCTTTACATTCTTCCCACCCAGCAGCCCCTGGCCTCAGAAAACATGGAAAAATAATGTCACAGTGCTCTATGGAAAATGCAGTCAGTCATGTCAGTTATTATGGATGAACACAGATGGAAACCTGGTCTATTCTCAATACGCATTCAATATGAGAATACTCAAGAAATTGAGCAGACAAAGGTAAAAGGATCCTGTCACTCAGTTCAACAAGAGAATGGTGGGTTGAATTCCTGCACAGCTCTGAGAAGTACCTGGTCTTTCCTCTTGTGGAAGTAAGAAAGATCTTGAGCAAGATCACAAAAATAAGCATGGCAGACAGGAGCCTCACAGAACCTGGGAACTATATCCAATGTAGTTATTGGATGTAGCAACTGTTGTATATGCCCAACATACCTAGGACATACAAAGAGGCAAAAAGAAGGAGAGAGACAAAAGTGATGAAAAGTAAAGATAAGTTCTTACTAAGCAAGTTTCCAGAGGAATCGTTTACGGAAACCAGAAGAAAATGCAAGGGAACATTTGCTGTCCCCAGCTTTAATGGAGAAGCATATCCTTACATTTGAAGAGTTCCTTTCTCTCTCTCTTCACTTTGAGGTAGTCATTTCTCTGTTTTTGCTGTGTACTTTGTTCACTGTGTTTTCTTCATGATATGCTCTGTGACATATGTTCTTGAGCAGATGATGAGAAAACACTGCTGAGATGTCATTACGTGGGATGTGATTTACAAATTATAGAGAAGAAAAAAGTCATATAAGAAAGTATTGCCTGAAAAACAAAATTACAAAAGAGAAAAATTAAAATTAAAATTGTTACTAAAGAAGAGAATAGCATCAAAGAAAATAAAAAACCAACCTTGATGTGAATAAGAAATGCTCTATTCAAAGGGAGCAAATCTGCAAAAGGGCAAATGAACAAATAAGACAGTAGAGATCAAATCTCTTTTCTGTGTCTGTCCCCAGTGGGGAGACTGAATAACTGGAGCAAAACCACACAGAATAACACATTACACTGCTAGCTTAAGTGTGTCAAGATCACAAAATGTTGTCACAAATTATTGGAGGCCAAAGAGGTATGAAAACTCACTGCATTGAATCGCAGAAAGTGAACAGAACAGTATTGTAATAACTGATGAAATTTAAAGTCCACAGTCATATTCTGCTAATATTTATTAATCTTTAAATTTTTTATAAAGCTTCATTAGGGCATCAGCAGGTGATTATGGGCCTGTCTTTATATCTGAAATGACTCCAAACAATTTTAAGAACAACTGAGCAGCCAAATCAGAGGACTTGATTACATTACTAAAAAAATACGTTTTTACTTGTAAACATTTAAGTAATTTTTTATATATTCAGTTTATCTTTATTAGACAAGTATTGTTTTCCACACCAAGAGGCAAGAACATCATTCTTACAGAACTGAAGTGACTTCTTAAGTATTTAATACCAAAATGTGGAGAAAGCTTTTAGCACACTGAGTCTTCACTGTAGTAAATGAAGACCCGAAGAAAACAATGTACACTTTCACATAGTTTATGAGTAGAAGATATTCAAGAAACTATTATTCTGGCACATTGTTAGTTTGATTTTAAAAGAAAAAAAGTAAAATATTGTAAGCATCTAGAAAAAATAGCAGAGTTAGCTCTGAAGAACATCCATCAGACACAGCCAGCCACTAAGTGAACAGATATGCTTGGCTATCAACTGTTGCTACAGAACTTAAACCAGCCTTTTTAAGCCTTTTAAAACTTAAAGCAGATTTTTAAAAATGAAGAGATGGTGTGAATCGTACAGTCATTAGCGGCAACTGAAACAGAAACTTAGAAAAGCAAGAGATACCTGTACATAAAACACATATATAAAACCTTGGAATTTTAAAATATATATTTCTTCCTATTGTACATGAGACATAAAACCATTAAATGATAAAATTCAAAAAGGCTTATGGATCCCAAAGAGAATCATGAGATCAAGCATAGGTTGTTAGAAAAGTAAAATGGGAAAACTCTGTATGAATTTGCATATCGACTTCTATTAAAATTCTATTATACTTCTATTTGAAAATAAATTTGAGACATTTTAATCATAGATAAGAATAAAGTACTAGAAATGGTACTAAATTAAAGAAAATATCCAGTATTTTTTACCTCAGGAATGAAGATAAAACAAAATCATCTTTTTAAAAGAATAAAAATGGAGTCAGTGAGATGGCTCAGTAATCCGACACTTGCCACAAAGCTTGAAAATGTGAGTTTGGTCCCTGGAAACTGTATGGTGGAAGGAGAATGACTCCTGTACACTGTACTGTGACCACCGCCTGTACACTGTGGCACATGAGTATATGTATACACACATACACAAACACACAGAGAGAGACATAGAGAGAGAGAGACTGAATAAATAAAGGTGAATTTTTAAAAGAAAGAATGAATGATAGAGTGGTAAGATGTTTTCTAAAATAAATAAATAAATTCAAGTATTTAAAAAAACAATAAAACAAAAATTTAGAAACACAAATAAACAAAATGCAGGTGAAAGATGGCAAATAATGAATGCAGCATGTGTTTGTACGAGGGATATTAAAATACAAGTAAGAAAACAAAAAAATATTTTCTGATTCTGAGAATAAGACTGTCTTGTTTGAATACTTGAATGTGAAAGGAGTATATTGATTTACTTAGAATGATACAATTAAAAACTAAAATAAATGTAGACTTATTTCCAAATGAAATTATGAAAAGGTTTATCTAAAATTTACTTTTAAAATTAGTTCAGCCAGGGGCTAGTGAGGTAGATCAGCAATACAGTGCTTGCCAAATGTGCTCAGGCCTTGAGTTCAGTCATAGTGCCTGGGAAAAAAACAATAATAAAATTTTCTTGCAAATTACATGGATTTTTCATAAACAGATCATTCCTTTCCTTCCTATGCTATGGAAACTACTCACGGTTGGTTTGGGGCTTTTGTTGGTAGATTGAACTTCCCCCACCTACCCATACACACACACATTGTGCTTTAAAACCCTATGGCTAAAACTAAAAACAAAGAACACAAAAATCATCTCACTTACTAATTAAGTTACAAACTAAAATTGTTAGTACAAACAATTTAGCTACCATGACTAAATAGGGATTCTGAGGATTATTCCAAGAATTAGGACATGTGATTGGAATTCTCAAATACCCATAATGTAGTAATAACAAAAAGATAAAATATTTAACAATTTAATTGTTCAACTGTTTCAGTAGCATTCACTATCCACTTGTTCTTTTGGGTTTAAAAACAACAACAACAGAAAACTAGAGATATTTTTCCAATGGTTTTTACATAATTCAGGAAGAGACAAAAAGAGGTAGGTTATTAGAAAAGAGTCTTTCGGTTATTGTTAAAATAAATTATGCACACAGAAACAGGTGAAATGTTATTCATTTCTTGGGATTAAAAAGGTCAATGAAGAGATCGTATACAAGATACAAATAAATGCACAATTGTTTTGCAGATAAAATATCAAGAAAAACAACATGTTAAAAAAATTAAGAAAACCCTAATTAGAAATGTAAAGTTTCAACACAAAGAAAACATAAATTTTTTAAAGAAATAAGCTGCATATATAATCATACATGGTATTGAAAACATCTTAATTATAGTTCTACAAAACATGATAACATTATTCTGGTTTAGTCGTACAATCCAACTGCAGGTAGCATAGTTGTGGTAGGTACCTATGGCACCTTACAGAAAGCACTTAAAGTATGAACCTAAGACTGGAACCTAAAGTAGGTACCTGAGGTATTAAGTCATACAATTGGCCGTGTTACCATTTTCTCCAGCTGGAAGCCGCAGCAACTAGCTAAAGGCTGCATGAGATAACATGAGGTTTCTTTCATGAATTCCACTCATCACTTCAAAAGACTGCATTTGGCTCTGAAGCTCTGTCTTTGTTTGAAAGAATACTATATTAACCTTCTTTGATTTTGATCTAGACACAGAGACAGGGAAGAGAGGAGACTCAAATTTTTCTGAGTCCTTACTGGATCAGAAGTGTGTTCTTAGGGACATGTCAAGAAGGAGTAGCATGGCGAGCAGGGCGTTTGAACCCAAGCAGGGAAACAACTAAGTAAAGATTCAATTCTCTGTTTACCTTCCCAAACATTTTACAGCGAGAATATCCAGTGTTCTACTCTGAATACATTGCTGCATTGTAAAGCTCTGTGTCTCCTGTGCATGCCTGTAGTCCCAAACCCTAACTTTGGATCACCCAGAATTTCATTAAGGAACTACTGCCAAAGAAGGGCTTTGTACAGGCATCACTAGTGGAAATCAAGAAAAGAATCTTTATTCCTCATGTTTATTAGTATGGACTGGAGAGAACATCTCAGGAAAAGTTACTCATAGTTAAAACAGTAGAAGTGATTTGAGTTAAATAAAGTAAGCCTCTCAGAAAACATATAATTCTCAAGGAAGGCTTCACCTTTTGTGTGATCCAAGAATTTTTTCTCAATTTTATAAAAGGCTTGGTGTGTGCTAGGATAGAAGTCCATAGCTGAATTGCTTTTACTTACAGAAAATGCTCTGAATTGTGAGAATGAATTCAAATACAGTTGGATTTTCCACACATTCCTCTGATCTTCTCATTTTCAGAGACTCAAGTTCACTTCCCTTTACCACTAAGTTTGGTGGAAACCCCTGCAATTATTCTGAAATTGTTCAGCTGAGCTACTCAGAATTCTTCATTAGAGTAGCTTGATGTCCACAGAAAGTCCTGCCTATCTGAATTCTCTAATATATCTGAAAACATGTCGTCAATTCGGTATGTAGAAAAATAAATAAGATTATACCAGTGTGTGTCCAGCACTGCTTACAGTTCTAAGAGGAGCCTGGTGATGGCTAAAAGTACTTAAGGAAAGTCATCTTCGAAAAAAGTGAGCATTTAACTCTGCTGTGCTTCAAGCAGTCCTGAAATGGACTAACTTGTCTCCATCTGAGTCTATACTCCCTATGAAACCTTTTGACATGATTTTTCAGTATTCTGATTTCCATAGCTCCTTCCCTGATGTAAGGCAAAATGTTACCTACTAATGGAGACTTCTTAAACATTGAATTTCTCAAAGTACATTAATACACTCATATTTTGGCCTAACCACCATTTCCTGTGAATTCGTAACTATTCACACACACACACACACACACACACACACACACACACACACACAAACTGAATGTCACTCTGCGGCTGGAATAGGAAAAGCCACCGCATGATGAAGTAAATGTCTTTTTTTTTATGTGAGAACAGCACATCCCACTGCCCTGTGGAGCCCTCCAAATATCAGGAAAGATTCAATTATCATAAGGCTGAAAAACTAAAAGGAAATTTTGACAACTGTGAGTAAGATGGGAACTGGGAACCACTGGAAACTCCTTCTACCTTTAAAAAAAAATTGTCATAACAGACTCAGAAAGTCAACATCAATTTTACAGCTGAATTGGCACCTCTTCCTCATCAGACTGATTGGCTAGCATTAGAAAACCAAGCTGTGTGCTCCAACAGGACAAATGGATGACAAAAACACCATTTAACACTGTTTGATCTTAAGCTGTTAAAAAATATATATTTATATATACATATATATGTATTTATAATGTATATAATGTATATATACATTATATATGTATATATACATATATATACATATATACATATGTATATGTATATTATATATGTATATATACATATATATGTATTTATAATGTATATATATGTATGTGTGTGTATATATATATATATATATATATATACACACATCCAACAGATGCCTATAGCTCAACAGCATATCAAAGTCTCACTAAAAAGATGAAAACAAGGAACTCTCATTTTGAGAAGTGTATTCAAAAAGGAGTGTTCTCCTTGCTTCACATCCTTGCCAGCATGTGCTGTCACTTGAGTTTTTGAGCTTAGCCACTCTGATTGGTGTAAGATGGATTCTCAGAATCATTTTGATTTGCATTTCCCTGATGACTAAGGACATTGATTATTTCTGTTTTTTAATTATTTTGTTTTTATTAATCACAGTTTATTCACTTTGTAGTCCCCCTGTAGCTCCCTCCCTCCTAGAGCATTTCCTTAAGTGCATCTCAGTCATTTGATATTCCTCTATTGAGAATTCTCTGTTTAGCTCTGTACTTTCTTTTTAGTTGGGTTATTTGGTTTGTTGGTGTTTAATTTTTGAGTTCTTTATATATTTTGGATATTAGCCCTTTGTTGGATGTAAGGTTGGTGAAGATCTTTTCTCTCTGAAAGCTGCTGTTTCGTCCAATTGACAGTATCCTTTGCCTTGCAGAAGCTTTTAAGTTCATGAGGTCCCATTTTAATTGTCTATCTTAGGGCCTGAGCTAGTGGTGTTCTTTTCAAAAAGTTGTCTCCTTTACACGCCTTTTCTTTTATTAGATTCGGTATATCTGGTTTTATGTTGAGGTCTTTAATCCACTTAGACTTAATTTTTTTCTGCAGAGTGATAAATATGGATCTATTTGCATTCTTCTACGTGCACACATCCAGTTAGACCAGCACCTTTTGCTGAAGATGCTTTCTCTTTTTCACTGTACAGTTTTGGCTTTTTTGTCAAAAATCAGATTCTGTAGGTGTGTGAGTTTATATCTTGGACTTCAATTTGATTCCATTGATCAACTTGTCTATTTTATACCAATACCATGAAGTTTTCATTACTATTGTTTTGTACTGCAGCTTGAAATCAGAAATGGTGATACCTCAAGAAATTCTTTTATTGTACAGAATTGCTGTAGCTATTCTGTTTTGTTTTTGTTTTCCATATGAGGTTGACAATTGCTCTTTTAAGGTCTGTAAATAAGGAATTGTGTTGGAATTTTGATGGAAATTGCATTGAATCAGTAGATTGCTTTTGGCAACATGCTCATTTTTACTATGTTAATGCTACAAATCAATGAGCATGGGAGATCTTCTGATAACGTCTTCAATTTCTTTCTTCAGAGACTTGAAGTTTTTGTCATACAAGTCTTTCACTTGGTTGATTAGAGTTATGCTAAGATAGTTTATATTATTTGCAGCAATTGTGAAGGGTGTTGTTTCCCTAATTTCTTTCTCAGCCTGTTTATCAAAGGAAGGCTACTGATTTTTTGAAGTTAATTTTGTATCCAGCTATTTGGCTAAAAGTGTTTATCAGCTGTAGGAATTCTATGGTAGAATTTTTGGGGTCACTTGGGTATACTGTCATATCACCTGTGAACAGTGATACTTTGATGTCTTTCTTTCCAATTTGTATTCTCTTGATCTTTATTAGTTGTCTCATTGCTCTAGCTAGAACTTGAGTGCCATGTTGAAGAGATACAGAGAGAATGAGCAGCCTTGTCTTGCCCTGGTTTTAGTGGAAGTGCTTTCAGTTTCTCTCCATTTGCTTCAATGTTGGCTATTGGTTTGCTACATATTGTCTTTCTTGTGTTTAGGTATGCCCTTGTATCCCTGATCTCTCCAAGACTTTGATCATGAAGCAGTGTTAGATTTTTGTCAAAGTCTTTTTCAACATCTAATGAGATGATCGTGCCTTTGTTTGTTTTTTACATTGATGGATTTTCATATGTTGAGCCATCACTGTGTCCCTGGGATGAAGCCTACTTGATTTTGGTGGATGATGGGTTTTGATGTGTTCTTGGATTCCATTTGAGAGTATTTTTAAAATTTTATTATTATTGTTATTATTTATTACTTATTCACTTTGTATCCTGGTTGTTGTCCCCCCCCTCATCTCATCCCAGTCCCACCCTCCCTCCATCTTCCCTGTTATCCCTCTCCCCTAGTTCACTTATAGAGGAAGTCCTCCTCTCCTGCTGTCTGACCCTAGCCTCTCAGGTCCCATCAGGACTGCCTGGATCCTCTTCCTCTGTGGGCTGGCTAGGCTGCCCCACCAGGGAGAAGTGATCAAGGAGCAGGCAACCGAGTTTATGTCAGAGACTGTCTTTTCTCCCCTTACTAGGGAACCCACTTGAAGACTAGGCTGTCTATGGGCTACATCTGGGTAAGAGATCTAGTTCCTCTGTACGCATGGTCTTTGGTTGATGCATCAGTCTCTGCAGTCTTCCTTAGGCCCAACATTTTTGGCTTTGTTGATCTCTTTGTGGTGTTCCTGTCCTCTCCAGGTCCTTTTATATCCCCCTTCTTCCATAGGACTCCCTGTGCTCTGTCCAGAGTTTGGCTGTGAGTCTCTGCATCTGCTTTGACCCCCTGCTGGGTGGGGTCTTTTAGAGAACATCTGTGGTAGGCTCCCATCCTGTTCCCTCCCTTCTACTGCTTCTGGTGTCTATCCTGTTTTCCCTTCTGAATGGGAATTAAGCATCTTCCCTAGGGTTCTCCTTTGTTTTTATCTTCTTTAGGTCTGTCGCTTTCAGCTCTGAGTTTGATTATTCCCTCCCATCTACTCTCTTGGATGTGCTTGCTTCTTTTTTTCCTGGAGCTTTCAGGTGTGCTTTTAAGTTGCTAGGATGAGATCTCTTCAACTTCTTTATGAAGGCACTTAGTGCTATTAGCCCTGCTTTCATTATGTCCCATAAGTTTGAGTATGTTGCGTCTTCATTTTCATTGAGTTCTAGAAAATCTTTAATTTCTTACTTTATTTCCTCCCTGAGACAGTGGTCATTGAATAGAGAGCTGTTCAGTTTCCATGAATTTGCAGGCTTTCTGTTGTTTCGGTTGTTGTTGAAGTCCATCTTTAATCCACGGTGGTCTGACAAAATACAAGGTGTTATTTCAATTTTATTGTCTCTTTTGGGGTTTGCTTTGTGACCAACTAGGTGGTCAATTTTGTACAAAATTCCATGAGAAGGTTCTATGAGGTACTGAGCAGAAGGCATATTCTTTTGTGTTTGGATGGAATGTTCTGTAGATATATGTAAGGTCCATTTTATTCATAACATCAGTTAGTTTCATTGTTTCTCTGTTTAGTTTCTGTCTCAGTGACATATCCATTGGTAGGAGAGGGGTGTTTAAGTCTCCTACTATTGATGTGTGGAGTCCAATATGTGATTTAAACTTTAGTAATGCCTCTGTTATGAACGTGGGTTCCCTTGCATTTGAGGCATAGATGTTCAGATTTGAGATGTCATCTTTGTGGATTTTTCCTTTGTTGAGTACAAAGTGTCCTTCTCCATGTCTTTTGATTACTTTTGGTTGAAAGTCTATTTCATTAGATATTAGAATGGATATTTCAGCTTGCTTCTTAGATCTATTTGCTTGGGAAAACTTTATCCAGCCTTTCACTCTGAAGTAATAGCTATATTTGTTTCTGAGGTGTGTTTCTACACTTTATTCACTTTGTATCCCCCATAAACTCCTCCCTCCTCCCCTCGTAATCCCACCTTCTCTCCCCCTTCTCCATGTATGCTCCTCCCCAAGTCCACTGATAGGGGAGGTCTTCCTCTCCTTCTTTCTGATCCTAGTTTATCAGCTCTCATCAGGAGTGGCTGCATTGTCTTCCTCTGTGGCCTGGTAAGGCTGCTCCCCCATCCGGGTGAGGTGATCAAAGAGCAGGCCAATCAGTTCATGTCAGAGGCAGTCCCTCTTCCCATTACTATGGAACCCACCAGGACACTGAACTGCCATGGGCTACATCTTGACATCCATTCTTTTAGTCTGTATCTTATCTTTTTATTGGGGAATTGAGTCCATTGATGTTGGGAGATATTAATGACCAGTGATTGTTAATTTCTGTTATTTTGATGTTGCTGTTGTTAGTGTGTGTGTGTGTCTGTGTGTGTTTTCCTTCTTTTTGTTTACTGGTGTGGAATTATTTATTTCCTTTGTTTTCTTGGCTGTATTTAACCTTGTTGGGATGGGGTTTTCCTTCTAGTATTTTTTGTAGGGCTGGATTTCTGGATAGATATTTTTAAATTTTGTTTTGTCTTGGAATATCTTGTTTTCTCCATCTATGTTGATTGAGATTTTTTACTGGGTATAGTAGTCTAGGTTGGCATCTGTGGTCTCTTAGAAACTGCAATCCATCTGTTCAGGCCCTTCTAGCTTTTAGAGTTTCTGTTGAGAAATCAGGTATAATTCTGATAGGTCTGCTTTGTAAGTTATGTGTCCTTTTTCCCTTGCCCTTTTTAATATTCTTTCTTTGTGTTTTGATTATTATGTGGCAGGGGGACTATCTTTTCTGGTCCAAGCTAATTGGTGTTTTGTATGCCTCTTCTATGTTTATAGGCATCTCTTTCTTTAGTTTGGGAAAATTCTCTTCTATGATTTTGCCGAAAATATTTTCGGTACTTAAAGCTGGGACTCCTCACCTTCTTCAGTTCCTATTATTCTTAGTTTAGATCTTTTCATAGTATCCCAGATTTCCTGGGTGTCTTGTAAGAGAAGTTTTTTAAATTTAACATTTTCTTTGACTGATGTGACAATCTCTTCTGCCGTATATCTTTGGTGCATGAGATTCTTATTTCTTGAAATCTTTTGGTGATGCTTGCATCTGTTCTCTTGTTCTCTTCCCTAGGTTTTCCATCAGGATTCCCTCAGTTTGTGTTTTCTTTATTTCTTCTACTTCCATTTTCAGGTCCTGAACAGTTTTATTCATTTCCTTCTCGTGTTTGTGTTTTTCTGTATTTCTCCCCACCTTTTTTTTAATTCCTTTTACATCACAGTCATAGCCCCCAAACTCTTCTCCTTCTGGTCCCACAATCTCTCCCCGTTTCCCCTATCTTCCTTTACCTACTGCTCAGAGAAAAGGAGCCCCACCACCCCAGCATATCAGGTCACATCAGGACTGAACACATCCTCTTCCCGTATTGCCTGGCGAGGTGAGCCCACCAGGGAAAAGTGATCGAAAGCAGGCAACAGAGTCCATGTCAGAGTAAGCCCCCTTTCCCTTTGCTAAGGGGTCCATATAAAGACCAAACTGTCATTGACTATATCTGTGTAGGATGCCTAGGTCCAGTCCATGCATGGGACTTGGTTGGTGCTTCTGTTTTTATAGCCCCCCCCCCGCCCATGTTAGTCTTCTTGTGGAGCTCCTGTCCCCTCTGGGTCTTTCTATCTTTGCTCTCACTCTTCCACAAGACTCCCTATGCTCCACCCAATGTTTGGTGGTGAGTCTCTGCATCTGTTTCCATCAGGTGCTGGGTGGAGCCACTCAGAATACAGATATGCTAGGCTCCCCATCTGCAAGCATAACAAAGTATCATTAATCTTGGCAGGGACTGCTTGTCTCCCATGGGGTGAGTCTCAGGTTGGGCCAGTAATTGGTTGGATATTCCCTCAATCTCTGCTTTATTTTTGTCCTTGAATATATTGTAGGCAGGGTAAATTTGCATCAAAGTTTAGTTGGGTGGGTTGGTGTTCTCCTCCTTCCACTAGTAGTCACGGCTAGTTAGACGGTGGCCACTTCAGTCTCCATGAACCATATTACTAGGAGTTTCAGCTAGAACGGTCATATCCTCCCAGGAGCCAACCCTGTTGTAGGTGTCCTGTTTGTCACAGAGAAGTCTCCTCCTCAGTTTTCTCTTTTCTCTGCAAGCTCTTTGTTTTCCAGCCCCCACTCTCGCCAGGTCCGATCCTGGCCCTCATTTCTCACCTTGCTCCCTCTGTTACCCTATTTCCTCTTTTCAAGCAGTTTCACTGTCTATTCTATTTTTACTTCTGTGTGGGAATTAAACATTCTCCCTTGGGTCCTCCTTGTTACTTATCTTCTTTGGGTCTGTGAGTTGTTGTACGGTTATTTTGTATGGCTAAAATCCACTTATAGGTGAGTATATACGATGTTTTTCTTTCTGGGTCTGGGTTACTGCACTCAGGATTATCTTTTCTACTTCAATTTCTACTTCCATTAGCCTGCAAATTTTATGATTCCCTGGTTTTTAATAGCTGAGTAGTATTCCATTGTGTAAATGTACCACAATTTCTTTATCCATTCTTTGGTTGAGGGACATCTAGGTTGTTTCCAATTTCTGGCTGTGATGAATAAAGCTGCTATGAACATAGTTGAGCAAGTGTCCTTGTATAGTAGATCATAATTTGGGTATATACCCAGGAGTGGTATAGCTGGCTCTTGAGGTAGAGCTAGTCCCAATTTTCTGAGATAGTGCCAGATTGATTTTCAGAGTGGTTGTACAAGTTTGCACTCCAACTAACAATGGAGAGGAGTTCTCCTTTCTCCACATCCTTGCTAGCATGTGTTGTCACTTGTGTTTTTGATCTTAGCCATTCTGATGGGTGTAAGATGGAATCTCAGAGTTGTTTTGATTTGCATTTCTCAGATTACTAAGGACTTGAACATTTCTTTAAGTGCTTCTTAGCAACTAAGGATTCATATGTTGAGAGTTCTCTGTTTAGCTCTGTACTCCATTTTTAATTGGATTATTTGGTTTGTTGATGTTTAATTTCTTGAATTCTTTGTATATTTTCTATATTTATATATCTATATATTAGCCCTTTGTCTTACAGGGTTGGTGAAGATCTTTTCCCAATCTATAGGCTACCACTTCCTTCTATTGACAGTATGCCTTACTTCTATGCCTTACTGAAGCTTTTTAGTTTCATGGGCTCCCATTTATCAATTGTTGATCTTAGAACCTGAGCTGTTGGTGTTCTATTAAAGAAGTAGTCTCCTGTGCCAATGAGTCTTCTTGAAGGCCTCTAGCATCTTCATAAGATTGATTTAAGGTCCTTTTCTCATGGGTTGGCTGTGTTAAGATATTCTCGGCTTGCTGAGTATGTTAGGTGGTTCTGGTGGTGCCGTACCACCCTGTCTCTGTTGTTTGTTTTCTTTCACTGGTCCTTAGCCATCTGTTTGTCTCTGGTATTGGCAAGCCTCAAGTAATGTAGAGCAAGTTGTGGGCCAGAGAATGGAGCACCGGAGATCGGGTGAGGTTCATCTCTGGTGGTCCCTGACGGCTACAAGCCTCATTCTGTCCTAGTAGCCATAGGCCTTCAGGAATGGAGGCTGAGCTGTGGGCAGGGAATGGGGTACACAGGACACTGGGCAGGACTCACTGTTACTGGGTTTGTCAGGAGAACAGGGTAGGCAAGGAATTGTGGGCAGAGAGGTCTCATCTGGTTGTCTTTGATAGCCCCTGGCCTCTGGGAATGCAGGCAGGGATGAGGGAGATGATGCTCACAGCGGGAAGGGTACAGCTCACTGCTGCTGGGCTTGCCTAGGGACACCCAGCAGGAAAGGGCCTGGGGCATAGAAGTCTTCCCTGTTTGTCCAGGGTAGCCACAGGTCTACCAGGATGATGGCCAAGCTGTGGGCTGGAAATGAAGTGCACAGGGGATGGGAATGGCAAATAGATATATATAAAAATAAGGTTTGTTTCAGTTTATGATTTTTGGCTGATTGATTTTGCTTTTGTGCCTGTGGTAAGGCGGTATCTCAAGGTAGGAGCACATAACAAAAATAGCTTCTTACCTTTTGGTGGCCCAGGAGAGTTAAGAAGAGAAAGAGGAAGGGACAAGAATCCCAATGTCCTTTATGAAGTCATCTAACTTCTCAAAGGGTCTATCACTTCCCCACAGGCTGCAGCATTTCAAATCCAGACTGCATTCACCCTAGATAAAGAAAAGTTGGTCTAAAATCTTGCAAAATCATAGATCAAGTAAGTTTCCAGCAGAATTTGAAACACAGGATGGAATTTTCATCAAGGCATTGGCCAGTGGATGACTAGAGTTTCTACAAAGACAGGAGAGATGTGGAGACAACAGAAGCACATAGATTAGAAATTAGAAAACAAAACAGAGCAAAAAAATCACTTTCAGGAAATGTAGGTGGGGTTGGTGAAATTGAGGAGGAATAAAGGAAAAAAATTAATATCAAATCATGTATCAACCAAGAGCATCATAGGGATGTTTACCTGAGCAGTGATACTCGCTCTGTACATACGGGCACTGTGGTCTTAGCTCGGTTATTCTAGAACAAGCATCAGGCTAATCATGCAAATGCAGTAGAAAGAAGAGGTGAGATGCACACTTGCCCACTCGTGTCCAGAATCTGAGACTTCTGCTGTGGGTCAACATGACATGATCTTAGGATCACTTTCTAGTTCAGCAGATTCTAGATTTCTACCATTCCCCTGCTTCACACTAGGCAGGAAAGACACTCACCTGAAAGCCTGAACAACTTGAAATAGACATGTCACCTGTCATAGACAAAAAAAAAGGTCTCAAGGCCTTCTTCATGAGGAAAAAAAAAAATCTGTTCATACTGAGGATAGCAAAAACAGAAACACACATTTGTAAGATTTATTTCTGCTGTTAGATTTACAGTGCTCTGGGATACAAAGGAAAACAGTTATGTGGAAAACAAGAAAATGGCAAGAGAAAGAAATGGAGAAAATGAAAGAGGTGAAAGATGAAAGAAAGCAGAAGGATTTTTAGAGCAAATTGGCTATCCAGGTAACCTAAATTGCCAAGGCTATGAGGCTGTTTGCAAAGACAGTGTCTCTGTACCGATGGAGCTAGACGGCCCAAATGGAGAATGTATGCACCACAGTGTCCCTATAAGTACACAGAAACAGGACACAGTGTCAGCATAAAGAGGGGCACCCGATCCAAATCCCCACCACTCAGGCTGAGGAACAGAGAAACACAAGTTGTTCATTTCTGGTTTTCAATCTAAGAAAAGTAACGATTTTAGCCACAATGTGTGGGTGGAGTCAGCGTACTTGGTCAAAGAAAGAAACATTTGTCATAGAACATACCCTGTGATCTCAAGAGACATTTGTGTGTATGGATTAAAATACAAGGACAGAGCTGTGTGCATGCAGTTTGGATAACATGGGCTGGGGAGGCAGCCTCTCACTGAGAGCTATCAAAGAGGCTTGGGATTCTGCTCTCCCTGCTGCTGGTGCCAAGAGCATGGAGCAGACTAAACCCTTCAACACTGAAGCCCAGGTGTTTGGGGTCATTAGTGGGCAGAGCCCTCCAGTTCAAGCACACAGTTGAAACAGCGATAAAAGAAGCCTTCTTCTGCCGTGAAATAGCGATTGAGTCCCCACTTGTACAATGTTTATTTTTCTTTCCCTAGTCATCTGACAATTGTTTGGGTTGGGATGTTGGCTGCAGGCCATCTTCCTTGTCAAAGCATGCATTCCACTGTAAATCTTCTTGGGTGGCCACAGGACTGTTGCCTGCCCAGCAAAAGCATCCC
The DNA here is from genome assembly GCA_028658305.1 of Pachyuromys duprasi. Taxonomy (NCBI): domain Eukaryota; kingdom Metazoa; phylum Chordata; class Mammalia; order Rodentia; family Muridae; genus Pachyuromys; species Pachyuromys duprasi. The sequence goes on from CM053762.1 coordinate 28,915,649, forward strand.
ACCCAGACCATTTTCACACCCTCTGAGTCAGTGAAGGTACCAGTGAGGGGGGGGGGGGAAGAGTCAGGTTTAGAAAAGAAGGGTACAGCAAGGCCATTCAGGGTCAAATAGGAGAGAAACTTAAGAGAAAGCTCTGCATGTGTATAATGTGCTCTCCCTGATATATTCAGAGACCTTGACTCTGAAATTCATGGTGATGCTTGCTTGGTAAAGAGAGTCTTTCCGGCCATAGGGTGGGCCACCGTGCAACTGTGAGTTAGTTGCTTTACACACCCTAATGTGTCAACTTCTCCATCTTGGAAATAAATGTTCAGTGTGATTTTGAAATTCTAGTACATTCTACTGCATATAATAAGCTCCTCATGCTCCCCCCAAGCCCACTGCACTATTACACACACTTACATCTAGAGTGTTTTCACCGAGTCCCATGATTAACTTGCCATTGTTCTGGGTTCTAGTAAAGGTTTGTGACATTTGCTCAGTGGGTCTAGGGAACCATGAACTTTGTACACTTTTAAAGAGAGGTCAACATGGACCTCCATCAGGAGGAAAGGTCTTCTGTGAGCATCCTCAGTTTGTTCTGAGGCTAAAATTGCTCAAATTGCTGCAAGCCTCTTGCGGGGTGATTTGTAGACTCCCCAATGGTATTAAACAACTCTATTATGTTTCTGCTTAAGTAAACCCACTGCCCTCCCTTCTTAAAAAGACAGCCATGAATTTTCTCTAAACCTGAAGTGTATATTCGTCGTCTCTTTCTTCATTAATCTCCAACCTTTATCCAATACCTCTGAAATCACTACTAATTAGGTAATGGTTATAGAAGTCTTAATTAGCAGCTAACTCATTTAGTAATTGAGCTTAGATATAAATTCATACATCTAAAGAGCTAAGAAAAAATGCCCCGAGTCTATCTCATAAGCCCAGTGGATTTTAGACACACACACACACACACACACACAAGGAGAGAGAGAGAAAGAGCAGCCTATATAAATTACAATATTCTCCCCAAACAGTAAGTAATTAAATGGCCCAGTGCTCAAAAAAAGTCTCCTGGACTTGACATCTCAGGCTTTATAGAAAAATACGCATTGAAAGAGTCAAGTTCAGAGACACAGGAAATGAACCAGAAAGAGAAGACCAGGGGAGTTAAGAAATAGGACAGTGGAACTGCATCAAAGAACCATATTGAAAGAAAGCTAGACAGGCAACAGCCACTTTCTTGGCTAAGACTCAAAAACTAAGCTCACAAGGCTGGCAGTACAGATGTATGGGTCGAGCCCTGAACAGCCTTGCAGAATGCTATTAATCCCATAGTTTTCAGGGATTTATTTACTCATAATGACACCTTCTTCTGGTAGATGGCAGTAAAGTGTCAGGAGGAAGGCACAATTTCCTGATAATCCCCCACACTGCCTAAGACACAGTGTGTGCTGATGGCATCCCCAGTATAAGACAGGAAATAGATGAGAATACCTACAGTCAATTAGCGATTAGCACCTTGTCACAGCTGATGGCCAATAAGCTCAGGAAGAAATTTTCAACCTCACTTAAAAAATGCAAATCACAGTATCAAGGAGCTATCACTTTTATTTATCATCTGGTGAAGAGGTAAATGGTTGTTAATACTTTAATGTTGGAGAGTTTCACAAAACAGGAACTCTAATAAAGAGTGGCTGGAATATAAATTAACATAACCTTTTCATAAGGTACTTCACCAATCCTACATGGTAATTTGAGAAGTGCGTGACCTTTGACCTGTTATTTAGACTTGGAGACCTGCAAGAAATGTTTTGATTTGTACACACATATATTAAATATATATCAGGATGTTCCTTATGATAGTGTTAATAATGGAAAAGGATGGAAACCCCCACATAGCATGTTTCCCCAAAACTGGCTGCATTAACTTTGATGTATCCATACCATAGTACATATGTACATTCTAAACTGGAGAATCAAGCTGGTATACAGGCATGCTGAAATGAAATATTTAAAAGGATTATTCACTTGGAAAATGTTAAAGCTTTGCGAAGAAGTGTGTGTGTTTGTGTGTGTGTTGTGCTCATTTTAAAAGAGAGAAAAAGAAAAAAGAAAAGAAAATTACCAGCCTACAAGAAGTGCAGGGATAACAAGAGAACAAAGATAGAGGGAAAGTCCAACCAATAATTGGCCCAACCTGAGACTCACCCTATGGTAGAGAGCCAACCCCTCACACTATTAATGATGTTCTGCTATGCCTGCAGACAGGAGCCTAACTTGGCTATCATTGAGGCTCTAGCCAGCAGCGAATCAAGACCAATGCTGGAACTTGTAGGCTATGTAATTTTTAGATCAAAAGCGGGTTGTTGTCCCCCTCCTTCGACAAGTCCTGCCTGGACCAACAGCACAGATTCTAAGATTAACAATTAATAAATGGGAACTCATGAAACTGAGAAGCTTCTACAAGTCAAAAGACACTGCCAATAAAACAAAACAGCAGCCTACACATTGGGAAAATAGCTTCACCAACCCTATTCAGACAGAGGGCTAATATCTAAAATACACAAAGAACTTAAGAAAATAAAAATCAACAAATCAAATAATCCAATTAAAAAATGGGGTACAGAGCTAAACCAAAAATTCACAACAGAGGAATCTCGAATGGCTGAGAAGCACTTAAAGAAATGTTTAGTGTCTTTAGACATCAGAGAAACACAAATCAAAACAATTCTAAGAATGGCTAAGGTCAAAAACTCAAGTGACAACACATGCTGGTGAGGATGTGGAAAAAGGAGAACCCTCCTCCATTGCTGGTGAGAGTGCAAATTTGTACAGCCTCTCTGGAAATCAGTCTTGCACATTCTCAGAAAATTGGGAATAGTTCTACCTCAAGACCCAGCTATACCATTCCTGGGCATATACCCAAAAGATGCTCCACCATACAACAAGGACATTTGTCAACTATGTTCACAGTGGCTTTTTTCATAATAGCCAGAAACTGGGAACAACCTAGATGTCCCTAAACTAGAGAATGGATACAGAAATTGTGGTACATTTTCACAATGGAATAATACTCAGCTCCTAAAAACAAGGAAATCATGAAAATTTCAGGCAAATAGATAGAACTATAAAAGATCATCCTAAGTGAGGTAACCTATACCCAGAAAAATGTACATGGTATGCACTCATTTACAAACAGATATAGGACCTATAGTACAGGATAACCATTTTATAATTTATAGACCCAAAGAAGATAAGTAACAAGGAGGGCCGAAATCAGGGTGTTTACAAAGGGAAATAGAATAGACAGCAGAAGTGGATCAAGAAAGGGAACTGGGCATGAGATGGACTGGAGAGGGATACAAGGGTGGGACTTAGATATGGGGAGGATGGGGGTGGGAAGTGAAAGGGATGGAAACAAAAAGGAAAACTGAAGGGGACAACTCTTTGCCGAGCTGGAAGCCTGAGACAGGATAGGATCTTGGGAGGACATGGGTGTGACTCTGGCTGAGTCTCCTAGCAGGGGGATGGGACATGAAGACTGAAGTATCCTCAAGTCTTAAGCACAACCCTTCTTAAGTAAGCATTCAGGGTTATATGCCCAGTAATTGGCAGATATTGTTTAAACTGCTCACCCTTCATGTTGGCAGGTGCCATGGAAGTCTGGAAATACACTTTGCATTGACTGCCTTTTAATCACTGAACAATTTTCACAGCTGCTACTTTCTGGGTGCCCCAACATTGATCATGTGATGCTATATTTTAAGAGCTTCCTGGGGCAGTAAAGAAAGGGAAGCAACTTTGGAAATATGGGGAGGAAAAAGGAGCCCCTTACCCTAGAGTCTGGTTGAAGCCTCTCACCACCAAAGCCTAGAATCCCAGCAAAATGGGCAGTATTTTCTATGATGGCTGAGATAATAATCCACTTATAGAGAGATTTCAAATAATCAATAAATATTCAAATATCCAATGAATAATGCTTGTGACCCTTTTCCTTTCCCTGCTATAAATCCTCAGTTTTCTAGAAAGCTTAGAAGAAACCCCAACTAAAATGTACAATTTAATGCCCTTGTGAAACAGTTGTGATTCGTGGTTTTATCTTATCAGAACATAATCCTACCAAAAGCACTTCGAGAGCCATGTGATGGTTTCATTTATCACAGGATGGTGGCGGGGATTCTTTGCAACCTATTGACATGTATCTATATAGCTGCCAAAATCATCCATCTACCGACTAGTTACACAACAATGGAGAACAATCCTCCCTTGAGAAGTCAAACTCATACTTAGGTGTGCTGTCCTTTCCTAAACATCTATTTTTGTTAATCCCTGTTTAAATCTATGTTCAGTTTCTATGTCCTAATAAACTTCAGTTCTGCTTCACCTGGGCTTGGCCTGAAATTCTTTTCTGTGTCAAGATGTCTCTGAGAGATTGGGCCAAAGCTGCTGTAGGGGATAGCATGGAACTGTGACACCAGCCCACAACCTCTTCCAGTGACATCTCTGAAAGGGTCCTCATCTTCTAAATGTCCTTGCATGTGGGGAAATTCCACCTCACACTGGGATGCTGACTGATGCACCAGGTGTAATACATTGCTTTTAATGGTTTAAACAAAGAGTGAAGAACAGTTAAAAGAAATAGCATGCAGATGAGGTCAGTTTGTGGAGCTAAGTCTGTTGCTTCATTAATGAGTTGACATTCCACTTGAGGACTCTCCTTAGCTCCAGCTTTCATTGTGACTTGGAGCTTCATTGTGGACATTGGCCCTAGAGCTGAAATATGGCCATTCCAAATGATATCTGTCCCTCCCTAATTTATCTTTCAAAAAGTGCTGAAAAGTATTTTAAGAAGTCTTAACATGTAAATTAAGTGACTAGATCTCTACCAATTTGACATACCTGTTTTTATGGATACCTTAAACACCCTAGCAATCTGTCCTGATACTCATGAAAGTACTTAATGCATATAATTGGTGCTTCATAAAAATGGCCAAATATATTGCTACTCTTAATCTCAGTTAATGAGAAAACCTCATTTTTGGTTTAACAAGATAGACTTGACTGAAGTTCCTACCTCATGCTGAGGGTTGAACCCAAGCTTTCTACCTTCTGGGTACACCCTCAAGCTTTGAATTCTTAATTTAAAAAGAAGTTTCAACAGCATGCTTACTTGTGGGTTAGAATTTATTACTCTATGAGAATGCCATTAGTTGTGTCATTAACATTTCTTTATTGTCCTAATGTGTATGAGTCTTTCGCTTGCCTTAGGTTCATGTTTAAGGCTTTCTGGAGTTTTCTTCATCTATGACTGTGGTTTGAATAATTCCAAATGTGTGTTACAATGATTTTCACGACTCATTCATATAAAATCAGAGTTGTACCCGGGAAGCTTTGCCTTCCCTCCCAGGCTCTGGTTCCTGGGTAAGGAAATGACAGTTGAGAAGACCAAGCATCTGATCCACTTGCTGCACAGCTCTCGGTACCAGGATGTGCCTACATGTGTCAGTTGTCACCTCTACCTGAACAACTTACCTACTAACTGGACATAAGCTCAGGGAGATTTATCCTCAAATCTGATAGCGCTGACGTGTGCGGAGAGTAGGAGACTGTTATGGGAGGTCAGAAAAGCTGGGCTTTAAGAGAAAACAGTTCTGCTGTGCCATTTCTATGCAGTTACCTAAAACGACGTCAGAATGATGACATCAGAGCCCTCACCCTCTGATTTGTTTTGGATCTTCTCTCACACTAATGAAATTTTCATCTTCTTACTGAACTTGTCTTGAGTGTCATATTACTGCTATTATTTAACATTTATTCCTTTATTTTGTATAGGGTTGCATGCTACCATGTGCATGTAGAGGCCAAAGGACAACCTGTGGGCTCTCTCCTTCTACCGTCTTGGTCCAGGAACAAAAAAATAAGGACAGGAAGCCAGCTCTCTTACCCATCTTACTTGTCTGACATATCATTTTTCTCAGAGTAACTCATTAGAGTATATAAACTTCAGATGTGAGGGGTAGACCTAATCAAGTTACCCAAATATGGTCTCCTTCAAAAACCCGGGTCTTACAAGTGACTTGGACAGACACAAAAGGAACTTTACTTTTTAGAAAAGATCATTTTTAAGACTTCATCATCATTTGGTGAAGAAAATACCTTTTGGGAGAAAGAAAGTTGACCCAAGAAGAGGCAGTTTTGGAAGCAACAGTGGGAACACAGAGAGCTGCAGTGTCTGAGAATCCACCACAATGGGCACTGGACAGCTGCAAATGGCCACCAAAAAATGGCATGATTTTTAAATCAGAACATCTCTAAGAAATATGTCATGGAGAATCTACTTCTCACCACATTGAGATCATGGTGGTGGCAGAAGACATATATATGTGTGTGTGTGTGTGTGTGTGTGTGTGTGTGTGTGTGTGTGTGTGTGTATGTGGTGTGTGTGTGTAATTTCTAACTTCACAAATGAGTCTGAGGCAAAGAAAGGTAAGCGGTGATCTTTGAGATCTGACAACCACAACTGAAACTTGACCTCATTTCCTCTCCCACAGCATTATTTCAGACAAGCATTTAGAAGAGAACAGCAGTCATTTCGTTCATTTTGTGAAATACTATAAGCTTGTCAGAACTTTCAGTTAAGGACTCCTGTATACATATTCTCCAATACTGATTTCTTTGGGTTACTTTATTGTTGGCCTTTAGAAACTAATTGTGGAAAAACGAGGATATCATGAAATTTGCAGGCAAATAGTGGGAACTAGAAACAAACATCCTGAGTGAGGTATCCTAGATAAGAAAGGCACACATGGCATATACTCACTTATAAGTGGATATTAGACATATAATATAGGATAATCATACTAAAATCAGTACATCTAAAGAAGTGAAGTAAGAAGAAGGACCCTGGGTAAGATGATCAATCCTTATTCAGAAAGGCAAATGGAATAGACATCGGAAGAGAGAAAAAACAAAGAACAGGACAGGATCCTACCACAGAGGGCCTCTGCAAGACTCTACCCAGCAGGGTATCAAAGCAGAGGCTGAAACTCATAGCCAAACTTTAGGCAGAGTGCAGGAAATCTTATGAAAGAAGGGGGAGATAGAAAGACATGGAGGGGACAGGAGCTCCACAAGGAGAGCAACAGAATCAAAATATCTGTGCTCAGTGGTCTTTTCTGAGACTGATACTTCAACCAAGAACCATTCATGGAGATAACCTAGAACCCCTGCACAGATGTAGTCCATGACAGCTCAGTGTCCAAGTTGTTTCCCTAGTAAGGGGAACAGGGACTATCTCTGACATGAACTCAATGACTGGCTATTTGATCACCTCCCCCTAAGGGAGTACAGCCTTACCAGGCCGCAGAGGAAGACAATGTAGCCACTCCTGGTGAGACCTGATAGGCTAGGGTCAGATGGAAGGGGAGGAGGACTTGGGGAGGGGCATGGGAAGAGAAGAGGGAGGGAGGGCAGGGTTAGGAGGGAATGAGGGAGGGGGATATAGCTGGGATACAAAGTGAATAAATTGTAATAAATAAAAAAAATGAAAGTAAACTAATTGTGGTGAAAAGACTTTATTTCTAAATAAATATATGCATATACAAGCATACATATGCACTTACTTAAAAAATGGTGAACATATGTATCTACAATAAAATGAGATGCAGGAGAGTCCATGAAAACACCTTAGCAGCCATTTCGAGGTCACCGGATATCTGCCAAACTTTGAAGTCTAGGTAAATGTCCCATTGCTGTGCCCACCAGAAATCTTGCAAAGACTGGAAGACAATGCCATGACACTCAAAATGAAGGAATAAGACTGAGCTTTACATAACACCAATACCATAAACCTATCTGTAAGACCCAGCTGTGGTCCCCCGCAAATGTAGCAAGCACGTGACATCACATTTCATATCTCAAGGAGGCAGATGATACCACACAAATAAGGCAGTTACTACAAAAGATATAGGAAGCTCAAAAATTGCTAATCATATGAACAAACTTGTTGTTGGCCTACATTCCTGCTATTTTTCCCATTCAAATGTGTATTTTTCAGTAATTGTCTTTTGGCAAGACAAAAATATACACAGAAATTCCAGAAGGCATATTGGACAATCATTTTAAAGCCTTGATTCTTTTCCTAACTCAGAGGAGGACTGAGAAGGAAGTGGCTGTGTTAATTAACCATATAATTCATGTTAAAAGCCTTACATACAAAGAGAGGGCAATAGTAACACTAGACATACAAATTTGTCTTTTCCACTCATTGACCTGTGTGACTATGGTCCCAGCATCACACTCTTTCATTGTGTCTGACAATAGCTGGTGATCCGATACAGCAATATTTTGTTGCAATTTAACAAGTCACAACATTTGAAACATAAGTCATCTTTTGGTGCTCATGGATTCTCTGAGCCAAGGCTATAGGTAGTAAATAGGTATTATTACCATACCCTGTGATTTCTGTAGTCTGGCTTGACAAGACTTAACAGGCTGGAGGTGAAAGAGCTGAAAGAGCTTGGAATTATAAGATGTTTTCTGCATTAATGTGATCTGGGCCTAAGGTAGAATAACCAAAATGGCTGGTCATAAATGGAACTTTCTGAGATGTTTGTCCAGATTTCATAGATGGTAAGAATCACAGGGAAAGTCCCTTTGTACCCAGAAGCTTAAGGAACTGGCCTGCTCTTAGAGGTCAACAGATCCTTCTGGGTATCTCTACCAGGACTGGCTGCCCACTTGCACCAAAAGTATTTTTGATGGCATGCTTAAGGCTCTGCAACCATGTTCTTTTCTTCCTTTCTTCCGTCCTTCTACCCTTCTTTCCTTCCTTCCTTGTTCTTTTTTTTTGAGATTGCAATATAATTATATACTTCCTCCCTTTCCTTTCCCCTGCCCAAAGCCTCTCATGTACCTCTCCTTCCTCTCTTTCAAATTCTTGGCCTCTTTTTTTACATTAATTGTTGTTATATGTATATACAAATATATTTTTAAATTTATATTGACTAACCAATTAGTGTGCTCTTCCCTGGAGAAGACTATTTTTCCTTTTCTTGGCATCCTTGGTTGCCTATAGTTCTTTGTAGAGGGTTGAGGCCTTGTGACCTTTTCCTGTTCACTTTGGCAGGACTAGTGCTGTTGTCGTTGGTCAGTTCATATTTAGCTGCTTCATCATGTTGGTGAGACTGCATGGGTGTGGCTTCTGACATTACTAGGAGACACAGTCTCACAGAATACTCCTGATCCTTTGGCTTTTACAATCATTCTACCTCTTCTTCCAAAATGTTCCCTGAGCCTTAGTTTCAAGAATGTTTTACAGATGTATCCATTGGGACTGGGCTTCACAATTCTGCATTTTGCTCAGTTGTGAGCCTCCCTCCCCATGGCACTGGTCTGCTCATGAAAAACAGCAAACCCTTCAGGCCATTCTCTACCAGCTGGAGCAAGACCAGTTTGGCCCACTTGTACCAAAAGGGCTTCTTAATGACATGTCCAAGGCTGTGCAGCCATGTTCTTAAATAACCATAGCACTTCAGAAAATATCAGTAAATGAACTACAGTTGATTAATACCTATTATATAAAGTTCACAATTAGGAAAGTCAACCACAAGCAGGGGAGCTGAAATCCACCAGTTAGGAAGTGACCTGAATCAACAGAGCACTGGCCACACTCCTGGTCCATACAGCCTACAACCTGAGTTCTTCACTCCTCTATGTTAGTCTACTTTAAACATCTTCCTCCTGATGAAAGGGATTTCTTTTATTTCATGAATCAGCATGGGAAGTATAAGATTTTAGACATTGTTTTCTTGGTTCCTATGGAAACAAAAAACTCATAAAATACAAAAGCTAGTTCAGTCCATTTAACATACTAATTAATTTTTAAAGACTATTATCACATTAGTTTTCTATTGCTGCTTCAACAAATTACCACACATTTGTGTCATAAAATCAGACATATTAATTACTTTATAATTCTGGAGCCCAGAAGTCTGGGATGTCTTATGAAGCTCAAATCAAGACCTGGGCAAGGCCCCTTTCTTTTGGAAGCTCTGGGGAGGTGCCTGTTTCCTTGGCCTTATCAAGATCCTAGACCCTGCCCCCATTCTTTGGATCATGGTCCCTTCTGTCTCCAAACAGCTGCTACATCGCTTCATCCTGTTTCTGTCCTCTGTTTCTGACTGGTTCCCCATAACCTCCCCTTTTGTTATAAGAACATTAGGCCCATATGGATAACTCAGATAATCTGCCCATTTCAGGACTCCTAATTAGATTAGCAAGGTCCCACTTGCCATATAAGGTAACATAACCACAAGAGCTGATCATTAGGACTTGGACATCATTGAGAGCCCATTATCAGGATCTGTATCCTCCAAAGTAAACACCCTCCATGCTCTGCCATCCCATAACACAAATGTGTTACGTGTACCATTTATCTGGCCCCTAATTACATTACCTCCTTACATCCAAGTTAAAAAATCTCTCATCAAACGTAGTGAGTCACCAGGCAAGAGAGTTGTAGTCTTCTGCATGCCACACTTTAACACTGCTGAGGGGAACACTGAGATGTGTTTTGCAGAAATGTGCCCACGCACCTCCCTTACATCTTTGACAGACAGCCACACCTGTGTGCCCAAACACAGTTCCCAATTACAGAGTTCAGATTTGAAAAGATGCACATCAACACATCCGTCCTCAGGGCTGAGCACATCTGATTATCTCCAAAGTGGCAGGAACTGTGAGATTTCAAGCACTGTACCATGTCTAAATATGACAGAGGCATTTGTGCCCTTTCTCCGTGATCACTGTCACCTCTTGTCAGGTGCTGTTTCTCTCAGAATGCACCGCCCCCACCCCCATCTCCAAAAAGAGTAAAATGTTTAAAAGAAGTCCGAAGGGTCCGTGTTGATGTTCTGATTCTCTCAAGCTCAGTACTTAAGCCTGGGCCATGACGAGAATTTATTAACTTGCTAAAATTGATGTGAGGTCCTCAGCCTTCACATGGTGACGGCTGCTTAATTATCCATAGCTAAAGAGCGTCTTTGGCTGACTCGAGATTCTTACAGCTCTGTAGCCCTCTGTGCAGTCACAGCACAAGTCGTTGAACACCCACTGGAAGGTGTCCTCCAGAAGTCTGTGAAGGGCCCACCTGCATGAGCCTGGTCCATCCTCCATTCATGGAATGTGTGACTACTGGTTCAGTACCAAGAATCCACTCTGGGTGGGCAAGGAAGGGCTCAGAAATACCAGCAAATGGCAAAGAGAAGCCAGTGATTTTATTCCAATTACACTCAGTGCCATGATGTCACAGCATAAATTTGTACTTTTGCATGCAGCTCATGCTGGTGTGATGACAGCTCTTAAAATGTTGAGTGATTGTGGACCCGTCAGCATAAAATTATTCTAACATGGTGCCGTTATTAGTGCTTCAATAAATGCCATTCTTCTTGCGTTCTGAGGTGGCATTTGCAAATGAGCTAATTTCTCTGCAGTAAAATAATTGTGTTGCATTTATTTTGTGGGGGGAAAAAACAGGGCTATTACATAAAGGGGGCTCTTTTTCCATCAAAACCACATACGCTGTAGTTAGTCAAGTTTAAAAAAGAATGCATTAACTAAATGACTAGGTAATTATTTAAATGAACTCACTGCTTTAAAAAGCTGCGGATGGGATAAACACCTTCAAAAATCCCTTGTTATTATAAAAAGATGCAGCAAATTAGTCACAGGGGCATCCATGCACCAAGCCTTGGTAGGGGGTGTTGGCTGACGGGTGACAGACACTTTCAGGGTTCATTACTGCTCTCTTGACTTCATGTTGTTCCCACTTCATTCTCTGGAAAGAGTAGTCTCAGAAAGCAGGAGGAGAATGGGTGTTCCATGAGTCTTGTACTCTTTATTTTGCTACGTGGATACTTTGGCCTTGAACTCTAGATTTCTGTTAGAAGTCCTAAATTCAAGGTCCCGCCCACACAGAATATTTCTGTGCATCTGACCATGACAAGCAGCGAGGGAGCTTCACACTCCTTGAGGTCTCCTGAAGTCACACACTGACTCCACAGCACCCAGCATATTACATCAGGATGAAGAAGAAAAGAGCTTCCTGCCTCAGGTGTTTGTGGACTACTATACCATTTAGTTAGATATCCTTAACAACAACAACAAAAAAAGGATGGAGGAGAAAGAGAGTAAATTAGTTGACATTAGAGATGTAGTTCAGCAGAAAAAAAATTTCAAGCATGCTCAAGACCTTGGGTATTTTTTGTTTTTTGTGTTTTTTTTTTTTTGAGGAGGGGGAAGGATGGTGGTCAGAGAAGAACACAGGTAGATTTCCTGATATTTCTAGTCCTAAGACATTGTAAACTGTGGACTCTCCTCATTTCCTCCAGTCTTGGAAGATCTCCATGGTTTTTCCTCCCTTAAAATATCATCCAGTTATCTGTATGCAGAAAAATGAAAATAGATCCATATTTGTCACCTTGCACAAAGCTAAAGTCCAAGTGGATCAAAGACCTCAACATAAAACCAGACACACTAAACCG
>CM053762.1:28928669-28941305 GCA_028658305.1 Pachyuromys duprasi
GTTGGTGGACTTGGAGGGGGCGGGGAGGAGGGAGATGAGGGAGGGAGTGAGAGGGTAGGAGGGACTGAGGGAGGGGGCTACGCCTGGGTTTCAAAGTACCTAACCTGTGACTGAGATAAAAATAAATAAATTAAGAAAAAAAATCATCCAGTGTTTATTAAATTATATCCAAACCAAAGACACAAAAAAACCCAAAAAACCTAAAGGTTGTTTAAAGGAAAGCACCAAATTTTATGAAAATTGACACTAAAATGAGTTGAGGTCCAACCAGACCAAAATGTCAGGGTTTTGATGGCGTTAAAGAGTGTGTTCCACATGGTCTCTCAGAGAGTTTCTTCCATGGAAGAACTAACTATTCAGGCCTCTCCCTGGGGCCTGGAAGGGTAGAGCATCCCTTTCCCAGTAGAGCTGGTCCAGGAGGTAGTGCCAAATTGGTTCGCTTCCATCTTGCATTCATCAAGAGGCTAAGTTGCTCCTCCATCCCTGAGCAGGCTTGAGTGAGGGTTGTGGGAGACAATGTGTTCATCCCAATGCACTCTAACAACTTTACCTCAGGGAAGACAGTGGAAATCAAAGCCTGCTTTCTAGAACTCTGGTAAAGAATGTGTTGTCCTGTAGTGTCCCATTTTACAAATATGAAAATTGAGATTCAAGAAAGAACATTTTCCCCCGAGCCTGTGTGTGTCATCAGTAGAGTCAGTCTCCAGTCAGGGCATCTGGCCCTAAGAGCTATGATTGTTTCCACTACAGTGTACATATTAAAAAAAAAAAACTGGGCTTATGTTTATAGAGATGTGAGAATAGAAAGTAAAAAAAAAAAGCCTCTTAACAGCTGACAATCAACATGTTTACCTTCTAGCACTTGCGTTTCTAGCAAGATACAGGCTTTATAATAGCCTAAATGGAAGCCATTCCTACCAGATGAGATGCAGTTTGTATGGCCATTCCCAATCAGAATTCAACACACACACACACACACACACACACACACACACCTACAGAACACTTGGCAATGCCATGAACTTTTATCTGTCCAAAAATATCAGTGAGTCTGAGACTTAGCAACTCTGATATAGGTAACCTCATTTCATGGCATGATTGAGTGCAGAAAAATATTTATTTTCCTTTTACTGAAAGTAGATTTTTCCCCACTCCCTCTATAGTAATGAGAATTTTGGAATTTTGGTTTCTTTGGTATGTTTTTGTTTTAACCAAAGGTGTGGGGAGATGGGCCTGCTTCACAGCAGCTGACTCTGATTTGCTTCATGCTCTAGCAAGGCATGGTTTTGCCAGATGAAGATAATTTCTGCAACTATGTGACATTTGGAATTCTGAAAACTTTTTAGTATATATAAATGCTAGAGCAGCAGGTGAGCTGTTTTTTGTTGTGGGTAACAGTTTGTTAAGTAGTCATGTGCAAAGAATAAACAATAAGAAGAAATTAGATATCCTGACGGTGAAGATCAAACTTGCCCCAAGGAGCTCCACGCCCCTAATCAGTAGGAAGTGGTCTAATGATAACATCTCCCTCTTTCAAACCCCTGGCTTTATTCAGGATCTCTTTCCTTTCCTCTCCTTTTTCTCTCTTACCTAATGTTAGGGCATTGAAAGGGTGGAAGAAAGAAGAATGCACAGAGTAGCAAAAGACCCGCTACACTCTACTCCCGGTTCTCACCACCTCCCCTCCCATTCCAAACCACTTCCTTTCATTAGAAAACCACCAGGCTTATAAGGAATAATGATGAGGTGAGATGATAAAACAAAAACTAACACATTGATGTTGGAGAAAACAAACATAAGAAAAGGAGCCCAAAAGAAGACACAAGAAACGAAGATTCTCTCGTTTGCACACTCAGGAAGCCCATGCAAACACCAAGATGGAAGCCATAATATATGTGCAAAGGACCTGATAAAGACCCACCAGGCCCTGTGCATGTTGCCTCAGTCTCTGTGAGTTCATACGAGCTTTGAGCATGTCACTTTAGATGACCTTGTTCTGCTCGTGTCCTCCATCCTCTTTGGCTCTTACAATCTTTCTGCCTCCTCTTCTACAGGTTTCCCCTGATCTCTTAGGGGAGAGACATGATGGAGATATCCTTTTTCAAGCTGAGTATTCCAAGGTCTCTCACTCTTTGAACAATATCTGACTATGGGTCTCTGTATTTGTTCCCATAATCTGTAGTAGAAAGCTTCTCTGATGATGGCTGAGCAAAGAGTACATGAAAATCTTAGCAATGTTCTCTTTAATAATGTTCCACCAGACAGAAACTTCCACTGTTTGGACTATTTCTATGACTGTACTCTATCCCTTCAAAAGCCTACAACTGAAAGGAAATTCCCTCTGGGAAAGAATTGCAAGCAGATACTGCTTTTAATGTAAAACATCTTCAAAAAATGAGCTATCAAAAATATAAGGGAAAAGATGAGACCCAGACAAACTTGGGAAATGTTGCAGGTCTTCTGAGGGACAGTCTGAGGGTTAGAGCTTCAAAGGGCAGAGGGAAGATGTGAGACAACAAAATTCTCCTTCTTGTTTCCCTCTTTGGAAAAGAATCTGAACTTCAACAAGAAAACTGGTGGCTAAAAACAACAAAACTCTTCAGAAGCTTTCAGAGCGAGACTGCTTTTACCAGAGTATTAGGAAGACCCTGGCAGATCTGAGTTTGAATCTATGTTGCCATTCTCTATTTCATTTTGACCTTTAGAATAGTCAGCTCCCAGGGCTCTGGTTTTCTTATGTCCAAACATACAAAGACAGTGGTAAAGCATTAGACCAGCAGACGTGCACACAGAGGTATGGTGAGCCCCTGTGCATAGCAGATGCTCATCAATTCCTACAACACCTTACACTTCTTAGAGCAACAGACCAATGTTCTGCCAAGGCAAGCATATTGGTGCTCCTTTAATCCTCTATGGAGTCTGGAGAGGTATCCGTAAGCAAGCAGGCACAGTAAGCCCACTCCAGACAGGAGTCAGGCATAACAGGAGGTTTTCCTCAAAGGTAAATGAACATGAGATAGTCTCTCAAATAGCACGCAGGCCCCAGTATGACTGTTTGGCCATGATCATTGCATTCTATTTAATGATATGCTAATTAAGTTATAAAAACTGAAAGACTTTTTTTTTTTATAATTATTATTTCAGGCTGATATTCAGTCCAGGTCTGTGACTCATCCTGAAAGAATGGATTGTTCCAGTCATCTGTGTCATAGCACTTATCTGGATGATGACTTTAATGTTAAGGTGACAGAGAAATGAGGGATTGAATGTATGTGTCCTCTATTCCAGGGATAGTACAACAGGTTAGCAGTCAGTCATTTTTGCTCTCTTTGCTTTGTCTTTCCTTGCTAAAGGAGGAAGGACAAAGTCTCACATAGGCGTCAAAGGAGGAACGAGAAGATTCTTTTGAGTCATATAAAAGTTAGAACTTTTTAAAATCCTTCCCGACAGATACCAACATAAGCACTAGTCCGTGGGCAAGCTGCTGAACCCTTGTGGATCTCACTTTTGTCCCTGTTGTCATCGTCGACATTGTCGTCATCATCTTTATCCTCATAGTCATCATCGTTGTTAGACAAAAAGGATTGTCAAGAAAATATCCTAGGCTCCTAGGCCCTATAGCCCAGAAACATGAAGCTTCCTCTAGGAGCATAGATACACAACACTTAGACCTATAGAACTAGAATCTCCCCTAAGACCACAAGCTAAAACCTATGTAATTTTCTGTTTACGGAAGTGTATAAAGATGTATTTGAACTCCCTAACTGCGTGAATCTATTGTTTACCAGAAAAAGTTGGCCAGTGGGAAGACAAACCTTGGACATTTTAGAAAATTTTAAACCTATCACACTTCTCACTTGGTTCTCACTCCTGGGGTCTCCTTGACGGCATCATCTGATATCCCCTTGGATGTAGGATCCAGTGGTGGGTGGGTTAGCATACAACTCAGTAGGATGCTATCTATTCCTTTTGTTTTTCTGTGGTCAAGCCTATAAAATGTGAAGTTAACTCCAGATGTCAGCATGACCCAGTTCATGGATGCCTAGAAAGCTTGAACATGATTACCTCTGAGTGTGCAGAGAGGAAAGACTACTTTCAACCTTGAAAGTGTCACTCATTGCTTGAGAACATGAATGGAAGAGACAGTGAGAAAAGGAAAAATCTTTCCCTGGCTCTTCCTTTCTTTGCTAGTCATGTCTCTTGCTAATGCCCCAAACCTCACACTCTCTGTTCTTTGTCCTTTAGAGCACTGGTCCAATAGGCAACTCTTTGAGAGTAGGGAGAGCTAGGACCTTGGATGCTTTTCATTTGACATATATCTTGTACGGCTTCCAAGCTGCTGGACTGAGTCATGCAACCTATATCCTGGTCTCTCACATGCAAGTGAACTATTATGGAACTTTTCAGCTTTAAATGAAACCTTAGTAAATCCCCTCTAATGAATATGCAATTTACTATGCAATTTTCTGGGGAAGGGGTGTTTGTTTGTTTTTCTTCTCAAGACAGGGTTTCTCTGTGTAACCGTGGCTGTCCTGGACTCGCTTTGTAGACCTGGCTGCCCTCAAACTCACAGAGATCTGGCTGTTTCTGCCCCCCTAAGTGCTGCGATTACCTGCGTGTGCCACCACATCTTTAAAGCAGTGGTTCTCAACTTTCCTAATGCTGCAACCTTTTAATACAGTTCCTTGTTTTTAATACAGTTCCTATGGTTGTGGTTACCCGCCTGACCATAAAATTATTTCTGTTGCTGCTTCAAAACTTCTACTTCACTACTGTTAAGAGTCATGATGTAAATATCTGTATTTTCTGATTGTCTTAGACAATGTTGGTGAAAGGGTAGTTTGAGCCCCAAAAGGGGTCATGATTCACATGTTGAGAACCACTCCTATAAAGAATCCAAAAAAAGTAAGTGTCTTGGCAAAAGATTCAACTGAATGTGCCCAGTGCCCAAATACAAGACAGACAGAACAGCCACGATCAATCAACACTGACCAAGACACCCACAAATCCTGTTTTCTTCAACCGTTGATGAGCACTACAGCTTGGAGTCGTTACTTGATCCTCTGGGTGCCCGAATTCTCATGTGAAAATGGACATAATAAGACCCCCTAACTCCTCTATTTAATTACATAATTAAGTACGTTAATATCTGTATAGTTCTCTGGCGAGAGCTTGCTCCATAATATACAGCACATAAACCCTTCCTCAATGAAACACATACAAATTTCAGAGACTTTCCACTAGCCTATTTTGTAGTTAACAACAGAAAAAACAAGTTCAGCTATCAGACTCTTCTACATAATAATATATATGATTCAAGTATTGAGCTGTTGTAACTGCCATGCGGTAATAAATTCATTGTGATTCTGTTACTAATTCCTTCTTCAGACGTAAGAAGAGCATACTGCACTATAAACAACACAGATGACTTCATGTCATGTTATGTATATAGTTATTTTACAACCACAAGACTCTTGAGAAGGATTCATATCCCCATGTAACAGAGAGAAACCCGAAGATCAAAGTCACTTACCTAGGCACATACAGATACCTACAAACTGGAGCTTTGAAATGAGGCATTAGATTGAAAATCTGTGCTCCTAAATACTGTATTCTGCACATCAATCTCATAAGGGCATCATCTATTCTAGTTTTATTCATCATGTATGATATATTGTCTTGAATTCATCTCAGATAGCACATTACTTAGGAGGTAGCAACTGCTCTACTTTTCTTTGCAGAATGCTACTAAAGGAACCTGAAGAGTTAACAACATGAAATTTTACAGTCATACAAATGACATCATATTAAATTCTAATACTGACACAAAAAGCAGACTGATGTTGAATCAGCCTTTTTCTCTTAAGTTCCTTTGAATAGAATATGTCTGCTATGTTTATGTCATGATTTTTATGATATGTTTACATTATGTCTGTGCAAAGCGTTTGCAAATTCACTTGGATAAATTATCCCGAAAGCTAGTAAGTGACCCATTTATGTTTCTTGGGAAAAGATCAGAGCCAGTAGGCAATCATTAATATCCTAGAGAGAAAGGGAAAAGCAATAAAATGGCGCTGCAGTTGACCCTGGGCCTCAGAGGTTACTGCAGAGACGCTCCCAACTTGTTAGTCATATGCTGTCATAGGCAAACGGTTTAAAAGCAGGCGAGGGGGCTCTCGGTCTCCCTGCAAACATAGGTGAGTAGAGCCTTCATCAACTCTGTCTGCAGATAGCAAGCTGGGAAGAAGGAGGAACCAGACACGTAAGACGCAGCAGCATCGGAGACCTGGTGGCCGCCTGGATATAACAGCACAGAAATTTGTCCGAGTCCAGCGGAACTGGCTGTGCCTCCTCTAGCCTGCTAGCCCAGTCCGCTAGCCCCTAGAGCCTTTCCTGTGGTGTGTTGCCTCTAGGAATTGACAGTACTTGAAGGCCCAACCTCCAGCCTCAGGAGCCTAGGGGTGATGCGTTTTTGCCCCTCTATACGCACAGTCCTAAGGAAACTGAACCCTCACGTGGCCCAACCAGAGACCGTTTCTCCTGTGGGAGACGATGGAGCTTATTTAAAACACAGTTAATAAAAAAAAAACTCACAGGTTGCCCTGCCGCTGGCTCCCTGTGCGATGCTGACAAGTTCCCTACCCTCCTTTAAGCCTCCGTTTCCCCCGTTGATAGAAGAATGAAAATAATAGTTTCCCAATCCTAGGGTTATTGTAAAGATCATTGCAGCTAATGCGCATAAAGTGCTAAAGGAAGTACCCAGGGTGCGCTGAGCGCTGAATAAATGTTAACTATTTTGGTGAAAGTCTTTCTGCCTAATTAGGTAGGTCGTTCCTCCCTTGTACTCTCTTTCTATCCTACGCAGCGGCACAGTCATACAGAGCAATTTGCATAAAATAGGTGCTCAAAAAATTATAGAAAGGTACATTGGCACTTCCTTTTCAGGCTTTGTTCTTAGACTCATGAGGCTGAGATCCAGATCCGGGCTAAGCAGTACTCCAACTCCAGTTCCTTCAGCCACTGTTGCAGTTTCTACCTCAGAGATTCTGAGATCACCTACCTGAGGAGATGCAGGGGCATGTCCTAGGGTAAAACCAGAACACCAAAACGAACCCCAAAACTCTCCGCTACCCTTCGCAGTCTGGTGCCCTTTCTCCTTTTTTTTTTTTTAACCAGGTGCTTACTTGCAGCTTGTCTTAGGGGACTAATAATTCTGAAGCAAAAGAGACTCACAGCAGACAGGGCATCACAGAAAGTGAGGGGATCAAGAAGGAGAAAACTGAAACTTCCCCACTTCTGACTCCAGGAACACCTACAACACTTTTCACACTGCAGCGGGCACCAAGCCTGGGGCCCGTGCGTTGGCACACCAATTGGTTAAAATTGGTCCTGACAGCCACCACATTTGGTGAGGAAGAAGGGCAATGATGCCATCAGATCGCAAAGAGCCGGGCTCTGCCAGGTAATGGCAGGGGCTCTGCCCCAGAAAAAATCCTAAACACACGCCAAATGCGAAAACAGAAATTCTGGGCAAAGTTCCCAGGTGGAACTGCCTCTGACTTGGATCTCCAGTTCCTGCTCTAGCTTCTGTGTTATCCCAAGCCCCGTAGGTGGAGGGCCTGTGAACCTGCAAAACAAAAACCGCGAACTTCTGTTTACCCTTCATCTGGGCGTAAACATTTCAAACAATGCTTCCCAGTCCATGTTGGATAGAGCCGCCCTCAATATCCCATCACTGACAGGCTTAGCTATGGCTCTGCACGACTGAACAAGGCATATAAAAAAAAGATAGAGCAGTTCAAAGGAGAGGGATCGCCATGAGAATTCAGAGCAAATGTCTTTCTATAAAATAATAAATTTACTGCAAGGAACAGTGCTTTAGAATGTCTGTATTACATGATTGCACCAGAGCGGAAAGGACAGGTTTCTCCACCAAACACAGGGAAGATGAAGGGCAGCCAGCTAATGAGTGAGTTGTCTTAAAAACCGAAATGTGTCCCACAATAAAAAAAAGTTCTGGAACTGTTTCCCAAATTAGGGGAAAGCAGGTAAGATTGAAATGATTGCAGAAAGCTGGGAGATGATTCAGGGAAGGAAAAAAAAAGTTCCATAAAACTGCAAGATAATTCTAGAAAAACAGATAACACCAAAATATAAATTAATAGGAGATAGGAGTTTTACATGAAATGTAATTCTTAAGATAAAAAATTGTTTGCTGAATGAAAATAAAATGTAATTAAAAGTATAAGGGCATATGGCTGCATTTTTTCCCCGCATAAGTCTCCAACCATGTGAACAGAGCACACAGGAATCTAGAAACAGCTGCTGAATGCAGACAGGTATTCATATACAATAGAGGAAAATGCGAGGAGCATTTGGCTTCTCAAACATTTTTTCTTTTCCAAGACACAGTTTCTCTGTGTAGCCCTGGTTGTCCTGGAATTCACTCTGTAGACCAGGCTGGCCTCAAACTCATAGAGGCCCACCTGCCTCTGTCTGAAATTAAAGGCAAAATAATATTTTTTTTAGTGAGGTGCATTCCTATAATCCCAGTACTAGGGTGTCTGAAGCAAGAGGAGCATGAGTTCAAGACCAGCCTAAGCTACCCCACATAACACACTGCCTCACCCCCAACCCCAAAAACCTGTCACTTAATTGCCAACAGATCATGTTCTTTCTTTTCAAATAAAACCACTGCATGGCTGCCTGCAAAAACAGTTTTCACTCTTCATTTATGAAGACTCCAGTGTCCTATAAAACTTTAAAGATATATGTGTGGTTTTCTCTTGTTAGTCTGTCTTTGGATCACCAAGTAGACCTAATTTTATATGGCCAATCTCTCTGGCTTAAGCAGGCATGGATAGTCTTTGAGACACTCAGAAAAAAAAATGCTACCCCTGTCTTTAGACACAGCCCCTCACAGGTAGAGCAATGGTGTGTCAGTGAGTCCAAGCAGCGCAGGTTTACTCCTCAAGCCCAGAGTAATAGCCTTAAAAATATGCCACTTCTGTTTCCCTTCAAAAGCGCTACAATTTGGACAAAAAACTCTGAGTGGGGTCCTTCTACTCAATGGTATGGAGAATATTAAAATGTTTATGAAGTAGGACAGTACACTCATTGTTCAAATTGTATGGACATTCAAGAGCAAGCAAGCGGTGCTGAAAAACTCCGACACATCCGGGAAGTGCCATGCCTTGCTCCTTAGGCAGATGAGTTAAAGGAACACATACCTATAGCTCGTAAAACTTTGAAAAAAAAAAACAACAAACATCTCCTTTAGTGTGAATACTGTGTAATTTTACCAAATATCTACCCCACTCTTTTACTTGCCTGACAGAACCCCTATTTTCTTCTGACTCCATGGCCCTTTAACACAGTGCAAGCTGCTCACTGCTCTCATTTCAGATCAAGGGATGCCTCCTGATTACTCTAAGCCTCTGCTTAAATCACCCTGGGAAGCACTTGCTTCCTGCTCACTCACTGCTCCACACCCTAAGCCTCTAACTCTTAGCCTGGGAGAGGCCCAAGGAGCTGCACTTTTCTAAGTCTCCCTGTGGAATGCTAAGGAGCAGCGAGTGCTGAGAACCGACCATCTAGGCCCTCAGAGTGCTCCCGTGACAATGATGGGAGCGGGCATGTGACACAGCTTCAGGCCAAGAAGATGGACTATGAGAAAATTCCTCCTCTGTTTCTGTGTTTCCTACATAGACTCCATCTGCCCTTTGGTGAAAACTAGTAGCATTGTGGCCTAATTCCTCTATGTTAAGGCCCCAGAGAAAATCACCCTTAGGATGAAGCTGTTCCTTGGGACCCTGGCATAATAAATAAGATGGGTCCTCTGAGACACTGCTAAACCTCTGCTCCAGCTAGCCTGTAAAACCCTGACTTGCTGGAGTTATACAAACTCACCAAGAATCACCACAGTGGATCCTCACCAAGTTTGACTTCCGGGATTGACAACAGAACTATATTTTCTCGCTGTCTTTTGTTTTAACTCCATTATTTACCAGTCACTACTCTAGCAACACATAGGGTACTTGATAAAATAATTATAAAACATACTTTATTTCAACTTTTTCTTGTTTGGTTTTAACTACATTGTAAGATATGTCATTCAGAATCCCTAATGCACTTCCATGAATTGAGGCCAGAAATACTAAGATTGTAATGCTAAACAATGCTTTTGTGGTTTGGCAAATGAGACTGAAACTCTTAAGTAGAAGATGTTCAAGCACACATATCCTCCAAATTACAAAATGTGCAGTAAAACTGAAGTTGGCTTTTGATGCCTCTTGGTCTATTCTATGTTATATTGTCACCCTGTTGTGTGTAACATTATCTCGCTCCTTAATAACTGTACAGGTTAAGAATGTGGATTCTAGGCTGGAGCAATGGCTCAGCTGTTAAGAATACTTCTTCCTCTTGAAGAGGGCTCACATTTTGATGCCAGCACGCACAAACTGCCCATATCTCTAGCTCCAAGGGATCCAACATTTTCTTCTGAACTCTGTGGGTACCCAAATTCACATTTGCACATGCCCCAACATATATACACATAATTATAAACAATAAAATAAATCATTAATAAATAATGTGGATCCAAAGGGTCAAATGTGTTTCAAGGGTCCATATATTCCCTTACATACATGTCTTTAATCAGGAGGCGGGCGGGGGGGAAGTGCAGAATAATTTTAAAAACTAGGAACCATGCACAGGCAAGTAATCCATCCATAGGGCCCCTGTGTTGTAACAGATGCTGTCTAAATTGGTTTTCTCAGCAGCTTCCTTGATATTTTCCTCCATGCTATTTGTAAGCTTTCTAGAGAACTGTCTCTTCCCTGGTATGATCTTGCTGTTCCTAAAGCTTACCTCTCTCGTATGAGAACTGGGAATGCACAGGTTCTGGCAATCATAGCCAGGGCCACTCCATCAAAATCAAGACACTGGATCACAAAGAAACACTGGAAATTTGCAAAATCTTTAAAGGTTGATGGGTAAAGCCATCATTGCTAATGAACATTCAGAATGGTGCATCTTCCCCTAACTTATTCCCTAACACCCCTGTCCCAACATCCTAAAAGAAAGTAAAGCACATTGCAAGAAAATAATATATTAGAGATAGGTTGGAGTTAAGAAGAAAAAAAGCATAACTATAGAAGAAATAGAGTGGAACCTGAGCAAGGTAGATCAGACAGGAGAGAAAGAAAGGTGTAAGAGGCAATAGGAGACACAGAAATTGAAAGTAGAAACAGACATCCCGCTCCAACACTTGGACCAGGAACTCAGGGACAGTCCCTGATCTCAGAGGTAACCAATAATTCTCAGTGCATGAACGAACAAACTCCACAGGCAGGTCTGTGAAAATTGGGAGAATTCCACAAATCCTTCTGTGGGAGGATGTCTCTTGCTCCTCAGAGCCTCATTTCAGGCTGGCATGTAATCATTTTTCTAATGCTCCCTGAGTTCTCTCTGGCAGCTCTGCCCTTCACTGTAAATGCCTGGCTCTAGTGCTCAGCCTCGCTCTGAAGCATTCATGATTCACTTACTCCCTTTTCATTGCTTTTTGAGCCTGGTCCCCAGGGAGCTCCGCTCTGGGATGGACAGGGTTTTCTTGCTCATCTTGAAATATCGTTTTGTATCAGCAGGCAGGCTTCACCTTCAGTGGGCTGGGCTGACCTGATGTGAGGGAAAAAAAAAGAAAGAAAGAAACCATGCTCCACACGTTTTGATTTCTTTCTTCATGAGACAGCAGTGACATCCAAGAATGCCTCTTGCATTGGAAGTGGCTTCCTAATTAGTAGTTGCACTTCACTTTGTGCACAGAAACTGCCTAAGCCCAGAGACTAGACAGCTGATCTACTGTGCAATCCACTGGTCTTTGGTTCCCTTATCTTAGCAGAGCTGCTGACCCACAGAGTCTCCATCTGTAAACGAGAAATAACAATACCTCCAGTGCTTGGCAACTAGGAGGATTGAGTGAAATAATGTTAAGCAATTCGCAGAATCTCTTGGCCTTGAACATACGTAAATAATCCATAAAGCTGGTTGTGAGAGCATACATATAAGCATGCATGCTTATATTGATAGCAAAATCCCATCTTTAAGAACAAAAGAAAAATGTATATATATAAAATCAAAACGTTTTAGCCAATGTGGAAGTCAGTTTTGCTCCTACAGAGACTTCTAAGACTACTAAGACTAACCTTCTAAGACCACCTACTTCTCTTACATAGGTATCAGCACCTCCCCCATCAGAGCAGAAGGAACGGCAGCTTCAAGTCATCAAGCTCCATTCTCTTCTCTCCCCCAGGAACTGAGAAGCAGAACATAGAACACTTACCTGTAGGAAGGCGGGGTGGAAAGTCATGAAATATAGACGTGAGGTCACTGTAACAAACAAATGGATGAGCAGAGAGAAAGATAGGAGGGTGATGCAGGAACAGAGGGAAGACAAAAAGGAGAGAGGGATCCCAGAAAAGCACAGGTCTCTACGAGCACACCCCTAACAAGCACACTTAATGCTTTAAACTTTTTGAAGATAAATTTTACGTCAATCAAACAAATCCAGAGACAAACATGGAAACAGAGCTTGAATCCAATAAAAAAGGGGGGGTATATACCATGTGTTTCTCTCTG
>CM053762.1:28941405-29030713 GCA_028658305.1 Pachyuromys duprasi
GGCTAAGGACCTTGAACATTTCTTTAAGTGTTTTTCTGCCATTCTACAATCCTCTACAGAGAGTTCTCTGTTTAGCTCCATACCCCATTTTTTAATTGGATTACTTGATTTGTTGCTTTTTAACTTCTTGAGTTCTTTATATATACTGGATATTAGCCCTCTGTCAGAAGTAGGATTGGTAATGATCCTTTCCCAGTCTGTAGGCTGTCGTTTTGTTTTGATGACAGTGTCTTTCGCTTTACAGAAACTTTTCAGTTTCATGAGGTCCCAATTATTTATTGTTGATCTTAGAGCCTGTGCTGTTGGTGTTCTGTTCAGGAAGTAGTCTTCTGTGCCAATGAGTTCTAGGGTCTTCTTCACTCTTTCTTCTAACCGGTTTAGTGTGTCTGGTTTTCTGTTGAGGTCTTTGATCCACCACAGAGGGCCTCTGAAAGACTCTAACTAGCAATGTATCAAAGCAGATATTAAGACTCACAACCAAGCCTTCGGCAGAGTGCAGGGAATCATATGAAAGAAGGGGGAGTTAGTAAGACTTGGTGAGGACAAGAGCTCCACAAAGACCAAATATATCAGGGCACAAGGGTCTTTTATGAGACTGTTTCTCCAACCAAGGACCATATATGGATATAACTTAGAACCCCTGCTTGGTTGTGGCCCATGGTAGCTCAGTATCCAACTGGGTACCCTAGTAAGGGGAACAGGGACTATTTTAGTCATGAACTCAATGGCTGGCTCTTTGACACACCCCCCACCCAAGGGAGGAGCAGCCTAGCTAGATCCAGAAAAGGACATTGCAGCCAGCCCTGAAGAGACATGATAAGCTAGGGTCAGATGGAGGGGAAGGAGGTCCTCCCCTATCAGTGGACTTGGAGGGGGGCAGGGAGGAGATGAGGGAGAGATGGGGAGAATGGAGGGGAATAAGGGAGGGGGCTACGGCTGGGATACAAAGTAAATAACCTGTGATTAATATAAAAATAAATAAATTACCTTTAAAAAAAAAGAAAAAGAAAAAGGGGGAGGGGTGATGTAAAAAGAAAGCAGGAAAGGGAAGGGGGTGAGAAAGAGCCATCACCATAGAACCATGAATTCAACTTTGCTGTGACAGGTAGACATATTCAGGGACCTCAGAAGAAGAAACCAATTGTGTGTAAAGGAAAGCAGGACATTTTGAAGTTGTGCCTAGGACCAAAACTTTGAGGCGTGGTAAAAGCCCGGCAGCTTTGCAATCTAAATGTGTCAAGTATTCTTTTGCTTATCACCATTGCTCTCCAGAAAGCAAACCTTTGGCTTACAGCCTCAGCCTCTCACACAGAGGTAGACAAGTCTCAGGAGCGTGGCGAAAATATATCAATCAAGCCATTCTTTGGGAAATGTGAAACACATTAAGATGTTGGAAAGGCTGGTGGCCTGTTATTACCATCAGTGGCAATATGTGCTTCTACTGAAGTTCTCAGATTAGGGGAATTTCATAAAAACAGCACCATATTATTATATATTATAATGAGGAAGGAAATGCATGGGAGAAGCAATTTTTAGAAAGTAGGATGACAGAAAGATTAAATATTTTCCTTATGGAGTGCCAGAAGGTACAAAATTTATCAGGTTGGTTAAGGGGATGAGAGGAAGTGAAGTTTTCGTGGATCTCAGGCTCTCCCATCTTCTATTTCCCTGTGTCTTGTTTCTTCTGTATTACATGAGGATAATAAGGGTGAAACACTGACTCATAGGGCAATTTAACAAAAAGATGAGAACTGCACAGGTACAGGTCTTAGCTAGTCAGAACACTAAGTTCTGGCTTTGTCATCAGTTGAATCTTTCCCCAAAGAAGCCATGAGACTGGAATGGTGTGCAAGCAGTTGATTTGGGAGGTGATTTCCACCAGCATGTGGCACACACAGCACTGAGACAGCAAGACAGGACAGCTGAAAGAGGAGTCAATCCTGACAATGGGTTGACCAGATCTCCAGTTGGTGTTTTAGCCAAGAGGAGGGATGGAAGCTAAAAGAGCAGTAGCCCTGTATTCTTACCCAACAAAAGGCACTGTAAAGCACAGGCCAACCTGCACTGATTAACCTGGCCATTGTGATTTTTTTTTTGATCACTAAAATAAGGTAACACCACAGCTTTTAAGTCTGAGGCTATACCTAATAAAAATAACAAGCAACTTAGTTGTTTCAATGGAGCATGTGCCCAACAGGAATGAGACCCCTATACAAATTTCC
Source organism: Pachyuromys duprasi (assembly GCA_028658305.1). Classification (NCBI taxonomy): domain Eukaryota; kingdom Metazoa; phylum Chordata; class Mammalia; order Rodentia; family Muridae; genus Pachyuromys; species Pachyuromys duprasi. The sequence continues at coordinate 28,943,628 of CM053762.1, forward strand.
AATGGAAAATCAGTATCATTAACTATCTAAATATACTCAGGCAAGGGCTGGTCAATGTAACTGTGACTTTTACTAGGCCTTGAAGGGCAATAAGGTCACCTAAAACTGAGTGATTCACATCTCACTAGATATTTTCCCCTTTTAGAGTTCGATCCTAGTGTCCACCCTATTATTTCTGAGGGAGATGGATGAAGTCTCATGTTTGTTTCTCAGTTTTTCTGTCAGTGACACTCTTGCAGAGCCCCTTCCTTTTGACATTGTACAAATGTTGAAATACCTTTTAAAGGAGAATGGTAAATGGTTTCAATAGCCAGATATTCTGGGAAGAAGGCCCAGGAACTATGATCCAAAAAGGCCTATGTCTGAGTTCCTGTCCAAAGCTAGCCCTTTTGTCAGGCTTTCCAAAGGGAAAATCTTAAACTTCCCACCTGCAAAACATGCAATCAGATGCCAAACTCCTGCTTTCACTTTAATGGACCAACCACCAATGTGCATCCTGCCCTGAGAACAAAGGTCCTAACCTTACCATAGCCTACCTACTAGAATATCAAAGCTCATAGTCTCCATAAGTTTGGACGGATGCCACCTCTGCACGCCCTCCCGAAATGGAGAGTTTTCTCTATGTAAGGTGGAGTGTTACTTCTGCTTTTAATAAACCTTGAGTGGATATTGTGCCTTGACTGGGTGCTGTGACTGCACACTTCATTTTATAAAGAAATGGAGCTGAGATCAAATCCTAAGCTGCATCAGCACCAACATAAACATCCACAGATGTCACTTTCTTTGGGCTCCAGCATGGCATTGTGTTCCCTAAGCTATGTGCTATGTTGTGAACTATTTAACTCTACTCTCCCTGCTCTATCATTTGCTCTACTACCCCTTGCAAAGGGGGATCTGAGATCCTGGATATCACCAAATCCCTCTTCTTGAGGAGTTCTGTCAATTTCCTTTCAACACAGAGGGTGCAGACACTTGCTGGTCAAGCACCAAGGCCAGCATAGGACTGCGCGTTATCTTTAGGGTCCCGCAGAAAGCAGTCCTCAGTTGTCCCCATTCTTGGATACTCAATCCCCACGATACTTGTCTTCTTTGGCATTTGGGATGGAGCATGGCACACTCACCAGGATCTGTCCCTTTGTAGAATATTGGTTCTACCTGGATCTTCAGAAATGGATCCTTCCTGTTGCTTAAGACTCAGCTTATCTGTTATCTTTGCTGCCAAATTGTCTGCTGTCCGCTCAGCACCAAACGTCTACTGCCATCTGAGCTCCAGATACAGAGAAGGACTAGAAGGCAGAAGTCTCCATTCTAAGAAAGTTGTAATGCTCAGATTTAGTAAAACTTAGTTACTTTGTAGTTCTGCTTGAACACTAGATTTGCATTGTTTTCTTCTTTCTCCTCCTTCTCTTCCTCTTTCTCCTCCTTCTCTTCCCTCTCTTCCTCCTCCTCCTTCTCGTCTTCCTTCTCCTCCTTCTTCTCCTCCTCTTCCGCTCCCTCTTCTTCTACTTCTTTCTCCCTTTCTTCCCCCTCACTCTCTTCATGTTCCCTCTTCCTCTTTCTCCTTCTCCTCCATCTCTTTCTTCTTCCTCTTCTTTGACATATATAAATGATTTTATATTTCATGGATTTTTTTGTTCAAAAAATAAAGTCATGTATACTGAATAACATTCTGTCTTTCTCAATGTACTTGTTAGAAGCTACAACACCAATACAAAAATATGCCCACCAAATTATCAACATCATAAGACTAATTTTTAAACCTGCAAAAACTAGTAGTGTATTGGGTGAATCTGGCAATTCGTAGCCAGTTATCTATGGATTCAGGAGAACTAACATTTCTGGGGAGGTTATGGGTATAATTCAAGTATTGCTTCTTGAATTTGAGTTCAGGCTTTTCCCAGAAAAGACACAGAGATGCTTCTCTGATTGCAAAGCTGAAGTTCCTATGGTCTTCACGCAGTCCCATATCCAGAGTTATTTATCTTGCCTAGAGCCGAGGATGTTGCCATGTATCTGAAGTAGCCTGTGGAATGTCATCACCTTCCTTTAATTACACCCCAAAAGCACATTTCATTGGTATTTACATATTGTTATTTCTTATATTGCTGTCCTACCTCATGGGGAGACCAATGGTAATTTTGATTTTTCTGTCATTACTGTATCGCCACTGCATAGCTTAAAATGAAGACCTGCCTTTGAATTAAAGTCTAATAAGCTTCATAGTTGCAAATCTGATCCAATGAGTATAAGAAAGAAGGATATCATTGCTGTTGAATCCCACCATATAACATTCATTTAGCAAGTGATTTCACTTTGACTTTCTTTGCAAAGGAAATTAGGATCATTTGAGGATCACTTACTCTTTAACATCAATTATCTCTTTTCCTTGCGTGTAACAAAATTTCTGCATCATATTTGTCTAGATTACTGTAAGATCCTATGAAATGGTCAGCACTCAAAGCACATGTCTCAAGCTTCAATTTCAAGATTTTACTTGGCCTGGTCCAGTTATCTCTAGCAAGGACACAACATCAGACTCCTGGAAGGAAAAGAGAATTATTGAAGGATTTCTTGGTGGAAACAAAGGACCTCAGGTTGATATCATCTCAAGGAAAAGCTGTGTGGTCAGTTCAGTCTGCTACTTGAGTTGAAGATTCACCTCCGTGCCAATTACTCAGCTTAAAAGTTGGAATTGTTTCTAGTTGGTTATTTGGCAATTAGAATCCAAGCAAGAATGAAGTAACAGCCAAATGCCACAGAATGACACAACTGAGTTATATATGGAGGTTGCAAATCAGCTTTGCATGCCTTCTCTGCATATTGCAGTCACTGCATTCCAGTAAATTGTTGCCCATGGAACCACACTTTCCAATCTGGCATCCATTCCATTTCGGTAGTTGATGGAGACACGGTTGTTCTTACTTGATGGACAGTGACAGACATCCACTTTTGATGTTAGCATATTTGGGGCAGTTTGATGTCCCTTGTTCCCTTTTGCTTTCTACTGTAGCCCTTAGAAATATAGTTTGGAAGGTGGTACCCACACCTGATGTTAAATCCTTCAGCCTGGAGATGAGTGTGGACAGTGAAGCTCCTGTTATAAGGCATCTGCAAGGGATGAAACTTAAGCCTTTTTTCCTGGTAAGCCACTGATATGCAGGGATTCTTTGTTACTACAAGCATAACCAAACCTGCCCTGGCTGATATGAACTCCAGGATGCTCTTGGTTTCTCCCATATAAGTGAATTACACGGAATGAGAGATCATGTAATGATTTGAAGACACCATTTTCCTCCTCACTTTTTATAGGTTGTGTTCCTTTTGCATATAGCATTTCTATAATAAAAACTGGAATGATCATTTCCACAAGAAAACTAAGCTAAAAGAGAGTGCATTTATTATCTATAGATAAGCACAATTCATTGAAAAGGCTAAAAAGAAAAAAAATCTATATGTACTTATTCCCAACATCAGGCCTTTTTTCATTCACAGAACAATTTCTTGGGGTTTTTCTGGGCTCACATCCATTCCTTGCCTCTCATAAAACCCCTTACCAGAATACCACAGTGCTTAAATAATGAAAAAAAAAGGATAATAGCTTTTTGGATATAAAACCTGAAGTAATTGTATTGTATGGCATGTCTGTGGCCTTAATGTAAATTATTTTTTCCTTTGATTCCTTCCCACTATGCTAATAGCATGCCCTCCAGAGTAATCAAGTTACCCAGCCAACTAAGCTCTTGCATTACTAAAAAGTATTACCCAAGAACAGCATGCAGCCACTAAAGCTTCCCCCATCCTGTGAAAAATGTAACGCCGGCTAGGAAGGAAAGCCATTCCGGAGCCAGTTTGGACTTTGTTGAGCTTTTTCCTTCTCCTAAGCTCATGCTAACAATTTAAAGACAGAGCAAGCATCGGGTTTGTGGTCACATCACTGGCACCGACCATTCTGCTTATTGCTGCAGTTCATAAGATACACTCAGATGCAAAGTGAAATGTTAAAACGCTTTTACCATGTCCAAACTAAGCTTAAAATAGACAGTTATTATTTAAATAGTATACTGTATATTATTTTGACAATAAAATAAAATAGAATTTCTTACAGTTTTTTTTAATTTTAGTATTGTAAATAAGTAATTACATACATGTAGAGCAAGCTCCAGTGCTTCACTGAGCTTGCATTAACTTTTTTCTTTTTTTAAGATTTTCTATATGTATTTTACATGAGTGTTCCACCTGCATGTACACCTGCATGCCAGAAGAGGGCATTAGATCCTAGTATAGATGGTTGTGAGCCACCATGTGGTTGCTGGGAATTGAACTCAGGACCTCTAGAAGAGCAGACAGTGCTTTTAACCACTGAGCCATTTTTCCAGCCCAAACAGAATTTTTTTTTAAGTTAAGGAAAGTAGAAAGAAGGCAAAACAAACTTGCCATTCATGACTGTGCTTCTCCGTGGTGGCGTTTGTGACGTTATCTAATGCAGAAATAAATCCGGGCAAATGGTGATACTATGGAGGCTCGTGTGTATAGAAATCCTTGGAAGTCAGGGATCTAGCTCAGAGGCAGAGTGATTCCCTGGCATGTTCGAGGTCCTCTGCCCAATTGGACCCATCCAAAAACGAGAGAAATAATGATGTCATAAAGCTGCTGCATGGCAGTATTCATATGCTCCAGCCAGCCCAACTGTCTTTTCATCCCCTGCCCCAGGCTTCATGGACTTCTTCTGAACTTGGGTTGGCCTTACAGACAGGATCTTCTGACCACGTATAGTTGGCTTTTACTTACCCCTTTGTCCAGTTTTCCTCCACTCCTTGCGCTGCTTATTTCCAAGCTCCCTTGAAAAAGACAGTTGCCTCCCTCCAGCAAGCATACCATGTGAGAGAGCAAGAGGGGCAGCTGAGCTGCCAAGGTCTGTCCTTTCTACTTCTCTCTTGCCCTCCTCTCCCCACACCTCATGCCTTTCCCTTTCTCCTTTAGGGTCTTTCTTAAAAAAAAAAAAAAGTGGTATCTCTTGGTGGAGTTCTAAAAGGCTCTATCTCCAGACAATGCACACGATGTCACTGTATCCAAAGTGAACATGGGCTGTTTCTCATTCATTTGCTTCAGTCCCACGTTTGTCGATAGTTTTGTCTCAGTCAGGCTACAACATGACTGCTGTTTCCTCTCTGAACGTCATCTCCACCATTCTACCTGTCCCCATGATCTGTCACTACAACTGGGCAGAGGTGAGAATGTCTCCCTCTGTTCTCAGTTGGAAAACTCCTCTTCACAGTTCCCATCCTTGAGTCTTTCTGGTTTATGCTCTCGGGAATTTTTTCATATCTTCCAAGTGTTCTAATTTTTATGCCACCGTGTTTTAATACATACTGCATCACCCACTCTGCTTTGAACCCTGAAGGATACATCTTTCACTCAGTGAAATGTTGTTCTGTTTTCTTGTTTTTCCTGCTCAGATTTCATAATTTCTTTCTTCCATGTTATAAAATAATTTTGAATGTTTACTGTCAAATAATTCCAGTAACTTCAGTACCCACTAGCCTGGTATTTCTGAAGACACTAAATCTCATTTGTTCCACATGTGTTTCCTACAACTTGTTCTGATCAGGCTCCTCAAAGTCTCTCTATGAAAAGATGAGATTAATATTTAAAGTGCATCCCTGTAGAAAGAAGCCACGTTCCTTCAAGAGTACAGGTACTACTAGACCTGACACAATCTGTTAGAAAGGGATGCTTATTTTGCTTTATAGTTTCAGGAGGGATGTAGTCTACCATGTCAGGAGGACATGATGCCTTGTCTGCGGTCAGGACGCAGAGGACAGAAGCAGATGCTCTTACCTTCTTATTTTTTCATTTCTGTTTAGTTCTGGGTCCCAGTCCATAGGCTAATGCTTCTCTACACATTTAAACTTCTCCAGAAACATCCTCACAGACAGACATGCAAAACAGACACAAAGCTGTGCCTCCTGGGTTATTCCAGACCCAGTAAGTTCAAGCCGGTGATGCAAGTCAACCATCAGCAGGAAGCATCATTGCCAGCAACCCCAGAATTCATCTATGCTGTGACTTTCTCCAGTCATTTTAGTTGTTGCACCTTTTTCTTTTGGTTTTGTTCTGTTTTCACTTCTTCCTACCAGAGTCAATTGGATGAGTCTCTACGAAGGATCAAATTCCCTTTTCCAGGTGCCAAATGAGTGTGGGTTTACAACAGGGCTGACTGCTCTTCCACCAGCTCATTTTTCTTGAGTTACTGGGTTAGTCTCTGCTTCTTTACAGCTCTGTATTACGGCCTTGGTCACAGAGCTCTCAAGACGACTTTAAGGCTAAAGGTAAACATCAGTTTGCACTGTGTCCCATTGTGCAACAGGCTGTTCTTAGAGGGTGCCTTGCTCAGTTGTGCATGTGAAACACAAATTTAAACACGTTTGAAACCATTGTATTTGACACTTTGATCATTCTCTAAGGTGGAATGGACTAACTGATACTCAAGGGCTGTCTATACAGGCCATAGAAAAAAGCAGGGAAGAAGATTAGAAATGCTTGTGTTGTCTTGCTCCTTTTCTACATTATGATACGTTGGGAGAAAAAGTTAATGACACTCTTGCAAAAATAACTATAATACAGAGGAGACATTTCACAGATATTTCTGTGCTGCATGAACTCCTCCAGGCATTCGGCTTGTGAAGCAGCTGACTACCTGAAAGGTTCCTATCTGGCCAAACCTGGGAGAAGAATGTTCACTATTAGCTTTGTCAAATGTCATCATACAGTCAAGCCATATAAAATCTAATGCCCCGTCAGTCATAAAATGTGATTGACGTCAGTTTCTATTACATCACTCAGTGCCCTCGAGGAATCGTTGTAATGATAAGCAGAATGTGAAATCAGCTACAGCAACAGTTAGAGCCTGCAATGTGTATAATTATGCTATCATTTTTATTTGCTCTGGGTATTTTATTTTCTCTTTGTCACTTTCATTTTGGTAGGCGGTGTTATAAGCTGCCTCAAATCCCAAAAGGAAAAAAAAGACAAATTTTCTTCTTAATGCATGCATGTGGAACAAGGGAGAATTCTGAATTTCAAAGATCAATTTTGAAATTATGAGCATTACCAAGTTGAGTAATAATGACTGAGCCGTTTGTACTATGTGTCTCGGTAGCTCACAGAAAGCGACTAGCGATCCAAGAAAACATGTCCATAGGGTGTCTAAAGAAAGATAAAATTCTGTATTGGTAAGTGGAAAAAATATTGTAACCAAATCCATGGTAAAACTTGGATTTGAAATAAAGCTGCACTGTCCCAGCATTTATAACAAAGTGAAGACGCCTCCATATTCAAAAAGCTCATCCACTGTGCCACTTCCTTAGACCTCCAATGCATTTCAGTTTTGTATCACATAAAACATTAAAACCAAATGATAAAAGTAAAATGCACCGGGACAGATCATAAACATAATGGAATCCCTTGAGATGTCTTCCCAGCAGTCTTTGAAGGTGAACCTCAAGGAAAGTTAGCATCACCAACAATTTGAAACGGAGCCCTCTTTTAGCATAAATGAAGTTCTATTTCATCTGAATGGGCAGGTAGAAAAATTTACATTTCAAATAGTGTGACCTGTACCTCACTCAGTCTGAGTGCAGGAATTGTTTCCTCTGCTTTCATGAATGACGTCTGTACTGTTTGCTAGCCTTTATGTGCCTGTTTTCTCAAGTGAAAAAAAATGCACATATTAATAGTACTGATGTCATAGAACAGCTCTGAGAAGTAAAATGTCAGTATTTGTATAACATTTAACATATGTATTAGCTGTTAATCCCTAAATTAACAATATTTACATTCAGTGAATGAATAAGTGATTTTTAAAAGACACTAAATATTTAAATATTATGTCAGGAATAACTCTTCTTTTAATTTTTTAAATGTTTTCAGCACTAGCGGTCAAAGCCTGGGCCTTGGGAATGCTGTGTAACCCTCCACCACTAGCCTATATGCCCAGCTTTGACTGAGAAAAAAGCTAGGGAGCGGATGAGCTGATTGGACCTCTCACAGAGAACTGAACCCGGGCGGTGTGTGTTCTGGAGCCGTACAGTGGAGGAAGTCAACGGACTCAATTTCTGGTTCTAAATTAGGCTGAAATTAAAAACAAATCACAATTTTTGAAAAGATTGTTTTATTTTAAAATTAAAAAAAAAACATAATATTTGCTTCTAATTCTACCGGGTATCATCTACGTCACCTCACTTGATCCGCCTGCCCACCGCACTGGGTGAACACCAATGGTAAAAGCGAAGCCGTGCCATGTTTCCCCTACGTCTGTTACTCGCTGTTACCCAGTCACTGTACCGAGTGAGAGCTTCACCAAGAACAGGTACAGAATAGACGGCCAGGGCCACACTCATGAAATAAAGAAGCTGGTCAGGCACTATCTCTCAATATCTACTGTCCAGCCCGCATCTTCCTCCAAGCTGAAATCCCTTAAGAACAGTCTGTGAGGTTAAGACTCACACGGAGAAAAACTTGGGCTAATGTAATAATTTCTGATTGTTTCCGTAATTGCAGCTTGAAGGAAATGGAAGCATGCTCATTGTGAACGAGGACAGAGATTGAGTTATTTCTTTAAGGGTCCTGAACATAAGCCAGCTTTCAGCAGCGTAGTGCAGGAAGCCAAGCGTGGATTTTTTTAACACTGGAACATCAGCCCAGCTTCACATTTAAAAGCTGGCTTCCGAGAGTAACAGAAACGCTCGTGTCAGAAAACTCCTTCCCAACCTGAGAAAGCCTCTCACGTATAAGCCGCCCTCCTCTCTCCCCAGAGCAGCTCTATCGGTTAAAAACTCTGAAATGGAAAGCATAAAAGGAAACTTACTGGCCTTGAGCCCACAGCCCATAAACTGCCTTTAAGCAAATCCAGGTGCGAAAGCTGGTTGGTTCCAGCGGAACTCGTGAGCCGCTATGGCCCCTGTCCTCCGTGGGAATGCTTGGCCAACAATTTCCAGCATCCAGACTGAATTTTCCTCCTTGCTATGTAGGAGCTTAAGGTCAGCTCATTGTCAGGCAGTGACATGAGTCCCTTCTTTTCCCCTGTGAGAATGGTTACTACTGGAAGATGTTGGTAGCTTCTGTGTTTAACGGGAGGGCCTAGTGAATACAATTTGATATACATGGAGGAAGAAGGCTGGTGAGTTCTGCAGGACAGCCCTGTGAGGAGCAACGTCGCCTCTAATCCTGCATGGGCAGACATGATTGTATATCCTCATTAATGCCATAATTGGTATCTGGAATCTGTTCAGAAACACCGATTTCCTTTGCAACAGGGGATTATGACTGCATTGGGAGTTCTCTATGGTCTGTAGATGCTTGTAAAATTCAAATACAGCAACTGTCAGTAAAACATCTTATGAAAAAGCCAAACGTTATACTAATCCAGAGGAACAGAGCATGTGCTTGAGGGCATGATGAAACGCTACAGTGTGTCTAGGGTGCTAACCACTTACAGAGACATTAACATCCTGGGACAGGGCTGTTCAGGGAGCTCCTAAAGAAACTTAGGACTGATCAGGATTTGCTTCTTAAGAGACTTCAACACCGTGGGGGGAAATTGTCAGTCACAAGCCTTCAGTATTTATGAATTATTAATGTTGGCTTTCTGGGTATTTTTTTTCAAGTTTTGCTTTTGTGTGCCTGTTCAGCTGAGTAATTCAATAGACTGATGGAGACATGAATAGATATGCTAACTAGCACCAGGGTTAACCTTTAAAGTTCGTTAAAGCTGTCATCTTTCAATGAAATATTTTCATGTTCTTTTTTTCCCGTGAGCTGGAGTATCAACAGTATGTGTACATCGGGAGCAGAGGTTCTGGGGAGGCAGGCAGGCCCCACCTTGCCATCTCCTCACTTTTAAACCAACACACCACTAACAGATTCATCAAGAAAGGCATTAAAAAAAAACTTCCCATATGTAAACCAGAACAGACTCACCGTCTACCTTTACTGCAGAACTTTAAAAAAAAAAAAAAAGATGATGGTGTGCTCCTGTTCCTACAAAAATAATAAGGGAAAGATAGAATTTGGAGAAGAAAAACTGAAAGCTGGGGTGTGTGGGTAGCAAAAGAATGAAGGCGCAGCTTACAGCTGTGGGAGAGATGAGGGTATAAGCCGGTGACAACCTTTCATCTAAACAGGGACTTCTTTGGAAATCAAGGCAAAGAAGAGATGCATAATGAAGCCCATTATAAAGTTTCCAAAATCTTCAAGAATTTTCTCTGTGTGTGTGCATGCCTAACAAGCCTGAATAACAGACTCCATGGTGGAAAGTTTTCTGCTTTGAGATCCTTCCCTCTGCTGGCAGCCACTAGGTTCCCGATGGCCACCTGCTACGAAATCATCCATATCACACAGCAGAGCTGTCCACGGCCCATCTCTGAGTCCTCCTTTCATCTCAGTTCCCACCAACACTAGAAAGGAGGACTCAGGAATTGAGACCAGAGGTGTGCAGCCTTCAGACGGTAGCTGCCACACAGCGGGCAAGCCTTCCATTTTCAGGACACAGAACTGCCCGCTCTTGATGGAGAACAAGAAATGAAGTAATAACTTACCATTGAAATCTTATTCTCAGAGAGCTCTACTCTCCTTCTAATTTTTTTCTCTACCTCATTTGTGTGAGGCCCACAAAAATAGTAAGAGAATGGTTTTACCAACTTCATAAAAGCAAAGGAAAAAAATCAAAGCAGGGATTTTGAGTTACTTGCCATTGTTCAATCATCATAGAAATACCATAACTTATCCCTTATATCTCTTACAAGACAAAGACAAGAAGCTCAACAAGATGCCAAAGTAATTTCTGTGCATGAACAACTGCTTGAACTCGAACACACTCCGGACCACCTGCTCTCTCCCAGCATCTATGCTTTATACTCTTTTCCAGTGACTTTTTCCTCAGGCAGGACTGAAAAATAAATAAATAAAAGCTTTAAGTGCCTGGGATTTGCTATTTACTCTTCGGTCTCTTCTCCAAAAAACATGTTCTTTCTTTTATTTTCTGATATCTGTCTTTATTATCATTTATAAAATAGCAGCCTATCGTGGAGACGGTATCTTAAATTATTAATGTGCTTTATTTGTTTTGCATTCCCAAGCACATGTCTCAGAGCATCCATCTGCTTAAAGAGATGTGTTGGGGAAGAAAAATAAAAATGAAGACTGATGTCATATTCAGCAACTGACATACAAAATAGGGGCTTAGCAGAAAGCCATAAGCCTAAGAGTAGTGCCTATAATTTGAGAGACAAAGGAGCTCCTGAATGCTTTTCTTTCCTCCTCTACTCTGTCAAAAAAGCTAGTCCTGGTGGACCAATGCCCATTGAGTTCTCGGTGCTATGAAAACCCCATTTCCACCTGATGCTGAAATGACAGGGAGTTTCTCTCTCAATTGCAGAATAATTTAGAGATCAATGGAGACAAAATCTCCTTCATTCTGGTTTAGAGCAGGCATCAGGACCAGCAAAAGAGATGAAAGACAAACATTTTAACCACTTAGTAGCTAACTCAAGCTTGAGTATTTTACAGATATGCATAAAAGTCACAGTCACAACTACTGGTTTTCCCCAACACTGTGTTAGTTTTCGCCCCATGATGGAAACAGACATCAGGAAGAGTGTGTCAAGAAATAAAAGCAGTAAGCAGCTCTCTTTTCCATGTTATGAGGGGTAGTGATGTCTGCTACCTGCTCAAATGTCCTAATTTTGTCTTGAGACACTGAAGGATACAGGCAGTGGCAGAAAGAAAGAAAGAAAGAAAGAAAGAAAGAAAGAAAGAAAGAAAGAAAGAAAGAAAGAAAGAAAGAAAGAAAGAAAGAAAGAAAGAAAGAGAAAGGACTCATTTATTCAGTCTTCGGCCTCCTCTCTCTCTCTCTCTCTCTCTCTCTCTCTCTCTCTCTCTCTCTCTCTCTCTCTCTCTCTCTCTCTCTCTCCTACAGAAGCAAAATCCCCAACAAGGTCTATAGGACTGAGGATGATAAGAGCATGTCACAGGACCGCTTAGCCCAAGGCAGCAAGATGTGTGACTAAACAGTGGATGACACAGGTGGCCCTTCTGAATCTCCTTTAATGCCCTCCTTGGATTTGGACATCTGATCTGAAAGCCTTCCAGTCTGATGGGGAATGCTGGTCGGGAGCAGATGAAAGCACACAATAACAGACCAGAGCTTTCTCAAAAGGCCTGGGGAAGGCTAGGGATAGAACAAAGTGTGGGTGAGTGAGGGGAAGCTGCACCAGTTAATACCCACAAAGATACCTCCATCTACCATATCTCCTCCTACAGTTAAGAGCCACACTGGGAAGGAAAGTGAAGGAGACCTTTCACCTGCAATTGCTGCTCACTGCTTTGGCCCTGTCAAGCTGCAGACCAAATGGAGATCCCATCCCACTTTCCCAATACAGTCGCCACAAGTGTCAGCTTGTGTCCTTGGGTGATTCCTTTTCACATTAAGTTTAAGACTCACAATCCATCTCTCCAGTTGGAGAAAACACAAATGAAGTTAGTCACAGGATTAACTGCTCTAGCAAAGAGCTGATACGAAGCAATACTTGCTAGAAATTTCTGCCCGGGTCCTCCTTTCTAAAGTCCTGTGTGTGTCCTTTTCAGTAAACACACACCTGTGCTTCTTAGGTCCCTTTTTTAACATTCTTTGCCCTGGTCTAATGACATCACCACAGAAAGCAATTTACTCAAGGCACGTGAGTGCCGCAATGACTCTCAGTGGAGCTTGGTCCAGACAGAATACAGCTTAGATTGCCTGGTGGAACGGAAACTAGTTCTGCTAAGTGGTTGAGGGCCCCAAGTGCAAGAGGGTGCTCATTGCAGAGTTAGCTTAACTGACTTTTAACAGAGCTCCGTGTATGGTGTAGATGACATTGTATTCTCTTGGTTGGGCTGGTGTCACAAAGTGCAAGGCTGGTGGATTCAGCAACAGACATTCATTTTCTTGCAATTCTGAACATTAGGAAACTGAGACTAAGGTGCTGGCAGGATCAATTTCATCTGAGTCTCTCCTTGGTGTGTCTGCACATGATCTTCATCTGTGTCCTGATCTTTCATTATAAGAACATCCGTCTCATTCTGCTATGCTCATAGATCAGTGCCTTGCTCAGGCAGCATCTCTTGCAGCATATGGGAAAAAATACAGACACCCACAGCCAGCCATTATGTAGAGGACACACCTTGGAACACTCAACCTTAAGTGAGATGTCTCCATGAGATCTATTCCCTCAGAGCTCAGAGAGCCGTAGGAAGAGGAGGCAGAAAGAATATACGAACCTCAGGGATGAAGGACACCAAGGAAACAAGGCCCTCTAAATCAACAGGATCAGTGCATGTGAACTCACACAGATGAGGCAGCACACACAGGGTAGTAACCATATTATACCAGTATGATGCTATAAGTCACTAGGGTACTGATGACACAGGCTGACTGTAGTGTAGAAGGAGGCTGGCCAGGAGGAGAGTAGGACAAATGAGCCTTTGAGAGCCCAATAGAACGTGTTTCTGCCAATCACTGATGCCACAACTGATCTGGGGAAGCTATGCCCTTCCTCAGAAGCCCCATTCAAATCTTATAACCCAAAGAATTTAGTGGCCAACTTCAAATGGAAAAAAAGCCAGGGAAGTATTACTGTGTGACATGTGGTCCTATAAACTAAACTGGTTTATCAAGCTCAGGCTTAGGAAGATTGTGTGTGTGTGTGTGTGTGTGTGTGTGTGTGTGTGTGTGAGTTCATATTAAAGATCTGTGATCCACTCTTTCTACTGGAATCCTCAGAAACTACACATACTTGTAATCACAGCACCATGAAGGTTGAGAAAAGAGGTTCTTTCAATAGTTCAAGAGCAACTTGGACTTTATGGAAGGAGCTTGTCTTGGTGGAGGTGAATAAGTTGTGTAGACCTGAGCTAATGATCAAATATAAGCTCATACTCAATTCTTAGCCTAAATTATGTGTGTTATGAGATAATTTATACCACAATTTTTACCACATAATACCTCACAAGGCTCTTGCCCTAGTCAGTTGAGTCTCCCATCAACTTTTGTTTTTACTAACTGCCTTGTGATCCAAAAAATCAGATAAAATTTATTTCTATATGAGCAATGGAATACTATTCAGACTCACATATACACATACATATAATACATACAAATATAACCCAGTCATTTAGAACAACAGTGGGACTGAAGATGATTTAAGTTAGTGAGAAAAGCCATGCAGAGGAAAACAAAGGCTATGTAATACTGCATATTCAGACTATAAAAGAGTTGAGCCTGTTCAAAAGCTGAGAGTAAGACAGTGGTGACCCGAGCCAGGTGAGTGGGGAGAAAGATATGGGAAGAACTGAGCAATGAGAACCCGGTCTATACTTAGGTGAGGTAAGGAATCCTGGTGAACTTTTGCACAGTAACATGGCCACAAGTGACAGTGATGGATTGTATAGTCCAATGACCCAAAAGGACAGAGTTTGAAAGGCTTTGACTGTGAATAAACAATCAACATCTATGGAGACGGGCATATCTCTACATGTGTTTTATTATTACACAATATACATACATATCAAAACCATGTTTTATCCTTAATGTGTACGATTTTCACATTTTTGGATGCCAGCAAGAAATAAATTTAATTTGGACAGCAGTTCTTGTATTAATTTGACACAAACAGCAGAGGTTCTTGATATGTAATATGAATGTCCACTTAGCAAGATTAGCTAAAGCATTTTGATTCGTTTGTATAAATCAAGATGGAAGAGTGCTTTTCTGTTGCAACTGACATTGTAAGAATACACATTTCCTCGCACACTACCATGTTAGTTAAAAGAAAGCAATTTACATAAGAAGAGCGTCTCAGCTGTGAGAACCAGAGTCCATACGAGTGACAGTATATCCCATGTGCAGAGGGGCAGTTCAGGAGGCTGGCTGTAATATTTGTTGCTGGTAGCCAGAAACTGTAAGAAGAGATGCTGAGCGTATGTATGAGCTGACTTAGGAGCTCAGTGCATCTTTCATCCTTACACTTTCTTTGGCTTTGGAAACTTTGAAAGCTGCAAGACTAACGTTTATCTGGATCATCTTGTCGTTGGGAGCATCACGTGTTTGCTTCAATATGCCTCAGAATCACAATTGCCAAAGACAGCATTGCTGGGTGCCTCTCACATTGCTTCTTTTCCAGAATCCCATAGCATCAGCAGAATGCTGGCTTGGCCTCCCATTACTCCTGTGAAGAAGCGCAGAATAATGTCTGGGACAATGGGACTCATAAGACCAAAGATATCATCCACTATGACCAAGTAGACTTCACCCTACAGGTATGCAGGGGTGGTTCAATACATGGAAATCCATCAATGTAATCCACCATATTAACAAACTGAAAGAAAAAAAAATCACATGATAATCTCCTTAGATGCCGACAAAGCAGTTGACAAAATCTAACGCCCATTCATGTTTAAAGTATTGGAGAGATCAGGGATATAAGGCACATACCTAAACATAGTAAAGGCAATATACAGTAAGCCTATAGCCAACATCAAACTAAACGGAGAGAAACTTAAATCAATCCCACTGAAATCAGGGACAAGGCAAGGCTGCCTACTCTCTTCATATCTCTTCAATATAGTTCTGGAAGCCCTTGCTAGAGCAATAAGACAACTGAAGGAGATCAAGGGGATACAAATCAGAAAGGAAGAAGTCAAAGTATCACTATTTGCAGTCGATATGATAGTATACCTGAGTGACCCCAAAAATTCTACCAGGGAACTCCTACAGCTGATAAACACCTTCAGCAAAGTGGCTGGATACAAAATCAACTCAAAAAAATCAGTAGCCCGCCTGTATACAAAACAAAAGGGATGAGCAAGAAATTAGGGAAACAACACCCTTCACAATAGCCACAAAAAGACATAAAGTACCTTGGTGTGATCCTAACCAAGGAAGTCAAAGACTTGTATGAAAAAAATTTCAAGTCTCCAAAGAAAGAATTAGGAGAAGATATCAGAAGATGGAAAGATTTCCCATGCTCATAGCTTGGCAGGATTAACGTAGTAAAAATGGCCATTTACCAAAAGCAATCTACAGATTCAATGGAATTCCCATCAAATTACCAACACAATTTTTCAGACCTCGAAAGAAAAATTCTCAACTTCATATGGCTTAACAAGTAACCCAGAATTACTAAACAATGCTCTACAATAAAAGATCTTCTGGAGGTATCTCCATCTCTGATCTCAAGCTGTACTATAGAGCAACAGCAATAAAAACTGCATGGTACTGGCATAGAAACATAATGGTGGATCAATGGAACCAAATAGAAGACCCAGAAATAAACCCACACACTTACAGGCACCTGATTTTGACAAAGATGCCAAAACCATACAATGGAAAAAAGAGAGCATCTTCAACAAATGGTGCTGGTCTAACTACATGTCTACATGTAGAAAAATGCAAATAGATCCATACTTATTACCCTGCACAAAACTAAAGTCCAAGTGGATCAAAGACCTTAACATAAAACCAGACACATTAAATGGGTTGGAAGAAAAAGTGGAGAAGAGCCTTGAATTCATTGGCACAAGAGACAACTTCCTGAACAGACCACCAACAGCACAGGCTCTAAGGGCAACAATCAATAAATGGGACCTCATGAAACTTAAAAGCTTCTATAGAGCAAAGGACACTCATCAAAACAAAACGACTGCTTACACATTGGGAAAGATTCTTCACCAATCCTTTATCTGACAGAAGGCTAATATCCAGATTATATAAAGAACTAAAGAAGTTGAAAAGCAATAAATCAAGTAATCCAATTAAAAAATGGGGAACAGAGCTAAACAGAGAATTCTCGATAGAGGAATGTAGAATGACAGAGAAACATTTAAAGAAATGATCAACATCATTAGCCATCAGGGAAATGCAAATCAAAATGACCCTGAGATTTCACCTTATGCCCATCAGAATGGCCAAGATCAAAAACTCAAGTGGCAACACATGCTGGAGAGGCTGTGGAAAAATGAGAACCCTCCTCCACTGCTGGTGGGAATGTAAACTTATACAACCACTCTGGAAATCAATCTGGTGCTTTCTCAGACAACTAGGAATAGCACTTCCTCAAGATCCAGCTATACCACTCCTAGGCATATATCCAAAAGAGGCTCAAGTACACGATAAGGACATTTATTCAACCATGTTTGTAGCAGCTTTATTTGTAATAGCCAGAAGCTGGAAACAACCCAGATGCCCCTCAACTGAGGAATGAATACAGAAATTGCGGTACATCTACACAATGGAATGTTACTCAGCAATAAAAAACAAGGAAATCATGAAATTTGCAGGTAAGTGGTGGGAACTGGAAGGGATCATCCTGAGTGAGCTATCCCAGAAGCAGAAAGACACAGACGGTATATACTCACTCATATAGACATGTAATATAGGATAAACCTACTAAAATCTGTACACCTAAAGAAACTAATCAAGAGAGAGGACTCTGGTTAAAATGCTCAACCCTCATTCAGAAAGGCAAAGCAGATGGACATCAGAAGAATAAGAAAACAGGGAACAAGTTAGGAGCCTGCCACAGAGGACCTCTGAAAGGCTCTGCCCTACAGACTATCAAAGCAGATGCAGAGACTTGTGGCCAACCTTTGGGCAGAGTGCAGGGAATCTTATGAAAGAAGTGGGAAATAGTAAGATCTGAAGAGGACAGGAGCTTCACAAGGAGAGAAACAGAGCCAAAAAATATGAGCACAGGGGTCTTCCCTGAGACTGATACTCCAACCAAGTACCATGAATAGAGATAACCTAGAACTGCTGCACAGATGTAGCCCAAGGCAGTTCAGTGTCCAAGTGGGTTCCATAGTAATGGGAACAGGGACTGCCTCTGACATGAACTGATTGGCCTGCTCTTTACTCAGCTCCCCTGAGGTGGGAGCAGCCTTACCAGGCCACAGAGGAGAAAATGTAGCCACTCCTGATGAGACCTAATAGACTAGGATCAGAAGGAAGGAAAAGAAGACCTCCCCTATCAGTGGACCTGGGGAGAGGCATGCATGGAGAAGGGGGAGGAAGAGAGGGATTGGGAGGGGAGGAAGGAGGGAGCTACAGGGGGGATACAAAATGAATAAATAAGTGTAATTAATAAAAATAAATATTAAAAAGACTTATCAAGTAATCCAAAGTTAAGGGCATATTTCTCAAAATAGACACATTGAAACTTCTTGTCTATTCTCCCAAGAGATAGGAATCCCACCCATCTGTAAAGAATATGGAAAACAATAAAAAAACCTCCATCCTGACTCTAATACATACTCTGTAGACAGATAAAGTACATGCATGTGAAAATCACCTACATTTTGGCCTCTGTCTTAGTTTGGGTTTCTGTTGCTGCAACAAAACATCATGACCAAGGCAAATTGGGAAAGAAAAGGTTTATTTGGCTTCCACTTCCGTATCATTGTTTATCACCAAAAGAAGTCTGCATAGGAATTAAAACAGGGCAGGGACCTGAAGGCAGGAATGATGTAGAAGCCATGGCAGAGTGCTGGTTACTGACTTGCTCTCCATGGCTTGTTCAGCCTGCTTTCTTAGAGAATCCAGAACCACAATTGCCTGGGCCCTTCCACATCAATCACTAATTAGGAAAATGCCCTTCTGTCTCCACAGCCCAGTCTTAGGAAGGCATTTTCTCAATTAAGATTCTTATCTTTCAAGTGACTCTCACCTGTGTCAAGTTGACATAAAACTAAACGTCAAAGCCTCCGAAGGAACCTGATGAAATGATCTCGTTTTTCATATCTGTGCTTTCCTTTCAAATTAAAAATCAAGTAACAATCTGTTACTCCTTGAATCCATAGCAAAGAATACAACCAAAGATTGATTTCCTTGAATATTGTTGTGTGTCTATGGTATGTTCACTTTTGTTTTAGGATTTGGTTTTCTTTTGAGATAGGGTCATTGGAGCTCAGGCCAGCCTTGAGTGTGCAACTGTCCAGCCTCACCCATCCCAGTTCTGGGGATTACAGGTATATGCCATCACACCCAAAATGATATTGAACTGTATCACTGATAGTGTTGACTGTGTGGGTGTCGCGGCTAGTCCCATCTTCCATTTGACAGTATGAACCTGTCACATAGTGTACTTTGGGCCTGTTTACTTGAAGTCTGTCATCTGTGGCAATGACTAAAAACTTCTCACTCATACTCCAATTCTGTGCATATATGGCATAGGTTTCATAAATATAAACTTATGTAAAAGCCTAGATATTTTATATAAAAAACAATCAACACTTTATATTATTTTCCAATAATCTAAAGGCATTTATTTTGAAATAGTTGCAATCCCCTTTATTTGGATAATTTGGGTTACTATAAAATTTTTACATAAAATATTTGTTTATTTGTGAAAATAATTTGAAGCCTCTTGTAATTTAAACAAGTTAAGAATCATTACCTATTTTCTGGATGTGACTTAAATATCAACTCACTAATTTGGTGAAATAAATAAAAATACAATTTTCATTTACATCAGTGATTATGGATTCTGTTTTATGAGTTGGGATACTTTTCCCTATAACGTGGATTTTTGTTTTACTTTTATTCTAAACATTTAGCTTTGAAATAAATAGGTTCTAACATCCTATAGTAATTGTGGATAGACAGAGGTCACCAGAAAACAATAAAACTGTCAACACAAACTAATGACAGTTGAGCAGAGGAGAGCAGATAGGACATGAGTGTTTTATGAGGAAAGGTCAGAAGGTCCAAATCACATGGAGGAAAGATGGGTGCGTCATCCAAGCCAAACACACGTTACAAGTTAATTGGGTTTCTAGAACATGTTCCAGATGGTAGAAAAATACCTTGGGAAACAGATACACACAAGCAATCGTGGTCAGAGATGAAACAAAAAGAAAGCCCAGTGTTGAGGAGAGCGGGAATCCCGCATGTTATAAACAAGGACCCAGAGTTGTGAGAAGTTATTACAGATGAAGGATAGGAGAGAGAAAATCGCAGTGGTCTCAAGGCAAGGCACACGGGCTCAAGCTAGGGACTAAGGACTTGCCAGCCTCCACAGCTCCTTGTGGCACCCAGGACAGATGTGAGCAGCACTCAATTTAAGAACCATATGTGGCACAGTGCTGTGTGCTCTCCCTGGGGCTTTGTGTCAGAAATGCTGTGTAGTCTCCCAGCACTTTGCTGTATTTTGTAAAGGTTCAGGAGATCGTTACACTCGTGTACGTGTAATTCTTGCCTACTGACTGTCCTTCAGTGTCCGTTGGAAGTTTGCTTTCTGGAGGCTCCATAGATGCCTCGATGTGTAGATGCTCTGGTTCCTTACATAAAACAATGCAGTGCTTCCATACAAGCTTAAACCTTCTCCCATATGCTTTAAATTATCTTTAAGTGACTTACAAGTACTAACACAATGACATATGTTTCCAAGTCCTTACATGACTTGGGTTCCTGAATGCTGACTAGAGGTTATAAGGGAATTAAAAAAAAATACAGACGCTAACAAAATGACATGTACATACAGAGAAAAGCTGGGATCAACTGGTCTAGGCTGTCTGATGGAGAAGCTGCTCCGCCCTGGAACTTCTGTGTGTTTACTATATACAGGCAGATTATTGCAAACAGTTAAACAAGGAGGTGGTGTTTGTGATATATGGCTGTACCAAAGAGACAGGTTTAGCTGATCCTGGTAGAAGTGGCCTCCGTAGCGAAGCATTCTTCAAGCCATGGACATCCAGGGGGAGATAGCCAGTATGGACATTTACTGCACATAGTATCAACATTAGCACTTGGGCCAGAGAAAGGCTTTGCCATCCCTCTGAGTCTCACCCAGAAAAAGGCTTTGCTTCTCCCATGGAGATGAGGCATTGATCCTTGACATGAGTGTGTCCATGATCAACAATACATATTTATTCAGGATTTCATTCACTCCCTACAAAATGCTGTACAGGTTGTCTTCTACTATGTTGTTTAGAAAATAATAGCAATAAACAGACTCTGTGTATGCTAAATACAAACGCAATGCTTTGCAAATATTTTCGGCATAATTACTGCAGTACAAGGATGAGGATTCCACTGGCAAATGGGGATAATTATGAATACCATGCATTCATACACCACCATACACATGCACTCGCACATATATAAATATAATTTGCCAAACATTTACCATAACAGTACTTATCTTATATTCATGAAACTATAGAATGCCATACTGTGCACTACCTAACACCAGGCTTGTCACTAGAGTGTAAGGCCAGGACTGAGATTAGGTGAGGTAGGTGCTACACTCCAAAAGAGCCATCAGAATGTTCAGTGAATGTTCAGTGAGCTAAACTAGGTGTATAAGGCCTGTAATCTCTGGGACTCAGGAGACTGAAGCAAGAAAATCACAAGTTCAAGACCTGTCTGAGCTGCAGGATGAGTTCGGTGTCAACCTGGCTGACTAGATGATGAAGAAAACAATAACTTCATGCATTGTCTCTAGAACTGCAAAATTAGCACATCCAAAATTATAAAATCTCAAAATATCCATGCTGAACAAAACATCACAGTTTTGAATGAAGGTAAGGTCCCAGGCTAGATCTCCACAGTTCTTCTTGTTTCTTCTAGAGAATTATTATGGAGCTTTATTGTGGTAGCTTCGTACATTTTTCTCCCTGAGAAACATTTTTACCTTTGTGTGGAATATGACGAAGAAATGGTGTGTGTGTGTGTGTCATACTCCCAAGTTTTTCTGTGTTTCCCTTGCGTTGAAGCCTCAGCTTTTGCGCAAAGATGCACTGGCCATGGGGGCATCTCAGGTGCCAGAATCCTTTCCCAACTCCAGTCCTATCCTTCAGAAGTAGTGAGATCCTGCTTGCCCAAATCCACATGCTCCCATCAGGATATATATTCCAGGCCTTCACAGATGCATGACCAGCATCTTTTCCAGTTCTTAACACACGCTGTGCACCCTATCAACATTGTCGAATATAAAAGGAAGGCTTCCTCGCATTCTACACGAGGCGAGCAAAATCAGAAGTAAGGTGACTCTCAGAAGGAAAGGCAGCACTAATGGAAATGATTAAGTAAACTAGCTGAGTTACAGAAACTAAAATTTAAAGAACGTTGGTTCAGAAAAACTCCAAAAGGCTCGACATATAAGCCAGAAAATGCACTTATGATGCATTTGTCCAGAATGAAAGCTCTCTGCCTGAGATCCAGAATTCAATAGGATGTGGTTCTTCAATATCAGAACCCACAGGATTGTTTATAAACTACATACATTTGAGACAGGGTGAAATGTAGAAGCCTTTTCCAATGGCTTTCTTTCGCATTTGGCTTAAAATCACTGGAGATCATTATAAATGGCAACACTCATTCCAGAATTGGCTCAATAAAACATTTCCCATAAAAATATGATCACTAATTATGCAACACTCAACTTGAGCCTGGGCTTTCCATCCATGTGTACAGTGTTTTCATGGCTCCAGTGAGAGTTCTCTCTGAATTTTGTTATTTCAGTCTGACCCAGACTGTGCTAGACAAGCATCTCCAGTCCAATGCAGTATAGACTTCTCTGCCTGGAGCCTGCCCGAGCCAGGCAGAGATCACATCACGCACCTGATGTTAAATCTCTTTCTAAACAACCTCTGCTCCTTGGCAGTTTCACCTACACATGCAGGGGAAAGTCCATGACTGAGTGTGACCTCTGGAGTCTATGGTTTTTGGTTTTTTTCATGGCTGGAGCATTTTTTTTCTTCCTCCCTCCTCCCCACTTAGACCCACAAGTGTTTGAGAGTATGTAAATGCAGTAATCCCTGAATTGCCAACAAACCTTACATCGTCTGACCAGTGGTTTCCACTCAAGATTTAAGGATTAAAGGAACACCAAATAGGTCAGATTTATTTCTAATTCTCATCCATGCTGCCTTACACACACATACACCAGAAAAAATATTGTTGTTGTGTATAGTAGTTAATTAGAAAAAGATAGCTCCTACCATTAATGACACATTCATCTTGTGGAGAAGGAGACAAAGCCTTAAGCCATTCTATGATACAAGGTTCTTAGCAGCTTGGTAGATGTGTAAGTCGAACTGCCTTGACAGCAAAACCAAGGGGAGGGATATGTTGGCTTATTTAAAATGTCAGTGTTCCCAGGAAGCGCTGGCTTCAGACAGGAATCACACAGCATCCTCACCACTAGGTTCCTCTCCATCTGTGTCCTTATCGTCTTCGTTCTCAGCCTGCTTGTCAACTGGGGCTCCAGCCAGCTGTGACAGTCACCCTCACCCTCAGGCGTTATCAGCTTCGGGGAGAGTCTAATTGCTCAGTGGTTTCTAATTAAGTCCAGAAATGTAATCTCATTGTCCTGTGCTCATTTGTGAGCCAATCACAGTGAGAAGACGGCAGGGGTCCTGCTTTGGGGGCAGACCCAAGTAATTTACCATGTCTAGAGCTAGGGTGTTAGATAAGCCACACAGATACTGAGGAGACCGTGAATAGAGGGTGTGTGTTTTCTCGGAGAAACATGAGTACAGTCGGGGGGGGGGGGGGAACATATTGTTGAGTGGTTTAAATATAAACACCCAAACTCTAGAGCCCATTATAGATGAAAAGATTCGGTGCAATGGCCAAGGTCAGTAGAACTCAGGAGCAAAAGCAACACGATGAAAGTCAATATTTCTTTACTTCCACTCTGAATGGATGTGTTAGCTTCGTAAGGACCTTATGCCAAAAAAATACCACAGTACATCCTGAACAACAGCTTTAGAGATAAAAGTCCAACATCAAGTATTGGCAGATCTGTTTCTTCTGGGTTCTCTTTCTTGTGCTTGTGGAAAATTGTCTCCCCCTATATTCTCTTGCAGCCTTTCCTCTTTGTGTATCTGTCTTAACATTTATGCTTATAGGGACATCGGTCATACCAGATAAAACTCACTTATATCACACATATAGCCCCAGGTAAAGTGCTTCTTAAAAGGACCTGTCTCCAAACACAGTCACATTCTGAAGTCCTGGATGACTATAACATCAATATAGGAGTTTAGAAGGGACACAATTCAGCCTAAAAACAAAGGCTTCGTTATACAAATGGATGGAGGAGAACAGAGGAAGAGCATGGATTACCAAAATGAAGATGATTTGAAAGTGCATTGAATGGAAACACCTTCCATCTTTTAGCCCAATTAAAATAGAATTGGAGAGAGACAGCAGAACACGCTCATGCTGTCCCACCTCTATTGGCAGTTGATGGCTTCAGAGGGAGAGAAGAGTCTATTTTCCTTGGGGATACAGCCACTAGTAAGTTGTCCGTGCTCCAGTGAATAGCCCCACACTTACGTGCACATGGAGGACTCAATGGGGTGTTAAAAGAAGAGGGCATGGGGTTTGGAGAGGGCTGTGTTGTAGAGAGAGTTTGGAGAGTTGGGAAGGGGAAGCCATGGGGTGGGTATAAACAAGTCTCTGTAAACATTTATTCAATCCTCAAAAAATGAATAAAGTACTTGTAGAAGCTTATGTTTATTTCACATAAATGAGCAAATACAAAGACACGAAAGAAGAATATGCACATGTCTGGGTGTGACTGTGCATGCCCCCCAGCAAGACACACAGGGCAAAATCATATAAACTGTTCTTGCGTCTAAATATTTTTTACAAGAAAAATAATTTTCAAGGTAGAAAGTTCTCATATTCAACTTTTATCAAACAAGATACACCTTTTAAACCATTCACACAAATGTCAGTTTCAACATTATCTTTTTCACACTCTTTATGCACAGGGCAATAAGGAACGGAAAGTACAGAGATTAATTTAGGTAACAATTACCATAATTCACAATTGCATTAGCACCTATTAAGGTTCATTGTTCAGTGAAAATTTTAATGATACATTCCTGAGTTAATAAAAGCAGAAGATGATTGGAAATAAAATTGTTTCTATGTGTGCTGACAGGGCTACTGAGTGTAATTATACATTTTGGAGGCGACCTGTTTGGAGTTTACTCTGTAATTTTATGTAAATGTTAAATAACTTGTAACTTCGTGTGTTCTTCCTCCCTGGTTAAATGCTAATTTGTGTTATTTCAACAAGGGGAGTGATGCAAGGCTATCAGGGGACTTTCTCTGCCAATAAAGCCGATGTCTGAAAGGAAGCTCCACACGCTTCAGAATACAGAGATGTTCTCCCTGTTCCTTCATCTAATATCTTATGGGTAGACGGGCAAACTTGCAGTTATGAAAAATAGCTTTCACTTTTAAAATCTGTAAGAAGAATACAAGAAGGGAAAAATTGCTCTTCCAGATATAATTGTGCCCACTTGTCCACTGGTGTGTGTGAGTCAAGGTCTAACCAAATGGAAACCAGCAGACAGAACTCTGGAACTGTTCCACATACAATCACACCAGTATGTGGGTACAAATGGTTCTTTGTGTCCAGATTTGTCATGGCTTCTTTGGGACAAAACAGAGCCAACAAGGAAGCATATGTTCTTAAATCCGTGTTGAGTATAGAAAATCTTCAATCTTCCCAAACTCAGATTTAGCAAATGAGGGCCCATTCTGCTAAAGAATGAAGGGTCTACATTGTCTTAGAAGACATGGTGGCTGTTTGCATCCCCTCCCCCCAGCCCCTGCACATTGCCCAGAACTAAGATCCTTGAAGAAGAGAGAAGAGAACCTAACCATATACCCATGTAAGAGAGCTGGAAGCAAACAGAAGTTTCTCTTACAGTTTAATTACTGTGTTTTAAAGCAGTGGAAGCAAAATCATAAATTTTTATTGTAAGGAATTTTGGAGAAGAGATGATTGAAAAACAGTCAAATTATTGGATTTGCCCTCTTATAGGCCAGTGAATTGTTATAGGTTACAAGCACTATTAAAATAATGTAGAGAGCCAGGTGGTAGTGGTACATGCCTTTAATCCCAGCACTATGAAGGCAGAAGCAAGCAGATCTCTGTGAGTTTGAGGCCAGGATGGTCTCCAGAGTGAGTTCCAGGACAGCCAAAGCTACACAGAGAAACCCTGTCTTAAAAAACAAAACCAACAACAACAAACAACATCAAAAAAGATCATGTAGAGATAGCTTACACCCAGATGTGCATTCTGGGTAAGATTCATAGTCAGGCTGTGGGAGAGCCAGCCCCAGATGCTAGGCTGCTCAATCTAGGTCCTCTGTCTTCTAAACACAGCACAACTCAAAGACAGACGAGAATGTCCTTCCTGCTTTCACTTTTAAATAATAAGCAGTACCTTGGAGTGAAAGATTGCTGGTTTTCCATTTATGCCTAGTCAGAGTGAATTCCAAGTCCTTGGCTTACCTGGAGAGCAGAGAGGATCAATAACTGTCTTGTCTAAACCTGACTTGTGTAAACCATACCACTTCCTTCAGAAGAGCATGGGGAAAATCAGCAGCCTTTTATATTGTGTACCATAATTGCAGTGCAGTTGCATAAAATGGTGGCCACTTAGAACTCAAGTGATTTATTCCTCATGTGCAGAAGCCCTGTGGTACAGTATGACTTCTCAGTTGGGAAGGAGAAGTTAGTAGTCTGGAGAATTATGACATGGATTAACATGTGTTTGATAAAAAAAAAACAATTATTAGATGAGTATTGTGGACATTTCATTGATAACTATCCCAACTATAGACATAAAAGTAGCAATGTTGTCCAAAATTGTATTAAGCTAGACATTCCTTTATGCATTTTTGAAATTCATAAACATAAATCTCTGGGAAACAATAAGCTATTCTTCACCATTATGTTCTCATGTCATTTAATTCTATCTGAAGTAGCTGCCAGTTTGGAAAGTGCTAGTCAGAGAGTGTGACCTGGTACTGTTAAAGTTTGCCAAGTCAAGTCTACGTTTGTGAAACAGCCCCAAATAAAATGCCATCGTGAACACAACCATGAAAATCACTATCAACAACCATTTACTGATTGCTTCCCCTAGGAAAAGGTTTTATTCAAAAGGGAGTTTCTAATCTAGACAGAGGCCCAACCACAATATGGTTATTTGTCCAGATTGCAAAGGCTGCTGCCTAGCTGCCTGAGTTTTCTACTTGATTTTACTTTGCTTGGTGAGACCGCATCCTTCCGGCATCTCTTTGCCTTCTCTGCTCTTCATTCCAAATGTGCTTATGCCTCCTGTTCTATAATGAAAAACATGTTTCATAGAGAGTTTCCTCTCTCTCAAGTTTTGCCAACTCTATCCCAGTTTCACAAACACATACACAGAGATGTCACATGTAGTGATAACATGGCCTCGAGTAAGATAAAACATAAGCCAATCGTGGATAAATTTTAAAACAAGGCACTATTTTGGTGATTCAGATAGCAGATGTCAACTCGGAATATATAGTGACACATATCAGGAGACAACTGCTGCTGAGAATTTAGGAACTACAAATAACTATTGAATCATTTCCCAAACAACTCACCATACTGGGGTGGAGGGGGAATCAAAAATAGAAATAGTCAGTACTTGCATTTGAAGTCAATTTGTTCCAAAGTTAGGGGTGCTGATTTTTCCAATCTCTGGTCTCAAAAGCTCTCCTGAAAAACATGAGGCAAGAGTTTGCACTCCCAGAACTAACAGTACCTTCTACTCAGTGTCTATTCTTCTTCCAATTTTATTTCATAATAAATGTCATAAATTATTTAAACTCTAATAGTTATATTTTTATTGATCTATTGCTCCCACAAAAATGAAGATACACAAGAGCAGGGATGATCTTTGCTTTGGTTACTGCTATATTTATAAAAAAACAAAAGAGTCTGTGAGATACAGTAGATGGTAATTTATGAAGAGAACAACTGAGGTGTTCATGGTATTTAGTGGCAAGATTTATTCAGATCATTCCCCAAAGACATCAAGACCAATTGCCTATAGAAGGCAAGTCTTTGGGTAACCAAACTGTTGACACCAGGGAACCTTTTATTGGAAGAAAGTCTATAATGGGATTGGTTACTTGCTTCTAATTAAGCTAGAGAATTTTACTAAATAAAGTAATGAACTCAGCACTTTGAATCCTAGATGAAAATCTGGATAAGGGTGTGGAATACTTCTATGGATATTCTAAAATTATCATCCTTTACTCCTTTGTACACATGTGCCAGGATGTCTGAAACGCAAACTTAAAATCTAGTCTTTCTAGTGGTTGAATCCAAAGATAATTGAATTCACAAATTTTCAGTATTTATGATATTAAAGTTGGAGTATTGCTTTAAAAACAGAATAGAAAAAAAAGAATAGAACCACACTCAGATAGGCAAATGGGATGGACATTGGAAGAGGGAGAAAACAGGGAACAGAAGAGGAGCCTACCACAGAGGGACTCTGAAAGACTCTACCCAGCAGGGTATCAAAGCAGATGCTGAGGCTCATAGCCAAACTTTGGGCAGAGTGCAAGGAATTTTATGAAAGAAGCGGGAGACAGAAAGACCTGGAGGGGACAAGAGTTCTACAAGAACAGCAACAGAACCGAAATATCTGGGCACAGGGATCTTTTCTGAGACTGATACTCCAACCATGGACCATTCACGGAGATAATCTAGAACTCATGCACAGATGTAGCCCATGGCAGCTCAGTATCCAAGTGGGTTTCATAGTAAGGGGAACAGGAACTATGACATGAACTCAGTAACTCAGTGGCTAGTTCTTTGATCACCTACCCTAAAGGGGGAGCAGCCTAACCAGGCCACAGAGGAAGACAATGCAGCCAGTCCTGATGAGACCTGATAGGCTAGGGTCAGAGGGAAGGGGAGGAGGACCTCCCCTATCAGTGGACTTGGAGAGGGGCATGGGAGGAGATGAGGGAGTGAGGTAGGATTATAAGGGAATATGGGAGGGGGTTACAGCTGGGATACAAAGTGAATAAACTGTAATTAATAAAAAATATATAAAATTATGAAGAAAAAAGAATAGAGCTCATAAAATTCAAAATGCTACACACTGGCAAATTCTCACAAAGCTGGAGACCTTGAAGCCCTAAGTTCCACCGATCCATCTTTGAAAGTAGATGCTCTTCCTACACTGAAGTCAGTGCCCTCTTCCCTGTAATCACTTAGCCAAAGTGGTTGCCTGGCAATGGCTGCCAATTCACATGAAAATCCTCAGGGCAACCAGAGTGTGTTCTGAAGTGTGGAGGGTAAGAAGATGAGAATCCCAACAAAATATTGCAAACTTTGTCAACATGTATAGAGACACCCAAAGAGCAGGTATGGAGATAAATTGAGAGGTTCAGTATAAAGATGGAGTGAATGTGGTGCTGGACAGGGATTCAAGAATGAAATCCTTAATCAGGGATAACAAGCCAAGACTGTGACTTTGATGTGTCATTTTGAGTGGATCTAAGAGTTTTTTCACTTCACTGAATCTTGTTGACCCAGACAAAATGAAGGAGAACCTTAGAAGTCCATGGCATATCACAGAAGGGATCAAGGATCCGGAAACAGGATGCTAAAGTAGATTTATTACCCAGTCCTGCTTGCCTAGCTTCTAAACTCTACTCAAGGCTAGTACAAAAGATCTTCATCAAAGCAATACAAATCACAGTTATTGAAAGGAAGTCACAGCATCCTGGAACAAATCTTCTGAGGCAGTTCTCTGTAGACTAAGAATGGCAGTGACAGCTGTGAGCATGCAACTGATTTCCTAGAACGCAGTCCAAGTGATGGAATCCAAGGTAAGGCAGTGGACATTGAGCAAAGCTACTGGATAAGCAAAGCTGAGGGAATAATCACAGAGTTTCACAACTATGTTGCTGATGAATTAGCATTTGCCTTTAGAACTGATTCCACACACACCCCCACCCCAAAAATCTAATATCAACCACTACACGTTGGCAGGCCTTAAGCCAGTTTCCAGAGTTCAGGGTCATTCAGTCTCCACGCATCCCTGCTACATCCCTGTGGATGTTTTTAAGTCCTCCATCTTCTTTAGTTCTATGGAAATTAAAAGCATCTGGAAGTAATTGCTAACTTAAGCCAAATTATAAGAAAGCGATAACAGCCCCATGATGTATCCTCACCTGATTTTCATTTGTTAAGCTTCTTGTCAGATTTGTGTGGTGTTATACTTTGAATACGAAATGTTGCCCAGAGATTCCTGCAGTGAGCTCCTCCTGGTGGTGCTATTTGGAGAGGAGGTAGAAAGTTTAAGAAGTGAAAAAGTAGGCCACAAGGTTATGCCTTTGTCCATTACGCCTTGCCCTGTCCCTTCCCGTATTCCTTCTCTGTTGTCATTCATGTAAGGAGTGAGGAAATCCCTGCCATCACTCTCAGCTACCATGATGTTCATCTGCCCAGCACATGAGCCCGAGCGGCTGTAGACTGACGCCTTTGACAGCTTAAGCTGAAATAAATCCCCGCCTCCAAGTTCCTTGCGTCAGGTACTTTGTCATAGCTATGACAGAGCTAACTAACACAGTGTATATTCACATACACAATTAGTACTTGCTCTCCTTATCCTCTGAGAATAAGTTTTATCAGACATGGTCCTTTGCCTCTAAGTACTTTGGGGTGTGTTCCCAAAATAAACATTTCTTTATAAACCCGTTTATTTACAGATGGAAGTTATCAACTTTTGCAGGTTCAGCGCTAATAGGGAAGTTTTATTTAATCTACATTCTGCGTTTCAATTCTGTAAATTTATCTAGTGATGGTGTTTGTTAAAAAAAATACTAGTGTTGCCTCTGGAGTACAGGGCTTAGCACAAGTTCACATACTGTGCTCAGATTTTATATTCCTCTGCTTTCCTTAAATAGCTCAAATCCTCTAGCCACATTTTGTCTTTCAGAAAATTAATGGTTTGGGGGTTTGTTGTTGTTGTTGTTTTTAAGACATACATGTCGCTTTCATATCCTTTGTCACATCTCTTTTTTCAGGTTTCCTGTATTTTAAGTTTGAGTGACATTTTTAGCTAAAGGCATCCTGCCCCCCTCAGCTCTGCTTCCCCAGATGCTTCCTGTAACTGTGTCTCCACCTGGCCTGAGACTCTTTCTACCTGCCCAGGGGTCCCTGAAAGACACACTTTCCTTTGCTCCATCCTGCAGGACTCCTCTGAACCACCGAGCTGTGAACCACCTGAGGTCCAGCAGTCTAAAAACTTATATCAACTAGTAGCTCATATCAAAAGGCACAATCTGCAACATATTCCATATGCTTAGGTCCAAGTAATATGAAAACTTAAAAAAATACGGCCCTCAAATGTCACCAATGCTATAGTCATTATCCCCCACAAGAACAACTTGTATAAAACTCAAGATGCAGAATAAAAAACATTATAAACATACTGAAAGAGTTCTAGAAATCCAAAAAGAACACTAATAAACACCTGAAAACTTGAAGAGGACAGGAATAAACTGACTGAAATTAAAAGAAAAAAACATAAACAAACACCTGAGTAAAGTAACAAAAAAAATCCACATATAAAAATTGAGTTAAGTGGAGAAAAATACTGAGGAGAACCCAAACTGAAAAGAAACTGAAAATGAAAAATATAGTAAGTCTAATAAAAACTCTCAGTAGAAATTCTCACCAATTGAACAGATTGTGTAGAGAGTAGACTTTCAGAGTTTGAAGATGAAGTAGGAGAACTGGCTCATTCAATTAAGCAAAGTGATATATTTTTAAAGCATGAATGTGTGTAAGAAATCTAGAACACCATAAAAAACCCAAATCTATGAATTACAGGCATAGAAGTAGGAAATTATTCCATTTCTAAGGAATAGACCATCCTTTTCAATGAAATAATAGAAGAAAATGTCACAAATCTAGAGAAAAAGATACCCATTCACAAGCAAAAGTACACAGAACAACAAATAGGACGAGAAGCTCCCCAAACCATACCACAGTTAAAACACTAAACATACAGAAAAAAGAAAATGTATTGAAAGCTTCAGAGAAATGGCCCAAGTTACATACAAACATATGCCTATCCACATAACAGTAGATTTCTCAATAAAATAAATAAATAAAACCAAAAGAACTTGGAGCAATATGCTTCAAGTTCAGAAAGAACACAGATGCCAACTAAGACTAGATTATCCAGCAAAAGTATGCATCACAACTGAGAAAGAAGGTTTGCAAAAAAAAGTCTCATCAGAATTTTGCATGTTTATTTTGAGTCTTTTTTTCTGTGGTTTTGTGTGTGTGTGTGTTTCTTGTTAGGTTTTTGTTTTATGGGGGTTTTTTTTTTTGGTTGTTTTGGGTGGGTGGGTTTCTGTTTTTGTTTTACTTTAATAGAGGGAAAGAACATAAAGTTGGGTGAACAGGAATGTTGGAAGGAACAGGGAAGAATTGGGAAGGGGAAAACATAGTCAAAATATATTATTTTAAAAAGAAAAGAAATTTCTGTTTACTGCCACAAAATAAAAACGTAAAATAAAACCAGGCTAAAGAAGTTTGTGAACAGTAAGCTGGCCATACTGAGAATACTATGATCGATACTCCAATGGAAGAGAAGGAGCAAAGAAGCTGTGGGGGAAATGGTTTTAATAGTTAGGAAGATGGCCACACAGAGTAGGACAAAGAAATCATTGATACTTTATAATACTATTAATGATAACCCTGCCGTTTCCCAGTAAACACACACACACAAAATCCCATTGGATTAGAAAATAAGATTCATCTTCCTGCTGTCTATGAAGAGAACATCTAAACTTCAAGGACAGACAGCATGTGAGAGTGAAAGAACAGAAAATATATTCTAAACAAACAGGACCAGTAAATAATCAGGTACAACAACCTTAATATCTGACAAAATAAACTTCAGGATGAAATTAATCAGAAGCAAGAAAGTCACTTCATTTTATTCATAGGAACGGCCATCAAAAGGACATTACAGCTCTAAACATACGCCAAACTGTAGTGCACCTAGTTTTATAAAGCAAACGCTAGTGGTGGGCATTAGGCAGCAATAGTAGATGACTTCAATACCCTCACTTACACTAATGGGAACGCCACTCGGACAAACAGTAAACAGAAACATCATAAACGGATAACAACATAGACCTAACAGATAGGTACAGAATATTCCGCTACAGAATGCATATTCTTCTCACCAGAGCATGGAATGATCTCTAAGATAGAACACGTGTTGGGACATGACTTAGACACCATGACCAAGGCAACTTATAAAAGAACATTTAACTGTGGGCTTGCTTACACCTTCAAAGGGAGAGTTCATGGCCATCATGGCAGGGAGCATGGTGGCAGGCAGGCATAGTGCTGGAACAGCAGCTGGAAGCTTACATCTGATCCAGAAGTTGGAGGCAAAAAGCAAGATAACTGGACCTGGTATGGGCTTTTGAAACCTCAAAGCCTAATCCCTGTGATATACCTCCTCTAACCAAGTCAGACCTCCTAATCTTTCCCAAAACAATTACACCAACTAAGGACAAGATATTCAATTACATGAGCCCATGGGGGTCATTCTCCTTCAGACCACCACAGGACACAAAGCAAATATCAATGAATGTAGAATTAAAATCACTCTGTATATCTAACCGTAATGGAAAATAGCTTGAAATCAATAGCAAACGAAGCTATATTAAATGCACAGTTTCACGGAGATTAAAAAGCACACCTCTGAATGATGACTAGTTATTGACAAAATCAATACAGAAATAAAACAGTTCTTGAAAGTAAATGAAAATATATCATATAAAAAACTCTATAATAAAATAAAAACATTTTTAAGAATGGAAATTGTAGCCCAAAATGCCTGTATTAAAAAATTCAGAGAGAGATCAAATAACTCATTAATAATGCATCTCAAGACTTGGGGGCAGGGGGGAAGAATAAACCAAACTAAAAAGCAGTAGATGGAAAAAACTAATAAGAATAACGAAGAATTAATGAACTGAGTAAACAAGCAATAAAAAGAATAACTGAAAACAAAGAATTGCTTCTTTGAAAACATAAGTAAGATTTATAAACCCTTAATCAAATTAACTAAAAGAAAGAGAAAAAAGATCCAAATTAATAAAATGAACGAGGAGGCATCACAACAGATATCAGAGAAATACAGAAAATAACAAGGGCATCTATTTTAAACCTCTATTTCATTATATTGGAAAAGCTAGAAACAGATAAATTTTAGATGCATATAACCTATCAAAGATAAGCCAAGAAAAGATCAATAATTTAAACAAATTTCTAGCAAGCAGGGAGATTGAAGCAGGAACAAAAAACATCTGCAAATTAAAAACAATCAAGCCCAGACGAATTCACAGCAGAATTCTACAAGACATTTAAAGAAACGCTATTTCACAAATAGAATCAACCTATAAGATTCTCATAAGATTAGAAATGCCACATACTCCATCCAGCTAACGACTCCCGGCACATGCCTTGTGGACTTTCTATCCCACCAAGGGACACTTGCACCACCTGATTTGTTGTTGCTACGTTCACAATAGCTTGGAAATGAAATCAGTCTTGATCTCTAGCAACAGATGAATGGGTAAGAAAACATGTGGTCCAAATGCTCAATGGAATATTACTTGGCTCTAAAGAAAAATAAAATTTAAAATTTGCAGGTAAATGGTTAAAACTGGAATATACATACATATATATGTATATATATGTAAATATACATATATACATATATACATGTATATATATATATATCTTAGCTAACTCAAGCCCATCAAGACATACACCCTGTTCTTTTTTATATAATATTCTATATTAAAATATTTAACTTCAAATGTATTTGGAGTTATTTTTCTAAAAATGCTCACCTTGGTAGTTTATTTTGGTATGTTCTGGTTAAGAGGTCCATCCGTTTGGTCAACATAGATCTGTGGCTTTGCCTTTATTTCTGCTGGGGGGATGCTCTGTCTTGGACCGCTTTCCCTTTTCAGGGTTGTTGATCTTATCAAGTCAACTACAAGTGAGATCCACCTGCCTTCCATTAAACAAGGCTTAATTTATCTTATCGGCTGTTGCTAGTACTTTCCTTTTAGAAATTCGCCTTTTATTTGAATGTCCTTCACTGCTCTGGTCCCAGTACCAGGTTTGGCTTTGCTTTATTTATAGGTGCTTAGAGATTTCTATGATTTCCTGGAAGCCCAGCAGTGAATCCCAAAGTATATTTAATGCAAAATCCAGCTGACTTCCAGATGAAAAGCCCTGAAGCGTACTTGCTTCACTCTGCCTGAACCTGAAGCCTGAAACCTGCCGCTTCCGCCAGTAAATCTCATCATTAACTCACTTCTTGGTGCACCAGGCAAGGCCCTGACTCCAAGCTCTTGGAGCACCTCCTTTTGGCATTCAGACACCCTAAAGCCCCCATAATCTCTTTACTTCTCTCTCAGTTTCTATCACATACTGAAAGAGTCCAATCTGCTTCTTCGGCCAGAACAACCAAAAAGAAATAGATTCCTGACCGAATGACTTTGGTCTCCACAGCCACAACTCTTTAATTTCTACATACAAAGCTATCTTTTTATCAGTATTTAGGCAGCCTAGCAGGAAATAATGCCCAGTGTAATGAGTCACAGCCTGACTCTCCTCAGTCATTGTTCTCAAAGCTGCTTTGATGCTGAGCCAGCCCTCAGACCTCTCCCAGGCCTGCTGACACTGCACTCAGAGATCTGACCCCCCATCGAGTTTTCCAGTCATCTCCTTTGTCTAAATCTTGTCTTCACATCCACACTCTCTTCTCTGAGTGTCCTGACTGCTAAGAAAAAAAAAAGTCAGTGAGTGTACCCTTTTAGCAGAAATGGAGGGAAATGTGAGCAAGATTCATGGTGTATATTCACATGTAATAAGGAAACCCATTACCTTATGGGCTGGCTTGAGGAAATCAACTGATCGATTTTAAAGCTGATTATTGGTACCACTTGTCTGATCCTATTGAGCATTTTAGGGTAAGTTCAATTCCAAGGACCAGTGGCTCCAGGGTCATTTCCAAATTCTTTTCATCCTGAGGGCGGCTCTGAGACTGAACAACACACACTGTGTCATTCGAGTATTTTCAAGCTTAATTGATTGATGAGGGCTAAATCACAATAAGTGCCCTATCGAGATGGTACAGGTGTAAATGAATTCTCCGGTAACATATTGATCTGCCATGTTAACACAATTTTAGCTGTTCTAGTAAACTAGGAGTTATATTAATAAGAAAATACCCCAACTCAGAAGAGATCTGTAGATCACTCTTCTAACGTGAGCAAATAACCATTGAAATCACACTAGCTGTAACTACAATGTATTTTTATAAAGGGCAAAGTAACACATCAAAGAGAAAGTGGTTCAAATTCCAGAGAAATGTCCTAAAAATGTTGGCCTAAAAATTAAATTAACGCAATAACAGCTTCTTGAGTATTTT
The DNA here is from genome assembly GCA_028658305.1 of Pachyuromys duprasi. NCBI lineage: Eukaryota > Metazoa > Chordata > Mammalia > Rodentia > Muridae > Pachyuromys > Pachyuromys duprasi. The sequence continues at coordinate 28,980,000 of CM053762.1, forward strand.
CTGTCTTTTGTTATCCCTGCAGTTAAAGCTCTGATGCTGAACAGCTAAATTTTGTAACATGATTTTTTTAACACTCTTGTTTTCCTAACCAGTTAGTAGGTAGGTAGAAAATAGGACAATTTTAAGTCCAGCTCTCAGAAGACTCCTGGACACCTGCACTTGCAGCACAGATCCTGGAAACAATGCCATCTGCATAGTGGCTAAGATTCCTATTGCAAAACTGGCAGAGGGGAAAATTCAAAGTATGAAAATATGATTAATTTAAGTGTTTTTATCTTATTATCCTTGGGTAGAGCACATTCATTAGCTTAGGGCTGCTCATCACCCTGTCCCTTCAGTATCTTGTCATCTGGGCACAAAGTCCTCTTCCATGCTTTCCAAAGAATGTCCCTGCTGTGTCCAGGGACAGCTTGACCTCTATTAAAACCTAAGGACTTTTCCAAACTGAACATGGAAACTGAGTTTGAAAGTAAGTAATCAAGACTTATACCAGGCACACAAGAAACATTAAAGTGCCTCTTTTTCCTGTGGGAAAACACATCAGTGTGCATTTGCCCATGCAAATGTACTCCGAAGTTAGTGTCTTCCATAACATCAAACAATGAATTATTTAATTACCTTTCCTAAAATTTAATGCTCTCAAGTATAGACACCAATTATACAAGCAAGCAGTCAATCCCAAAGGCGCCATTATTCCTTATTCTCTACAGAAATTCTGACAGTGGGAAAGCCCTTAGTATCAGGCCCATGTATCCCTAAGTAGTAGCTTCCAGGAAATTACCATTCTCCAGTACTCAACTTATTTGAGAACTATTGCATTAGCGATGGCACATGTTTCTATTGCAATCTTCTCAGGGTGGTTGCTTAGCCAGTGTGTACTGTGGTCCTACAAAAGAACTTCAGAAATACAGCGTTTCAGAGTTTTGTTTTACCTTAATGATGATATACCATAAAAGTCTTGGAGAACTCCTCTTTGGGAGAAGGATGAACTGAAATGACTGTATAAGGTCATTAACAACTAGAACAGAGCATCTGCTTGTGAACTTATCTCACCGCCTGCTACAAAGCAAGTTCTCCATGTGTCTTTAGAAATCACAAAAAAGCAGGTAGTTGAAATTTCCTAAGATCCTCACAAAGGAATTGAAAGTACTTAAAGCCAATTAGTCAGGGATATCATCCCCATGAGTGATGATGCCTTGTCCGTGAAGAAATCTTTCCATTTAGCTGCACACTTTCCTTTTCATAGCCATGTTACGTTTATTTCTATTATAAAACAGGGGAAAAAAGCAACACGAAAGTTAAAGTTCTGCCTCAGCCTAATGCCTCCCGATCCCCACTTGTTAGATGCTGAGCCAAAAGCTAACACCCTCGGGGCTCTTTCAACTGTTCCCATGCATGAATAATACACTTTGTGTGAATGGACCACAACATGCATATTATTAACTTGTCACTATAGATTAGACACACAGATTTACCTTATCTTTCTTCCAGTTGCACAATATTCCTCTGTATAAATGTGGCATAAGGTATTTAATCAGACCCTGTTTGATGGATTATGTGAGCTGCATGACGGCTTAAAGAAGCATTTGTGTATAAGTGGTTTATAAGCCAAAATAGAAAGAATAGATGTAGCCTAAAGGCACATAAATCCAAATAAAAACAAAATAAACAAATAAAACTTGAGCAAAGTAGAAATATTTTGATATTCCTGTTAGGAAGATCAGCTTGCATCTTTGCCCATCAAAGCCCAAGTTTAGGGGCGGCAACATAGGGATCCTGAGTCAACACCGAGAAACTCTATACAACTTAAGACATCATTTGTGCTCTCAGATTGCTGATGGGCTCAGTAAATGAGCTGTTGGGGAAACAGGCAGGAAGAGAGCAACACAGAGATACACAGGAGAACAGTGAGAACAGCTGAGCAGTGAAGCCTTAGGATCAGGCTGCTGTGGTCTCAATCCCAGCTGAGTAATCACAGACCTTTAATTGGACTGAATGAACTCAGCTTCTTCATCTATAAAATAAGGATCTACAGAATAAGGATACATATACCCCTCATGCTATTTCTGAGAAATCTCGTAACTGTGATGAGTTAATACTCGTTGTAGGCCACGACAGGTGTCTTTGGCATGGTCTGTAACTTAATTCTTATGACAAATCTCTCATCTTGCAGAGAGTCAGGCTCAAGAAGGCCCCATGCCTTGCCTGTGGTCACACATGCAGTATGAGAGATTCTGGGGTTAGAATTATAGATATCTGTTTTTTAGTTCGGAAATGCTTCTGGAAGTCTAGCAGCTGAGGATTTTGCATTTGCTCTAAAGATTGAGAAAGACAGATTTAATTCACAGACCCTAAAATCCGTTGCGTTAAACACACAGCTCAGGGTTTCCTGGTAAATTTCAAGGACTCTGCAATCCTTACTGTTACCTGACTTAAACATTCCCGTCCCTCCAAAACTACAGCCACACAATTCACCTTTCTCTCTAGCCTGGGCTGTTTCTGTGGATTTTCTCACTTGGAACAATTCTTATGATGAATCCTACAGTTCTGTGACTTTTGCGTTTGGTTCCTTATATTCACTGTGTCTGCATCACTTATCCATGCTGTAGATGGTTCTGTACCTCATCCCTTTAAGTGGCTAAATAATACCCCACTCTACAGTTATCCCACATCATTGCTATATAATCATCTATTCGTAGACACCTGAATTAGTTTTATCTTTCAGTGATTATAATCAAAGTTATAAATTTGCATGTTCAAGCTTTAAATAGACTGACTTTTTTATGTTCCTTGAGCATATAGTCTAGAGTGACATTTCTGGGCTACATAGTGCTGTATTTTGGATCTGGAGGGCCCCGCAAAGGACCCAGCATTAAAGATTTGAGGCCTAACCTGTGATGCTATAGGAGAAACTGTGGGATGTTGAAGAGCAGAGCCTTGTGAGAGGTATCAGGTCATTGGGGCCAAGTCCTCAAATAGGACTGAGGGAACCAGTCTCTTTCCTTCTTTTGTTACCCACACATTGCCTTGCCACTGACTGAGAAGCAATGGGTCAAACCAAACCTGGCCCGAAATCTCCAACATTCTGAGCCAAACCAATCTTTCCTCTTTTTAAGTTATCTTAGGAATGTCATCCAGATATAAAAAGCTGATTAACACATCACAATAAGCCCATTTAATGTCTATGGGAAATATCATTTCCCAAAACTGCTTTCCACAATGGTGGCTGTAATTTCATGTCTACATGCACAGCCCATGAGGGCACAGATTGCTCAGATTGCTCTAACCCCTCACCAGCACTCACAGTTTCCTGTTTCCTTTTCAGCTACTATCACAGGAAATCCCAGTAAGCGTGAAATGGTAACCTTGCTGTGGCTTTGATCAGGACTAATGATGTTCAGTATGCTTCCTGAGCTCACACGTACTGCTTTAGAATAACAGAAATCTATATCCTTTAGCATTCTGCAATCGGGTTTTGCCTTCGCACTTATAACTATCTTATTAGGCCTCTGTCAGATACATGATTTATAAGTGTTTTATCCCTGTCTCTGGATTCCTTTTGGTCTTTGTGTTAGTGTCCTTTGATACCCGAAGACTCATTTTGTTGTTTGCTATTTTCTCTCTTTTTCCCTGGTTTCTTTTACTTTGTGATTCATCTGATTTTATAGTTCTTCCCCTCACAGGACCCAGTGCTTAGGAACAAGATTAGATATGCAAAGTACTTGCCACAGTATCTGACACAGCATAGGATTTTAATATATTTCAGTTCCTCCTTTCAATACTCAGGAAGCCAGAAAGAGAAGGAGTTTGGATGAGACAAATGTCTGAACTCCACATATTCAGAGAAAACCCAAAAGTTAACACAAGTGAGAAAAAAAGATGGGGCTGGAGGGTAGTGTGAACGTGAACTAATCAAACACCCAGCAGAATAGAGTTGATCCGGCAAAGTCAATTTGTAGGAAGACTGGGACTGCTTCGGTGAAGATATGTAAAAGCCAGTAGTACTAGCAGTTGACTAGTAGGAAAGAAATTAGACATTTATTTATGAGTTTGAAATTGAAAATGAATTCCAAAGTCATAAATTAGACAATGAACAGGAATTTTTAAGCCTGAGTAAAGCTCTACCTTCAAAGTTGCCACCGTCTCCCATTACAAAACAAAAACAAAACAAAAACAAAAACCAACTGAAAAACCTCAGGCCTACGCACCAGATACACCCATGGAAAATCTGAAACCAAGTAGGCAACAGTGGAAAGTCATGTGGCACCCATGGGTTCAGGTGCATGGGAAAGTATACTGGGTGTCTTCTGACACCGAAGCTGGAAAACACTCCATGTCGAGTGGTGGTGGGGGCAGGGATTTGGATGCTCTAGCTCTTGCAGAGTGACCCTGAGGACTGCCTGGGTGTGTTTCTGTCAGTCTGCCAGAGTTCTGAAACTACCTGCTACCCCTTTCTAGAAATACATATCAGCGCTTTTGTTGTTTGTTGTTACACGCTAAGAATGGATTCTTTCATTTGCAACTAAGTACCTTGACCCGTGTAGATCATGATGTAATAATCTTCTACTTACACATCTATTCCTTCCGTAAGGACAGAGAAGAGTGGTTCCTATTGTGTGTTTTTGTTCCAGATGTTAGAAGTTCTTACAACTGGAGTAGAGGGTGCTACTTAAGCCAGATAAAACAGTCAGGGGTGCAGCTAAACAGCCTACATCCCTTCTCAACAAAGGTTGGATTGTCTCAAAGAGTCAACTGTGCTGAGAATAAGAAACTTACTCTGGGTAGTTGTAGAGCAAAATCTTGCCTTATGCATCATCATGTGTCTAGAATAAGATCCCGGCACGGTGTGAGTGTGGCTAAGTTACTGTGATAGGGTTGCTGAGCATCAGAGGCAGTGAGTAATTTAGTATAACCACCGCTGAGGAGCGGCTGAGAAAACACGAGCTTTATTTCACCTGACTTCATCATCCATTGGACTTTTTCCTATGATTGATCTCCCAATTGCCAGAGGCTAGGGCTTGTTCCCACAGCCCTCTTCCTGTCTCCTCTTTGCTTCTTCCTCTAGTTTCTTTGTGCACCCTCAAGCTCACACTCCTCCTAAGTAATCTCCTATAATTGTCTGATTGATATGTGTTTAGAAGACCTAAAGTATGTTTGTTTTCAACTCAGAATTCTTTCGAGAGCTACAGCACTGCCTCTGTATGTGGCTGTTACCATCTGCTTCCCATGCGACTCCAGGACACACAGTTCACACAATCAGAACAGGTCACCCACCTGTGCTGTGCTCCTGTGAAGGAGCCTGGACTGCTCCTCCCCCGACCACGGGCCATACATTCTCCCTATGAAACCTTGTGTATCGATGCTGCTTCTATCAGCTCTCCATCTTTGCCCCTGGGAAGACATTTTTCTCCTGGATTCTTTCAGCCTCTTAGCCAGCTGTCTTGTCTCCAGTGCTGCCCCTTCCTGTGTGGAATCATGACCAGCTTGACCTTTCTACAAGTTATGTCCTGTCATAGAACTCTGCCTTAAAAATCCCAAGACATCTATTTGGATAAAATCCAGACTTCCTATCATTAAAAGGCATGGGAACTTAACATTTTATCTTTGTCTAATATCCCACCTGCCTTCATTTACTTGGTTTTAGTTTTTAATTTAAAAAAACTACTTAAACTTTTAATTAGAATTTTGTACATGAGTACTGAATTTACATCATTTCCATCCCTCCTCCTTTCTCCTCCACATTCTCCTGTGTCCCTCATTCTCTCTCAAATTCATGTTTTCTACTTTAATTATAGTCACATATGCATAACATAGGTACACATGTATATACAAATATATACATAAATACTCTCTGCTGATTCCACTTAATGTTGTTCATATATATCGGTGTTTAGAGCTGACCTCTTGAGATTGGATAATCTATCAGGGCTTGTCCATAGAGAAGGCTGATTCTTCCTCTTTCAACACCCATATAATAGCTCTTCATCTAGAGGTGAGGCCTTGTGACATTTCCCCTAGCCACATTGGCATGTCTACTGGTATTGTCATTGCTCAGGTCTTATTTACGCAGATATATTATTAAGATATCACAGGTCCAACTTCTTTATCATGTACAGAGGACACAATCTTCCAGATGTCCTGGTTGTTGGACCCTTACAATATTTTTGCTCCCTGTTGCTAAGTGTTCCCTGAGGCTTAGTGTAGAGGCTGCATTGTAGATGTATCTGTTGGGGCTGGGTTCACCATGGTCAGTTGTCCTCTGCATTTTGATCAGTTGTGGTTTTCTGTAACGGTCTTTACTTCACAAAGAAGTTTCTCAGCTGAGGGGTTAGAGCTGTACTTATTTGTGGGTGTAGGGATAAGTATTAGGAATGCATTGGGGGTGCTACTGGTTTGGAGAATTAGCAGTAGTAAGTTCTTTTCTGGAATCCATGACCTTACTAGCCACAGGTAGTTGGATAGGTTTACCATAGTGGCATGGATTCCTCTCCATCAAGAGAACTGGTCCAATTATATTGCTGTTGGTTATCCCAAGTTACATGTTGGGGTGCAGTGCTGGACATTGTTGTGGTCCATAGGCTTTACTACTGGGTAAAACGGTGGAACACGTTGGGGAAAGGTATGTATTCCTCCTTAGAGTTCAGAAGCAGGGATTTTAACAACAGCTCAGAGGAGGAAGGAGGAAGTTCTAGCCTATGCAAGCCCTTAGAAGAAACATATGGCTGCATGTCGAGCTCCGGGATGGAAAATTTCCCCAATTGAGTTGAAGTGAACATGCTGTATACTTGAGAAAGCTGGCAGAATGTGCCTGGCACACAGGCAAATCCACAGACTTGATGATTTTTGCCTTCAGACTTTTTTCTCTTGCTGCTTCCTCCATGTAACAACAGCTCTCTGCTTGAAGCTGTTGCTGGCTCACAGAAGGGACCATGCTTCTGTCTCTGATATCCCTTTGCCACAGAGATCACATATAAATGTCTGTATGGGTCTGACTCTGTGATCAGTCATCTTTTGAGGCACAGTGACTTTCTGATTCCTAGGAACCCCGAACGATCGGAACTCTGGAATGGACTAAGTTCACCTATAGGCAGAGGTAACAGTTGGCCAACCTCCTGACAAGATGGCACAGTCTGAAACAGCTGGGTACTACGGAGTCTGTGAGCAGAATGAGGAATGGTGAGGGAAGGTGTTTTAGAATTAAGTTTCTCCTACAAAGAAAACAGAGCTTCCTTTTGATTTTATTTCAAGCTGTAATTTCTTCTAGGATGTATGAGTAGAAGTTTGTATTTGGGGAGTCAGCAGTACATTATTTAAATCTTTGTCTCCATCCTGGGTGGGCTATTTTGGCTAAAATACTTGGGCATATTTGAGATATGAATTCAGCAGAAAATTCAACTTGTCCTTGGAAATGACTTGATGTCCTTGTATGATTTCACTATATCCTGTTTGAGTCAAAGCTGAACCACACAGCTCTGAGATCCTCAGAGCCAGGGTAGAGCTTGGCCTATGGGCCAGAAGTGGAATCTAATACCTTGGTGTGTCACTGGCCTCTTCTTTCCTAGGACACCTTGTCCTTAGCTGGTCATAACCTTGACCATCGGCCCAAACTCATGAGTGAGGCTAGAAAGCTAAAAGGAATGTGTGCACACTGGTCATATCTCTGTGCCTATGGACATATCACCAGTGGTGAAGCACAGGAGGAAGGGCTTCTTTTCCTGGCTTCCTACACCTTTATTCACTTTCCTAGCAGGAAAAGAGGGCAGGGATGTTCTGTCCGTGTCATTGATTAAATCGTCAGCATCTGATGCAAACTAAAGCAGAAGACTTTGGGTCTTCACGCCAAGTATCTCACACTCTCCTCTATGTGCTTCTTGCTGCCTGCACCAGGACAAGCTTCATTCTCTAACTACGCATACCTGGGCCTAACACTGGGAAGAGGCCCAAGCTCCTCTCATACCAAATCATGCCCCTAACCATCCAGCTATCTCCAGCTCTGTCTTCACACTCTTCCACTGGCTGTCTCCTTCAGTGCCTTCTGGTTCTCTTTGGTTTTTTTCTCATAGAAAGTGGAATGAGATTTTAAATGCACCCAGTCTTACTCTTCTATCACACTTAAAGCTATACCCAGCTTCCAGATGCTTGCCCTCAAACCCTGGTCATTCTGGCCCTGGCTGGCATCTTGGCCTCTGTTCTCCTTGTCACACCATCCTCACCACGCTTCATATGAAAGAAAGCCTTTTCTTAAGCTCAGGCTTTCATAAGAAACCATCAAAGTCTTAGGAGTATAAGACTTAGAAACTTGTGTTTTTATAGTTGTAGAAGCTGTAAATCCAAAAGAAAGGGGGCATGGGTTGGTTTCTTCAGAACTCATCACTACCTCCTTTTTTTTAACTTGAAGATGGCTGCCTTCCTACTGTGTCTTTACATGGTCTATTATCTGTGCACATTTCCTGGGTACCTCTTCATCTATGTTTTAATAAAATTATGACTATTTAATGCCTGTTAATTTCACCAAACAGTGGGATTCACCATGATATTTTCATTGATGCAAAAATATACCCAAGCCATTTTTAATCCAGGAAATTACACTTTTAATAAGTTAGTTCATAGAGTTGCCTCAGTGCATAAAAACATCGACCCATACAGAGATGAAGCCCAGCTAGTCTGTAACTACCTGAAAATGAAATCCATCTCAATGTTAGACTGGGGATGCACTATGTCAATAGTGCTAACATACCCAGCTACCATGAGACTGCTGAGGGAAAAGGATAAAAGGAACCTTTCAGATTCCTCCCTCTTACTCCACAGATGGTGGTCAGGAATCAAATTCTTAGCAATGGCTTCGCCAGTCTGACCTTCCTCTCCCTCAGCCAGGGATCCAGCCTGGGAGGTAGGAAATCTTCATGTCCTCTAAATGGCAAATCGAGATTTAAGTCACAGAATACTTAAGTCACAGAGACTTAAGTCACACAGTAGTTCTACTCCGGTTTTTCTGAGGTTATCTTCTAAGCATAGGAAGTATCTAGAAATGAAACTACTGACAGAGGGGGAATGGGTAAGAAAGATGTTTACATATTTCACTGGGAAGGTATTCTCCTTAAAGGTTCAAAGACTTTTTGTTGCTCTGTGCTCCATTTTACTGATGTTTTTAAGAGAAGTTTTAGACTCATGGTAAAATTGAGAAGAAGACAAAGATTTCTCGTGCCCTCCTCCCAACACATGCATAGCCTCCTCCATTATCGATATCTCTCACAGAGATGTGCATTTGTGATGATTGATGAGCTACAAAAGTCACTTAAAGCCTGTAGTTCATGCTAGGAGTCTTCGCGGTCCCCAGCCTTTCATGACTATGGATGTATGTACAGTGGGCATGGCCGGCACTGTGGTTTTCTAGAATATTTACATTGCTCTAAAATTCTCTGTTCACTGCCTGCTCGTTTCTTCATTGCCCCTAAGCTCTTCAGCAACTCTTTGGTCTTGTTACCGTTTCTACTGGCTCATCTTTTCCAAAAGTTTCTGGGTGCCTTAAAGAAGCAACTCACCTTCTTTCGTCCCTCCAGCTCTCTGCAGATAACCAAAGGATGTCTGCAGCCTTACCCATGCTTGCCTGCCTTACCCATTTCCTCAAATACGCCTAATTCTTCACATTCGTATAGAGCTGAGCTGGACCCATCGGGTGTTTTTGGTTTTTCATTAGTCCCCTCTTTTGTCACACATTAAGCCTAGCTGTGAGGAACATGGTGCATTAAAGCTTGTCACTCTGCGTTCAGAGTTATGCCACTAAGGACCCATTATAAGAATTGCACTTGCATTCAAGCATTTCCACACACTGCAATGGTTCGCAGTGTGAATCCGAGTGCACAGTTTGGAATTCTTGCCAAAGCTGAAGAGGTGTGCACTGGAGTGAGCTACCGTGAACACATTTGGCATTGAGGACAACTGCTTCTTGCACAGCCCTATCTCGGCATGCGAGGACTACAGTCTCAGAGAAGAAAGCATTACTGCACCGTAGGCACAGTACTCACATCCAGGCCCTATGCTCAAGTCACCAACCATGCTGGTTCCACAGAGCGAGCATCTCTGCACGCCAGTGCTTCTCCAATGGAGCATGTTGGGAGGGTGAAAAGAGCGCCAACATGGAAAGAAGTGGCTTCCCCTGTGAGATACAATTGCAGCAAATACACTTGAGATGAAACCCTCAACCAATGGAAAAATGGACTCAAATCCAAATGCTTTCATATGTTAACGTCAAACCTCATTTCTCCTTTTTTTATTGTTGGTTCTTTTTTACTTCATTTTCACATTGTATTTTTGCTAATTCTCTGACAATTCCATATATGGACACAATGTGTTGTGATCATAGTCATTTCCTGCTCCTCCTAATTCCTCTTAGATTCACTCCTGGCTTCTCTTCCTGCCTCGTGATGTTTTATTTTTATAGTTACCACATACTCATGGGTGTAGAGTCATGTACTCTGTCATGGTCAACCCACCAAGGCCATATCCTTAATGTACACTTCCTCTCTTAGAACCCATCAACTGTCAAGAGTTCATGAGACTTCATCCTGCATCCATGCTGGATTGTTGATGAGCTTGATGGCTCACAGACCAGCCAGCCTAACCTACAGGTTCTGTGTGAGAACTGTCTCAAAAAATAAGGTAGGTCTGGGGAGAAATGGTTGAGTGTTTAAAATGCTTACCACACAATCAAAAGAGCCAAGTTTGGATCCCCCAGATACCATTTAAATGCCAGTAGAGTAAGCAGAGAACTTGTAATTCCACCTCAGATGGTAGAGACACTGACCTGGCTAGTTACACTAGCAATATCTGCAAGCCCAGAGTTTGATTGAAAGGTTCTTCCCTAGTGAATATGGTAAGAGTAATTCAGGAAAGATTCCTAACATCAACCTTAGGCCTACAACACATGTGTGCATCCACATGAGAACATGTGAACATGTATACAAATACCTATGAACATTACACACACATATGTTATAAAGATAAGAAAAACAAAAAAGGTGGAAGGTGATTGATGAAGACACCCAACATGGACCTCTCACTTCTGCCTTTCTGGTTTTTTCTTTGTTTTGTTGATTGGTTTTTGGTTTTTGGGTTTTGTTTGTTAGTTTGTTTGTTTCAAGACAGGGTTTCTTCTGTAGCCTTGGCTGTCCTCACTTTGTAGACCAGGCTAGCCTTGAACTCATAGCTATCTGCCTGCCTCTACCTCCCTTAGTGCTGGGATTAAAGGCGTACACCACTATGCCCGGCTTCATCTCTGCATTTTTGTGTACCGGCATGCATGCATGCACTCATACACATAAACATACACATACACACCAAAGCAATGGTGAAATTTCATTGCCATTTATTAGTTTTTGAACTAGATCTATTAATTAGAGTAGCCTTGAACCGTATGCTCTCCCTGCTCTGCTTGCCCATAGATACTTCCTGATGCGCCCTGGAGAGCTGCCCACAAGTCCACCTGGAAGAGGCTAAACTGTCCTGACCTCCACACTGTACTCACATTTTCAGACAACCAGGACAAGATTTTCTGGCCCTGGATTACTTCACTGTAATCAGGAGTAAGATCGGAGCATAGTACAGTGCTGGGCAGCTGTGTGTCGTTGCCCTCCAAGTCTGAGGGAGTGCAGATGACTAAGCACAGGTTCCCCAAGGCCATGCGGGAGGATCAACACCTGGGCTGTATTGTAGATGAAAGCAGAAAAGAGAATACAGAGATGGATAAGGATGAGAGTACAGAAAGATGAGAATGGGTTGGCAGCCTGGGCTTCTAATGGAAAGTGGCATTCGTTGAAGAACGGTTCAAAGGGAGGTGTGCCTGGATGTTCTTAAGGCAGACATTGAGTTTCTAAACTGCTGGGGGCTGGAAGGCTTGGAAACTCAATTCCTAACACTCCACATGGCTATTTTTTAAAAATTCAAGATCTGGGCATGCGTGGTGGTTCATCCCTTTAATCCAGTACTCAGGATGCAGAGGTAGGCAGACTTCTGTGAGTTTGTGGCCAGCCTACAAAGTGAGTTCCAGGACAGCCAGCACTACACAGAGAAACCCTGACTCAAAAACAAACAAACAAACAAACAAAAAAAGACATTCCAGATCCATGAAACTTTCCTTGTCTGTTCTTCTATCCACTCATCCAACTCTGTTTTAAATCTTAACCTGAAAAGCCAAGGAAGAAGAGGGAACAACAGACTACAGCCCATCCGTGTCCTGAAAGACCCTGCCTGTCCAGGTTCCTCAAAGGAATTTCTGACCATCAAGGAAGTTCTCAGAGGCTGTCCTGAAACCCAGCTCTGGCTACAAGCAAGCTCTGCCTCAGCACACCACCGGCAGCAAGCTGAACCAAATGGGGATGGATTTAGCTGACTCTCACAGAAAACATACGCTATGTTGGGTCCAGGAAAGAAAATAATCAGTCAAAGTGACAAGCCTGATAGATAACCTGAAAACTGAAGGACATGCAATTTCTCCCCTTCCCAGTGTTCAGATAAGAGAGGTCATACAAGAGCTATGATAACTAAACAATGAAATATAACAATTAAAATGTTTCTAGAATTTTCTTGTTATTGGAGTACCACCACTCGGGGTTACAAGGTTGTCCTAGCTCAGTAACATGGAAAATGAATCCAGTCATCTAGTTTTAAAAACAGGTTAGAGTACTCTGGTTTCTCTTAGGCATATTTGATGTGCCTGCCACCAACCCTGACCACTTGAGGTCCAGTACCAGAACTGACCACCTGAGGTCCAGCCCTGGAACCACAGGGTGGAAGGAACAATCTGACTCCTACACGTTGTCATCTAACCTACACAAACACACAATGATTAAATATAAATACATTAATTATTCTGGATTCACTTTAGGAATGATCTAAACAGTAATATTAATACATGCTTACTGAGGCTTTAAGTGCTGTGATTGTCTCAGAAAAAATAAAAAAGGAAAAAAATTTGAGGCTTGGCTAAGCCATCACATAGTCCATCATCTGTACATCATGTCACTAAAGGTGTTGGGGAGAGAAATTGTGTCTCTTCCTTCATGCTGACTGAGGTGACATACGTCAGTGTTCAGGACTGAAGCAATAAACCCCTCATATTACAGGAAAAGCATCCTCTCTGCTTCTTATGTTAATGCTCAATAAAAACAAAAAATATTAAAGAATGAGGAGCAAATGCTAAGATAAAGCTCCCCATCACTGCGCCTGGCTGCGTTCCATCTGCAGGGGAGGCCATGCTCCTGAGGCGATCATTGCTTCTCTCTCAGGGGACAGTGTTTCCTGGCAGACGGGACCACTCGATCCTCCCAAGGCATCACATTCCCAACCTAGGCTCTGTGGTGATTGCTTGTAGGAAAATTTCTGTTCCATTATTGCACCAAAATGATCTCTACACTAATCAGAGCCTCTAGGGAAAGGCTGAAAAATGGAAAACACCCCCTCCCTAGAGCAAGTCTCTAAGCCACTTCCAACTGCACTGCAACCTTTAGTGTGAACCATGGGGCCTCACAGTCCCCGTGGGAAACCAAAGCTTTTTCTAATGGGCTATTTATCGAATTTGTCATAAGGAAAAGGGAATTGTTTCTTTTTGAATGTTTTATTAGCATGTGTTAATCGTATGTAACAATGGGTTTCTTTATGACAGTTGTGACATTTTCGCGCACGTATATAATGCAGCTTCATCATACTCACCTCTACCGCCTCAGTCTCTCCCCTGCCCCAAGTGACCCCCTTCCTCTCGCCAGCTAGGCCTCCTTCTATTTTTATGTTGTTGTTTCTTCTCCTTTTGACACAATGAGTTTCACTGGGTCACTTACAGAAGTGTGGGTGAGGGGCTATTTGCAGGAGCATGTCTATCTGACCAGTGCCTGCACCACTGAACAAAATGTCTCAACACTTCGATAAGCGTCTTGGTCTCAAAGTAAATCTTCTCTTATTGCTCAAGATAAAACACATACTTTTCATCACAAGCAAGGTGAGCATAAGCAGAACAGTTTTTTAACTTAGTGAAGGATTACATTAGGTCAGAGTTAACTGGTACAAAGAACCAAGAACACAAAGCAAGGGAGTACTAAAAACTGTACTCTGGGAGGGGTGCTGGTCAAGATTGAGTTTTGAGAGCATAGAACAGGTTAGGTCAGGAGTACTCACCCTGTGACAGGTGGGAATCCAATTCATTCAGCATGTGGGACTAGCACAACCTTCATTTCTCTCTCTCTCTCTCTCTCTCTCTCTCTCTCTCTCTCTCTCTCTCTCTCTCTCTCTCTCTCTCTCTCTCATAATCTGTAAGTTCACGGAAAAATACAAAAATATATATTACCTTACTAAAGATAGATACACTTGCTCCATCTTTGGTTTAGTGGCAAGACACTGGCTTCAGTATCCCTAAGCCTCCCACGGCCCTTGCTCCCAATAAATGAGGAAGCTGACACCACACAGGATATACTTATCTAAAATCCAACACAAGATGCCAGGAGGGACCTAACTCATGGGAGTCATCCCCGACCTTCCTTTACAGCATTGTGTACTTATGTACACACACACAAAACACAACACATGCAAAATAAATAAATAAACAAGTAAGAAAATTTGTAAAATAAGGCCTCAATTTCTCTATTCCACATAAGTGAAACTTGTTCGGTCACTGAAACACCAAAGCTAACATTTGCCATGAGAAAGTCACAGCCTCAGCCACTCAGTGAGGACCACAGTCTACCAACACCCCTATGGTGGAGCCCTTACGTCTCTGGAGTGTTCCCAGTCCTCCGACCAGCATGCCTGACTAAAACAATAAAGTTTTTGACACGAAGTAGGGCCAAGTAAAACTGGGGTATGATTCAGTTAGCCATTCGGGGTGGCCAGGTTGCCCCATTGTGTCTGGTTGGCCTAAAACCTCTGTCTCGCCAGCAAGAGAAACGGAGAGATTATAGGATCCTACAGCTCTATCTGCAAACCAAGCGTTATCTGAGTTGCATACCTTTTCTTTTGCATTTCAATTTGTCCTGTATATTAAATTAAACAAGTAAGGTGACAATACACCAAAAAAAAAAAAAAAAGCTTTTGAGACCAACTCTAAAAAGCATCCATGCAGACAGCTTTTCCCTGGCTTGATGGAAGGTTTTCCAACCCAGGCTTTAGAAAGGATGCAGGTGGGCAGCCATTTGCTCTCAGCCTGCAAGCCCTCTGACAAAAGAAACCCTTTGACAGAAGCATTTTTCTCCTGTCCTTATAAATCAAATAAGAACAAATAACAATTTCTGCTAAGCCGTATACCTCTGCCCCTGTCCTTCAATTGGCCTAAAATACAAAGATTACCCTTCTGTGTTCTTTTCCCTACCCCTTCGTCTTGGGGAGGGCACAGAGAAAGCTAGAGAAAAGGGAAAGAAAAAGAAATCAAACAACTGTCTAAACAAATCAATCTCATGGTTCCAGGGCTTTTGACCTGCAGCGGTGACAGCCAGCCTCGGCCTTCCTATCCTCTTTCTTTGAATCAACATAACCTATGATTCTGATCACTCCAGTAACGTCAGTGCCTGCTGAGGGCACAATTTATTGTTCATAAAGCCCCAGAGGATAATGAAAAATAAGCAAGAAAACAACAAATTCATCAGAGTTGTGAGAATATTTGAGGGGGGGGAAGGGGGGAATTTCCTGAGGTAACTGTCCCCAGCCTGGTTCTCTAATCGAGTGAAATTTCATCACTTTATCTAATATCATGCTTCATGCTTCAGGCTCCCAGCAATCCTATTTCAGTGCGGTCTAATGGGCAGCTGGTGCAGTAGGCAGCAGCACCCAGCGGTCTGTGCTGGCACACCGTATGGCTGATAGCCCTGCTGGGACTCCAGCCTGATCACGGGGAGAGGCACCTCTTCACTGTGCTCAGCTGCCCACCCTGAAGATTCTACGGATTACAAAGCCCAGGGCCCTGTGGAAAGGCCAATGGCTGATTTGGGTGGCGGTGCATATGTGACTTTGGGTGACAGGCTGGGAAAGCCTGTTACGGTGTCTGCGATCTGAATCTAGACAGTGTAATGGAGAGTGTCATTCGAACTGCTTTGCAGGCGGCTCTTCTCAGAACCCCTGATTCAATTTGATATTCTGAGGTTAACGCACTGTATTGGGCCTGAAAATAGAAATGCACACCAAAAGCTTTTATACTTACTCAGTTCAGTAAGCATGGCAAACTCATCAGCAGCTATTTGTACACTGTAGGCATGGCGGGACTTGCTTTGACGTACTGATTGATGCTTGCTATTCCTCCCCCAAGTCTTACTTTGGAGTTGAAATGCATCTTTAAAATGCTGGCTTTTGACATAATAGCTGGGGAAATTTTAATAAATGAAGCCATGCAGAGAGAGAGGGAGAGGAGATGCCGTTGCCTCTGACTCTAAATTTCCAATATATATAAACTTTAAATTTTCCTACCAATATAAAGATGTGATAATTGTGTAAACCATGAGACCTTAGGCTGAATTTAGCACCAGAAGCTGAAAAGTACCACCCAGACTGTCTTCAGGATAACCCCGGCGGCATGAGCTGGAGGTTGGAGAAAAGCCTTGTCTGGATGTTGAGTTTCTTGAATTTAATAACTTGCTGTACTTATGTAAGAAAATGTGTTTTCTTAAACAGTTCACAGCAAATTAAAGGTATTAATGAGTACAGGGGCATGGTGCATACAAATTACTCCCAAAAGCTTCAGAAAAAATTAATTAGAGAAAGGGGAAATGATAAAGGCTGTGTGGCGTTAAAAGCCGGTGAAGCAGCCAAGCAATGCAAAATAATTCTTGTCCAGAGGCAGCAAATAAATTCTGCTAAAGGCAAGTTCAGTTGCCATCTCCACAGTCCACTTGAGAAGAAGCAAATTCACTCTGCACATTCCTCTCTGTACATGAACCTTGGAGCCAGCTGCAGCATTCACCTGTCTCCATTAATGGTGAGCCAAAATCTGTTAACACACGGTCACTCAAAATAAGATTGGAAACAGGGCCAAACAGAAAGGCTACACGGATCTCTTAACCAGCCTTGTGACATTTCCATAAGTTTGAAATTACTTCAGAAACACACACACATACACACACTTCTAAAGATACCACAGGCAGTGAATGGTGGATGGGAATTGACAGGGAAACAGATGCATGCTACATTAAATAGAATTGTGCTTTCTAGAGACAGTGTGATAGCCTGGGTCTCAGCAATGATTAACACGGAGCAAGTCACCACTGGCCTGATGCTGCCGTGGCTCTGATCTCAGTGAAGTCCCTGATCCGTAGCCTTGTTAGCACTTGGAGATGCCTATCTAGAGCGTCCCTGCTCCATGCTATGTCCTGCTTCACCTTTGTTCTTCATAGTTGGGGTACAGCAGATCTATACCCCGAAGAGATGGCATTTAATCTCCAGTGGAGTGAGCTATTTCCAGCTTGTTGGGGGCGAGGGGGGGCAGACATGACACTGGATCTGATATAGTGATTCCCAAGGCAAGGGAGCATCCTTTCTCATAAAATACTAGTGGTTTTGGTTAGAGAGAAACAGTTAGAGGAGAGAATAAAACAGCAGAAACATCTGCCCCTTGGTTGAAAGCAAGTGTTTTCATCACTGGGTCAACAACACATTCTCTATCTCTTAAATGCCAATCCACATGACAAACTTTTTCCATTTTAAACACAGACATCAAATGAAATGCAACCCATGTCCACCCTTTGATGTCCTTCCTGGCTTTCTTAGCCAAGCGATTGGCAATGTGGGTACCCTAATGACAGCCATACTTCTCATAGCCTTTTAATATGTTGAGTCTTAATGGGTGTCGTGTACTCTAAACATGTTACGACGCTGTTCCTTTAATCTCTTCAATTCTGTGACATCATAAGTTCCATTTTCCAGACAAGTACAGTGAGGTCCAAAGTGTTACAAGTAGCTTACTTATCTAAAGTTACCTAGTGCCAAGTGGTGGCCAGAGAAAGGCTTCTTTCCAGGTTAAGCCTGAAATGTAAATCCATAATGCCTTATCCTCTCATTAACAGCCTCTAGAACCGATGAAAAAAAGCTTAGAAACCGTTTTATTAAAAAGCTTATTAAAGGAAACATCACAATTTAAATGTTCACAATATGGTACCCTCCATGTTGTAGCCATGTGACATCCGCTGCCAAAGCCTCATTCTGACAGTGTAGTAACTGGTTTAAATAAAGATGTAGAATATTTCGAGCAAAGGATGCAAAGCAGGTTTTTTTTAAACATACATTTTCCAAAGTTACTAAGAAAAGGGGAAAAAGAAGGAACTACTCAGTTTTCCATTTTGAAGATTTTTTTTTAAACTCTACTTGGCAAGGACCAGGCTTTCGAAGACTATAAAACAAAACTTGACTGCCAAAGTATCATACATTTTAAAACTGAAGCTTCGAGTGCTGTTTTAGCAATAGAAATAAACTATGCTGATATTTTCTCCCACAAATAAAAGTAATTGTATTTAAAAGAAATATCATATTTATTTTTGCTAGTCAAACCGTAGCTTGGGTTTGGGTCTGATGTTTTGAATTACTTGATCATATCAGAAACATTAAGCCTATCCACCATAGTCTATGAGTTCCAACATTTCTTAATTAATAGTGAGGATTTGGAAAGATCTGAAACATTAGCTAAATAAAATTGTGACCTTGGGTTCTCTACTTTGTCATCTGCCTGGTAGTTTCTTTACTCCTCTGGTATTTATTTAATTTGCTTAAGCTTTATTGAATGTTCCCTAAAACTTGCCCTTCAGAAGCTTAGAATTAAAAGGTAAAGTACATGTGAACAGTTAACATTCTAAGAGGAAAAATTAATATTTTATCTCAAATATATATTTATAAAATGTATATTTAAGAACACAAGAAACAAAAATCATTCTCCTCTTAGACAGATTCTTATTCTTCACAACTATGTTAATCTTGTCATGTACAACCCTGTCTCCTTGATCTCAGAAATAAATAAGTTAATGTTTGGACTGGCCAATGAGAGAATTCAGTCTCCACTAAAGTAACTCCTGAGAAATACTTTCCTACCATGTTCAAATGTAGGGTTTTCTATGACTGGACTCAACATAGACACCTCAGATCTAAGAAATATTAGGAGAGACAGATCCATGAGAACATTAGCCTGCCACTACATTTAGGCAGCTCAACTAAGAATTTCCAACTACTTTTTTAATTTACATTTATTTTTATAATTTATTCACTTTACATCCCAATTGTAGTCCCCTCTCTTAACTCCTCTTGGTCCCACCCTTTCTCCCTCCTCCCCCCATTCTCCTCCCCTATTTTTCAGAAGGGGAAGCCCTTCTTCCCTACTGTCTGACCTCAGCCTATCAAGTCTCATTAGGACTGCCTGCATCCACAGCTGTTCCCCTCCTGGGCATACGCCTGAAAGATGCTCTACCATCCAAGGACATTTCCAACTACTTCTTTACTTCACTCCCATTTATTTCTTTCATTGAAAATAGAACTTCTCAGGCAGACCAAACCTAAGATGACCCCAGCCCAGCGCCCCTAGTAGGTGGAACACCTGGAGATCACCCCTGCCTAGCACCACATGGCATGGGCAGGACAGGGCACTCTCAAGATGACCCCAGTCACCCAGAGGTCCCTGGTGCCACTAAGATGAGCAAGTAAGTGGTGGAGATATGGAAGAGGGAAAGAAGCAGAAGGATGTGTATACAATTAACTAGAGACTTGAGGGTAGTGAGGACCAGCCTGATAAGAGTAGGCAGTGATGCCACCTAAGGCAATGGTGAGGCCCTGACCTCACCTGGGCAGCACTATAGATCTAGCTCTGGCTGCAGGGGGTTACAGGGGAGGTGGCCCTAAGTGTATGAGCAGGAGAGAGCTGTCTCTTCCACTTATCTGCCCTGTGGTGGTATGAACAAGGGAGAAGTGTCCCCCTCCACCTCACCCCTCTGCACCTGAGAGTGAGAGAGTCGTCCCTGCCCCTCACCAGCTGCAGCACTGGGCAGAGTGGGTTCTGCACCTCACCTGGGCAACCTAACAGAGCTGGCTGTACTGGCAGGGCTATGGATCGGCTGTCCCCAGGACATGAGAGCAAGAGCGACGGCTCTGGCCCTTGCCAGCTGTGGTACTGGGTGACCTAGCCAGGGCAGCGCTGGAGAGCTCACCCTAGTGGTGAGGGTGCAAGAGAGCTGGTGGGCTGACCAGCTCAGACACCACCCAGGCCCAGATCCAGGGCTTTGAGTTGGCCCACCCCAACATCTACCCCTTCTATGAAACACTGGAACATGTGAAGGGGCCAGTCCTGAAGATCCAAAGCTGCAACATCTCCATGACACAGGGCCACAACAAGAAATCTGAGAGGAGTCCCAATGAGGATCCAGTATTGACAGTGTAGCAGAAGCCAGAGGCCTCAAACCAGACCAATGTCTCAATGCAATGAACATTTGCAATTTTTTTAAAAGTGTGGACAGAAGGATATACCGCGTCATACAGTACAGCTTCCACAATGAGATTTTTTTTTCTGGGCGAAGGTTGCAAGGGCAGAAGGTGGGTGTGAAGGGATGGGGAGATGAGCAGGATTATGTTGCATGATGTGAAATACGCAAAGAATCAATACAAAGTTAAATTTAAAAAAAGAAAGAAAAGAAAACCACCTCTCTAGGAACAAGATGAGTTTCAGTGAGTTTTCCATCTCAAACTTTTATTCACTTTCTCAGTGTGCTATTGGAGAACAGTTCCCTGTGTCTAGACAGTGCACACACAGGTTCCTGAGGAGAGTAGATATTGAAGGAGAGGTTTTCCGAAGTGGCAGAAGAGGAAAGACTTTCAAAATGGAGACGGCACGTGAGCAAAGCCTTTGGAGCGATCTTAGGAGTCACCAATATGAACACACAGTACCAGTGGAGAGGTGAGGGAGTAAAGGAAGTCACAAGGCAACGGAAGGACTTGATCAAAGAGCTTGAGTGTTCACCAGGCAATCCAAAGATGGTTATAAGAAATAAAACCACCAAAGGCTCTAAAAGAATAAGAATAATAATAATCTCACGTCTTACGCTTTCTTCAAAAACAGTTCTGTTAAAAAAAAATTAGGAAAGATGAGAACAGAACGGAAACTTGGGAACTGGTAAGAGGCCAGGTGGGAAGGGGTAGAGTTATAAGGAGAGCGCCTAGGCGGAAAGGTTCAAAAGGCTATTTTATAAGTAAAATAAGGCGATCAGGTGAGTAACGTTAAGCCTTCAGAATGGTAATATTTATCGATATGCGATCTTCTAAAGGAATCCTAATCTGGTGAAATTTCATAGAAACAGTTTTTCATGGCTTCAGAACACAAACTCGCAAAGTGGAGCTAACCTTTGAGAAATGCTTAGAAATGATCCAAAACAAGCAGATGCTCTAGGCACACTCTAGTATCAGGAAGTGAAGGAATCTTAGTTCTAAGTTTTGACTTTGTAACACATTTTAAACTGCAGACAAATGAGCTGGCACAATGATGGAGTCACAGTGCGTTAGTTGCAAGATGAATGTTAAATGATGCTTCCTCTGGGCCTTTGTGTGGCTGGGCCTAATCCTCAGGACAGTAACCAAATGTGAATTCTCTCTCTCTCTCTCTCTCTCTCTCTCTCTCTCTCTCTCTCTCTCTCTCTCTCTCTCTCTCTCTCTCTCTCTCTCTCTCTGTCTCTGTGTGTGTGTGTCCCTCCCTGCCTACCTCTCTCCAGTCTTCTCTCTGATACTCTGCACTACAACTAAATTTGTACCTAGACTTAGAAAAAACACTTTCTTTTCATAGAGGAAAGAGTAGAAACAACAAAGGAAACATTAGAAAAAATTTCCCTGGCTTTAGAAGTCAGCAAAGTTTTGAGTTTTAATACTGTTGAGCATTTCTCACATGGCAGGTACAATGCCAATCCTACTTTTTCACCCAAAGTAGCCAGCTCCTCTGAAGACACATTGCTCAGAATCATGGAGAGATTTTTTTTTCTAGCTTCGTAGTTAGAAATTTTCTCTTCCAACAAAATTATATTCCCAATAATAACAACACAAGGGTTGAAGCTGATTTTCTTTCTTGGATTGATTACATCATTCTTTTCATTCAAGTAAGGAGTGTAGAGACTTTTCCAGAATTTTCTATTATAATTTTTTCTCAGCACTATAAATGGTGATTTCCATTTGTTACTCCCTGAGGAAGTCCTGGCACATTTTCATCTGTCACATGCTTATCGATGACGGGTCACTCCCATTTGCTTAGATGTTAAACTTCACAGCAAGCCAGAACACTCAATGAAGTGTACCTGTGTTAGAGAGGAGGCAGCATGTGGTTCCTGCAGGATAAAGGTCTCCAAAGATGGAAAGAGAGAGAGGAAGCTAGAGACACTTGTTCACAGGTGTAATTCAGATGCAGGAATGGCCCATCACCACAGTACATACACGTTTTTCTTAACTGAACTCAAATGCAATAGCATCAAAAGATTAGAATAAGCCATGTGTGGTGGTACACACCTTTAATCCCAGCACTCTAGACTCAGGGCAGGTGGATCTTGGCTAGTTTCAGCCCTGCTTGGTCTACATGGTGAGTTCCAGGACAGCCAGAGCTGCATAGTGAAAGCCTATCTCAAAACAAAACAAAACTTAACAAAAAAATTTTAGTAGTATCTCCTCAGGTAAAAACTGTATACTAATATTTTTGCCAAAATACTATTTTCACATATGTAATCTAAAAGCTTAAAGTATACTTAATGGTTTTTTTTTCACCTTCAAAATGCGAAGGGGAAGAAAATGAATTCCTGTGACCACCTCCAACCACACATACAGAGTAATTTAAAAGGTTGAAGACTGGAAGGGTAGCATGTCTGGTCCTATGTTCAAATCCCTCGCACAAGGAATCTGGAAAGCTAGCAAATAAAAAAAAAGTTCATTTTCTAGTTTAAAGATGGAAATCAGAGTCCATTGTGAAAAAGATCCCCTAAAGCTGTGGTTCTCGGCCTTCCTAATGCTGTGACTCTTTAACATAGTTCCTCATGTTATGGCGAGCACCCCTCAACCACAAAACTATTTTCATTACTATTTCATGACTGTAATGTTGCTACTGCTATGAATCATAATGTAAATATGTGTTTCTGATGGCCTTAGGGGACCCTGTGAAGGGTCATTTGAACCCAAAGGGGTCATGACACACAGGTTGAGAGCCACTGCCTTAAAGAGACCTAAGTCCTAGAAATCAGTTCAAAAGAATTTGGACAAGGTTTGCTCATGAGAAGCTGAACTCATTAAGTCATGCCAGATTAATAAACAACTTACAACAATTAAAAATTATCCTTAATAAAGTATAACTTCTAAAGTCCAATACCACATAAACCAATGTATTCATTAAAGCATAGAAGATACATTCTAGTCAGACAAAAATAGAAAAAAAAACACTAAATAATGCAGAGAAGACGGTCTTTAAGGGCCACAGAGGAAAGCCAGACCCTGGGGAAAGCCATTTATTCTGGCTGTGTCTCCTCTTTCATATTCCTCGGACATTTCTGGCCAATTAATTCTTAATAATAAGTTAAATTAAACATCCATGAATCTGATCTTAAAAATGAGTATGCTTCCATAATTTCCTTCTTAGACTTGATAACCAACTAAGCATTTATTAAAATAAAATGGGAAAGAGTAATCTGTTTATTTTTTTAGGTTTCTCTTTCATTAGCAAGAGAAGCTAGGTGGATATATGTTTTCCACATCTGCTTAACCTTGAAGACATGGTGTTTTGTTCACTCTTCTCCTGGAAGTTTTAAATGGCAAAAACATTCCTGGTTTCATTTGCAGTCTGAAGGAGTAATTCAATGATAACAGTGACATTTGAAATATTTGTGGCTTTGTGCAGCATTCCCTCTGAGCATTATAAATAAGCCAAAAACATTGAATAATGCAGGGAGGACCTTCCTGAAGGACCACAGAGGAAAGCCAGATGCCGGGGAAAACCATTTATTCTGACTGTGTCTCCTTCACAGTCTCCGAATTTCTTTTTCTTTCTGGCCAATTAATTTAATAATAATATATTGAATTAAACATCCATAGGTCAGCTTCTAGATCTTTATTTCTGAGCTAGTGTTCAGCTGAGAAATGATAAAAATTCAAGGTTGATTCTTTAAAAAAATTGATTTGCATGGGTTCCAGGGCACTCAAGCACAAGTGTGCATGAACACATGTGTGTGTGTGTGTGTGTGTGCACAATACAATACAAAATGGCATCTATGAATTTTTGTACTATTCCTTCTGTCAACCAACATTTTATCATGGGAGCTAAAGGTGCTTGGAAATACTCTTGTTGGAAGGAATGTTTTTATCCAAACTGCATTAAAATCCACTCATGCTATGTGTTATTAAATTTTGATGGTGTATTCACAATGTTAGTTGAGTCCCCAAACTGTATATTTTTAAAAGAAATTTGTAATAAATATGTCTTTGTAAATTAATAAGACCATTAACCACAATATCAAAATACTTTAAAAGAGACCGTTGTCTCCCTCACTTCTAGCTACATGAAATAACAACGGAAAGACAAAAAAAGAAAACTCCTGAGCCAACAATATAGAAGTGAAAGACTTCCGAAATCTAAGAGAAAGGATCCATATTTTAAAAATAGTGGTAGATTTCAAATTACCGTCTTAAATAGCAGTGGTTCTGAAACTCAGTACGTTCTGCTTTAGGGCAAGCAGAAGAACCCCAAAACACAGGGCACACAACAGATCATGGTAATAAAATTTGTAATTTTCTGGAAGGGATGATTCGGCAATTTCCCTCCATTTGTAGAATGGGGCTTCTCCAGAGAGAGGGACATTACAGGGCAGGCAAGCAAGGAGGTATGTAGCAGAGAAGGTAGGAGTCAGGTTCTCATTCCCCACTCCCTCAGAGGAGGTTGGAGTTGTGTCCATTTAACTTGAAAACAAAAATTTGACAAAGTAGCTGTCTATTTCACGTTTCCCATTTAATTACAAAAAGAATTTTATTTAGAACCAACCAGAATACCCTGGTTTCTAAGTACAAGCTTTACATCAGTTTACATGGCCATCTGGGGCAGTCTTGGAATTAGCTCTGTTGCAACTGCCCCTCTCCGAAGATGTTTACCTCATTACTCAGTGGGAGCACATGGCTGGGGTCACCAGTCTTTGCTTAGCCCAGTGGTTCTCAACCTATGGGTTGCAACATTTGGGGATGTCGAATGACCCTTTCACAGAGGTTGCACTTCAGATATCCTGTGTGTGCGATATTTACATTATGATTTGTAAGAATAACAAAAGTGCAATTATGAAGTAGGAACAAAAATAATTTGAAGGGTTGCATATCAGATATTAACATTACAATTCATAACAGTAGCAGCAAAAATCATACTTATGAAGTAGCAATGAAAATAACTCTATGGCTGGGGGTCACCAAAACATGAGGAACTGTATCAAAGGGTTGCAAGGTAAGGAAGGTTGAGACCCATTGACTTAGAGCCTCATCCCTGAGAAGGGCAATTGTTTAAATGATGACAATTCTTGTCAGCTGCCCCTGTGGAACCAGGTCCATCCGCAGCAGATTTTGTTTGAAAATTAGAAACACTTGAATCCAAGCCTGGAGAAATGGTTCCTTGAAGTGAAAAAGAAAGCACAAAACACCAGAAGCTAGAAGAGTAGATACAAATCCCAGACAGCTCTTCACAGTGAAGGTCGGAGCCTCAGGCTCACACAAGCAAGCTCTCTGGCTCTCAATCTCAGGAAGAGTTATGTCAAGTCTCCTTTCCGTGTAAATTGACTGAGAAAGTTTCATTAGATAAAACATAAAATTGACAGGAAATGCATAACAAATGTAGAGAGGAAGTCCACCAACACAAAATAAGGAGTCAGAAGACCGTTAAGGGCACACCTATGTCATGAATAAATATACCTTGTAATAAATGTTCTGTTTGACACTTTTTGCTAGAGCAGAGGCGTGCTCTGCAGCTTCCAGAAGGCCATGAAAATGACCCCATTATGTCAGACAGGTCATGGCCTCAAAATAGGTTCTCTCTGTATAGATGTTTTGCCAGAAAAGAAAAGGTGAACTACATTCCGTAGCTGCTTAGATTGCAGATTCTCCTGAAGAGGTACCCATCTCCATTCTACAGACTACTGTGGGAGAACACTGCCACAAATGCCTAATTAATAGTAAATTAATTACGATGAAGTAAAATCAAAAACCACATCTGAAGTATCTAATAGGCCCAAGTGGAAGGTGACCACCAGGTAAGCAGCACAGATAGTGTCCTATGACAGACGGTTTTACCAAACATGTACCAAAGTAAAGCTTGGTGGGATGGGAAGTATGGGAGTGAAGAGATTGTATACTTTGAAATTCAAAGTCCTGAGGTCCTGTTTCTTCATTAGGAAGTGAGGGCTGTAGTAATTACAAAGAGCAAGATGGATGGAAGAAAAGGGAAGCATCTAACACCCCAGTCATCCAGGGAATGTTATTTGTTACTCTAACCTGTCGTCTGAGATGAGAACTTTTCACATTTTAACATATCTCAAGTTCGTATGTATTTTCTAATTGGTGCCAAGAGAAGCTTGGCAGTGGAGGAAGTTGTGACAGGGAAGCCAGGGCCGGCACATGTGCCATTCAGCATGTGTCTGGAAGGTTAGAGAACCACGTGAGTCTCACCTAAGCAGAGACGCCCGCCTTGCCAGCGAGGCGTGACTTTGAACCTCACTTTAAACGGAGATCATAATTGTCATTTGAAATGACTTTGAGAAGTAAGATGAACTGAGAAACAAATGATTGTCATCTTTGTGGAGTATTTTCTTATCCTATATGGTGTGGTTAAAAGTAGCAGAAATGGCCAAATCTCGTAGACTGGCCATGTGCTTCTCAAAACTAAGAAGGCATGGTGATAAGTATTATGTTTCTCTTTTATGGTTAAGGGATACAATAATTGCACATTTTTATGGAGATGAGATCTGACATTTTAATACACATAAACAGGATGTAATGAGCAACTCAGGTAACTGACACACACATTAAATAAAATCTTTATCATTTCTTTGCATGGGGAACACTCACAATCCTCTCTAATTGCTCATTTATTCTACACAGTTATTGCATGGCCACCTTACAGAGCTTAAAGACCCTGGGAGTTACTCCTCCTGTATGTCTGTCCTTAAATCTCATATGGCTTTCACTGTTCCATCATCATCAACCCATCAGAAACCAAGAGCTGACTCTTTTTTATTGAAAATAACATTTTTACGTAATATATTCAGAGCGCAGCTTCCCATTCCTCATCTCCTCCCAGATTCTCCCCACCCATTCAACATCATTCCTTGTTTCTTCCTCTCTTTAGAAAACCAACAGGCAAAATAATAATAATAATAAGACAGAAAAAACCCAAAATTTAAAAAACAGAAAAATAAAAAGCACAAGAAAGTCATACACACACAAACACACATACACATGCAACCACATGAACGCAAAATCAAAAACAAAAGGCCAATAAGGTATGAATATGCTGAAACAAAAACAACATTGGGCTTATTTTTGTGTCACTTACTAACGACCATGGGGCATGCTCTTAAGTGGAGGTTTGTATATCCAGTGAGACTCTGTAGCAGAAAACTGATTTTTTTCTTGACTTGGTGATGAGCTCTGGGTTAGGGGTGTGGGCTCATTTCCACGTCCTCTCTCAGCGCCTCGGCCTCATCTGGCTTGGACCTGTGTAGACTCTGTGCATGGTGCCATCCGTAGTCTCTGTGAGTTCAGATGTGCATCAGTCCTCTGATGGTTTCCATTCTCTTCCATCCCCACTGGCTCTCACAGTCTGTCTGCCTCTTCTTCTGCAGAGTTCCTGCAGCCCTAAGGGGAGAGGTTTAGTGAAGACATCTCATTTAGGACTGAGTGTTCCAAGGGCCCTCCTTCTCAGCACATTGTCCAGTTGTGGGTCTCACATACACTGCAGGAGGAAGCTTCTCTGATAACAGAGGAGTGAGACACTGCTCTATGAGTATAGCAAATACTATGGGAGTGATTTGTTAGGAGTAATTTTATTGCTGTGATTCCTTTAACAGAACAATTGTATTTGCCTTTCCCCTAGATCTGTGGCCTTATCTAGTTGTACCACCTGAGCAGGGTCAGGCATGGCTTCTATCTCATGGAGTGGACCTTAAATCCTCTTAGTTACGTCCACAACTTTTGTCCTACTATTACATCATATCTTGCAGGCAGGTCAACATTGTAGAGTGAAGGGTTTCAGCTACCTTGGTGTTTGGCTTTCTCCTCTGGTAGCATGCAGAGCACCTTCCTGTACCGTGAACACTAGTCAGTAGGGGTGAAGGCTCTAGGAAAGCACCAGATAACTTCCCTGTGTTCAATGAGATACTTTAGTGGGTTTTTCCCCAGATGACTCTTAAAAACTGTCCAATGTCCATCAATAAGTAATTTAATTAAGAGAGGGAAAAATGTAATGATGCTTTTAAAACTGTAGCAACTGATCAGTAGTCTAGAATACTACATAGGCTTTGCAATTGTTCTTCTACTCCGTATGCAATGAGAAGCCAACTACAAAACAGGTTTGCAGTTTCATGCTACAGAGGGTCCAAGTAGATCCAAGACAACATTTGGACCTTAGATAACATAAAATCTTGTGCTTGGTTAAGCTGTTAACTAAAGGATATGTAACTATCATAGAGAAACAGTAGATGTATATTTGTTTCTTTTTTTTTCCGCAAAGTTATCACTAACTTCATGATGTAGTTCTAACATATGAGGCTCAATATCAGGGAAATGTAGGTCCATCAACGGAAAAGTATGTGTATGAGAAGAGATGGATCCTCCCATCTCCTAACCCAGCACAGCAAGACAGAATTTATTTATGTCCCTCACTTTTTTTACCTGTTTCCACATCGTTGTTATCAACATAGTCCATTAAACCTGATAACATAGTTGTAAAAATACATGGTTACTTTAACTGTCACCAAGAAAAGAAGATATGTCAATTAAACTACAAAATGCTTTATCATTTATGTTTTTCACTTGTATTCACTGAAATTACTTGTTATAACCTATTTTTACAGACTTCTGTGTATTGACGAAATGAAAACCCATTGGCAAAACTAGCCTTGCCTAAGGTGCTACCAAAATATATATATTATATATATATATATCTTTATGTGAAATAATCCAAGGCCAAGGCCATTTCCAAATTCACAAAAAACACTACATCTGAATACTTCAAAAACATTAGGAAGGATTGAAGAAGCTCTTTATCTCTTTCAGTAAGTCAGGGTCAAGGTAATTTCAGAGTCCAACTGGGTGGCATGTTCCTAAGTAGGGCAGAGGCCAAATCTGTCCACCCCAAAGCTGCCAGAGGCCCTCAATTGCACCACCCTGTGGACACCCAAGCTTCTCAAACCCATGCTGCTGCAACATTTGGATACTAGTTTTGACATATTATAGTTCATTTCTGTATATGGGGCTTTTTCTGCCTTTGGAAAATATTCTTGTTCATTGTAAGAAAATTTAGAAAAATTGGTGCAGTGACCACACACCTGTAGTCCCAGCACTCAGGGAGGCAGAGGTAGGTGGATCTCTGTGAGTTCAAGGCCAGCCTGGTCTACAAAGCAAGTCCATGACAGCCAAGGCTACACAGAGAAACCCTGTCTCGAAAACAAAACAAAACAAAAGAATTTTAATAACAAGATAAAGAATTTAAAACTAAGTGTCCCGAAAATCTCCTGTTGCTAGTAATTTGATAAATTCACTTCCCGTCTTTTTTTTTTACATTCATTCATTAAAACTAATACTGCAAATTCTTTCTCCTAAAACCTAGGAAACATTCTAACAAACGATCCAGGAGGAATCACTTTTATATTCAACATCATCATTTCTAGACTATTTAGTTGGAAAATGATAGATAGATAGATAGATAGATAGATAGATAGATACATACATACATACATACATACATACATACATACATACATACATAGATGGTAGATAGATAGATAGATAGATAGATAGATAGATAGATAGATAGATAGATAGATAGATAGATAGATAGGAAAGAGACAGACAGAGACAAAGAGAAATAGAGACGAAATACCAGTTTTAATTATGAAGATTTCCCTCAAGGGCTGATTGCCAATTGGCCAAGATTTACACTAATCCTTCTATGATCTTTCCAGAAACGTTAGGATACATAGTTCTTTAGAGATTCTCAGTTTCCTATATTGAGCATCAAGGGGCTCGCTATAGTTTACTATATTGAGTATCAAGGTCCAGTAACAAGCAAATAACATTTCCACCTCACTTTGCTTCTGCCTTTCTGCATGAGCAATCACTTTTTTCTTTTTTTTTTTAAACTCGAATAGATTCTTTAAATATTTTGTATAATCTCTTACAAATATACAATGCATTGTGATCCTATTCGGTCCGCAATCACCCTCTCTGGCTACACCCCCCCCCCCCCGCTGATGAGTCCCTTCTTCTTCCTGCCTACCCCATCCTCCTTTTTCGTCTTGTTTTGCATACAAGTATTGTCCATGGTTGCAACTGCCATGTCCTATACAGAAGGCGATATTTCACAGCATCCCTCCGCATCCTTTCTAACCTCATCCTAGCAGCCAACTAGCAAGCAGCAACCCTCATAGACTGTACTTAATTGTGGGGGGAGGGGTGAGTCCCTCAGTCAGAGGGTAATGCATCACGGAGCAGCAAGCAGGGCTCACTTAAGATCATGGCCGAACCACCCTGACTTCTCTCAGGGATGGACTGTGACCTGGAAGCATAAGCCAAATAAATTCTTTCTGCCAATTTGCTACCGGTTTTGCTACCGGTGAGCGTTTTATCACCGCGACCAAAAGGAGTCTCCAACACATCCCCTTTTCTAAACTGTCCCCTTGGCCTTGAAGGGGAGAACATAGATATCCATGTTTTGTGCTGAGCACTCAACAGTCGCTTACTCTCAGCATTTGGTTCAGTTAGGGATTTCGTGCTAATTGTCACCCACTGCAAGGTGAAACTTCTCTGACAAGGACTGAGAGCATCACCAGCCAATGACTTCTCTCAGGACGGAAGTGCAGCAAGCATTTGGGAAAGCAAAATGACACTCTTAACGGATACAATAGCAGCAGGGCACATAACTCAATGAAGTGGCAGCGTAAATATCTGAGACTAGTGTGCACACGCTGATCAAGGACAGCGGTGTCACAGCTTCCCCCTGAGAGATTCCCTAACGCCTCTGATGATAGGAGATATCATTATTTCAATTTGCAAAATACAATGCTATTTTAAAAATCAGTGGTTGTCAGCCCAGCAAGGAAGCACAAGCACAGAATCCAGTGCTTAGGAGGCCAGGACAGAAAGAGGATCTAGACCTGCCTGATCTAGTGTGAGACCCTAGGGGAGGAGAAAAAGGAGCCAAAAGAGCTGGGCTCAGAGTATGATTCAATTGCTGACATGCCTGTTGCACAAGCACGAGATGAATTTTTACCCCTAACAGCCACATAAATGCCAGACACAGCTGTAATCCCAGCCTGAGGTTGAGCATCTGGGAGGGCTTATATTGACCAGCCAGCATAGCCAAATTGATAAGTTCTAGGTTGAGTGACAGACCACATCTGATATATATATATATGTAAAAGGGCTGAAGATATAGCTCAATAGTTTAGAGGTTTCGGGGAACCTGAGTTTGGTTCCCAACATCCATGGCAGGTGGCTCAACTACCTGTAACTCCCGCTGCAGGTTATCCACGGCCACCTGAACTCTGCACATATTCACACAGAAATGCAATTAATTACAGTAATAAATAGTTTTAACAGTAAAGGAGGAAGACACCTAAAGTCCTGGTGTCTTATGTCCTACATATGTACACGTAAAGCCAACCCACGAAAAAGTAAAGGGCATGCTAAGTTAATACTAAAGGATCCAATCAGTGAATTCCAGACTACAGGAAACTGGGTCGAACAAACCAGCTTCTTCACTTCAAATATATTATAGAGAAGAGAAGAAGCTGTTGATTAAAAGTGACTTCAAAGAGATTTTTGAAATGTGTCAGTCAATCTTAATGCACTGAGATATCCATGAGGCAACTTAAAATTTGGAAACTAATTAAAAATTTAAACAACTTTGGGTTTTGACATTTCAGGTGTGCTGATGGCACTGCAGGGTTAAATCTGCTGAAGTGTGGTTGTCTTTCAGGGAGGCATGATACAGTGTTTAACAGAAGACACGGCATGAAATGGGAGATTTGCTTCAAAAGGCTGTTGGAAAGAAGAGTTGAATAGAGGAATGGTTACCAGGTTTGGCTTTCAGAAAGGTCCCGATAACTCTGCCTCCTGGCATGCCTTCACTTTCTTTAAAGTTTGGGCAAGAATGAGAGATCTTTTTCTGGGGATTAGGATATAACAAGGATATGGGGTATCACCATTTCCACACTCTGGCTTCCTCTTTTGTTCTCTTTCTTGGGACACTTTGAAGAAGTAAGTTGCTGTGAAGTTGCTGTGTACAGAGCCGCCCCCATGAAAGAGATCAGAAGGACATCTCTGCTAATCCTTTATGAGGAACTGAGGGCTTCCCAGATCTACTGGGCAATTCATGGCTCCTTGAGACGAGTGTAGCCTTGTATGAGGCTGATGTCACGGGATCTTAAGGAGCCCAGTACACATGGTTGAGAGCTGCTAAATGTAACAATTTCACTCCCACAAGTAATAAATATTATACAAGACAAGATTGGTCACAGTTTCATGTCTTGGGATTGGGTGCCAAGTACAAAGGAGTTCATTTACCATTCTAGCCACTTGTGGGTATGTTTGTGATTCTTCCATGATAAATATGTCTTTTAGATGAATCAATTAAATCTACCAATAACGATATCCTGCCCTTCCTGTCCTCCTTCCTTTAATGAAGGCTTTGCCATTGCCGGATTAATAGAGTTTGTTTCCAAGGGTTTCCTGCTCATCTTTCTCAATGCTGCCCCTAAAGCTGCGACACTCAGTGAGTACGGACCCAGTGAGAATGAGGAATGGCCCAATACACAAACTTAAAGGGGACAAACTAAAGAGAAACCTTCGTGTGTCACTTTCCTGGCATTGTGAGGAGTGGCTGTAGGACGGATACAGTAACGGGAGTCAGAATGGAGAGGCCTCACAGGAAAGGAAGAAGGCAAAGATGCTTGGGACCTGCACTAAGAAAATACAGGTGGGGCAGAATTTGCTCATTCATTTTCCAGACTTTGAATTAATTTCAGACTCTACTATTTTTAGTGTTCTGTTCAATCTTCTTTACTATTGGCCAGTTTGCTAATTTTTTAAACTTCTCCTGGCAGAGAAATAGGAAACCTATAACACAGGACTCAGCTGTTCCTCTCTGTCAACACACATTGAACATGTTGGAAATCGTGGATGTCAATAACAGAATCTCACTGGTGTGTTGATGAGCACAGAGTGAGTAGGGAATGGAACTATGCCTTGCCCATCTCACCCATGCATCAGAGGTCCAAGTTTATAAGGTCACAGTTCTATAAAATTTAACAAGTGTTTTAGAAGAGTTTTTTTTTAATCAAACCCACATGTAATTTTCTTATCTTCTTTTGACAGGGATGATTTTAAATTAGCTATTTGCCACTTTGTTCTCATAAAAAAAATGATTATAGGATGTGACTCACAGGGACCTAAGTTATGTAGAAATGCTGGAATGAACTGTGTTGAGTGTCAGCTATTGGAGGCAAACAACAGTTCATCTCCAGGAGTAGGCTTCTTTCTGTTGTGGTCCACCCTTACTGTGTAAAAGTAATTCACCACACAGGCTCCAGGTGGGGCTGCCTGGATGTAAATTATAGTTCTGCCACTAAACAAGGCCACAAACTCTCAGAAGAACATTTTCCATGCTTCCAGCTGCACTGTGTTCACCTACAAGTGAGTAGGAGGATGAAGAAGTTAACGCCTCCTTTTGTTAAGGATCAAAAGAAATACCTCACATAAGTGCCTTAACACAGAGCAAAGTCCTTCAGCAAGTAAGAGTGATTCCTCTCTGCTTATCACTGTTCTGGTTACCAAATTACTGAACCAATTCTCTTCAGGCACAGGAATTTGAATTATAGCTTAAACCTCCTACTCTTTTTCAGTTGGAATTTTGATGTTAAAAACTGAAGAAGTCAAGTCAGAAAGACGGGTGTATGCCTATGACTGGGTTCTTTGGAAACTGTGCCCTCTTAGTTTTCCAACAGAAAACAATGTTCCTGAGGAGATGATTGGCAGTTGGAGGCATCTGCAAACATAATGATGTCATAACTGAGAGGGTTGTCTCGTTGATATCTAGTAGATAGTGATAAGAAAGCCTGCTAAACCCCTACAACACACGGGACCTGCCCAGCAAAAGAAGAGTTATCCAGTAGGAGATTCAAGAGTGCCAAGACTGAGAAACTGTCCTAGTTACAGCCAAGAACAGAATTCTGCCTTTAACTGTCCTTGAACAGTTTGAAGCAGGCATCTCCTTACCAATAACCAAGTCTACTCTCAGACTTTCTGCATGGAAACTAATGATTTCTTAGTCAGACAAGCAAGGCTTCGGAGGACTTCTCCAGGCCCCTGTCAGCTAGAACACTTGACTCTAAGGCATCAGTTTTCAACCTATGTGTCACACCTATGCATGAGGACAGATTGGGGGGAAGAAGGGTCAAATGACTCTTTCATAGAAGTCACATATCAGCTATCTTGCACATCATACATTTCATTATGATTCATACCAGTAGCAAAACCTGAATTATGAAATAGCAACAAAAATGATTTTATAGTTGGGAGTCACCACATCATAAGGAACTATATTAAAAGGTCACCGCATTAGGAAAGCCAACAAGCACTGCCCTAAGAAGAAAGGGGGGAAACAGTGTGCTGTAAGTAAAGAGATCATCATGCAGTTCTGAGTACTGAGCCATAACAAATGTTCTATATTTCATCAATGTGAACCTTCTTAATTCACAGATTATGCCAGTTTATAATTCCCCATGCCTAGTGCTAGCTCATCTGTGCCACTTGACCCAACCCCACTGGATGTCTGCAGTGAGTGGGAGAGGCACTTTCAGTAGCTCTGCAATTACAACAGGTCTGGCTTCCACGCCAATCAAAACACTAGAAACTATTTCTTTGGCTATTTCTCCAGTAACCTCCAGAGCAGAACTCTTCCCCCACCACACCACACACACACACACACACACACACCATGAACTACCATAAATTTCTCAACCCCTATTATTTGAAGAGCTTGAAACCGGAAGCCCTGTTTTTCCACACTGAAAATATTTGAATGGGCTGTTTGACAGCCTCTCAGAAGTGCGCCCATCCAACAGAAACAAACCCTGTGCAAACAAATCAAGTGATGCAGAAATCCTCTGCACTAGAGGATGGGGGAGGCCTCCACACTGACACTGTAGGCGAGCCAAGTTTTCATGTACTTGGATGGCTGACCTCCAACTTCTGACATACTCATTATATTCCAGCATGTCGGCTGCAGATTGTATTGAAGTGATGACAGCTACAAGACAGCCAACGAGGAATGTGGCCATTCTGGCAACAGGTGGCCTTTCAGTTGTACTGGGAAAGTTAATCTAGTTTATCATCAAAGTATATTATGCTCAAGGAGTGTCAGGTTTGAGAGCTCCAGTGACAGATCAAATAGAGAAGGCACTCTTCCATGGAACCTGACATTTTGGGGAGACCGACTCTTTCACACTACTCCATTGTTTACACTTGATTCAGAGCTGTTAAGTTGCTCAGTTCTTTCAAGGTTTACATTTCAGGTTCCAAATTATGGTTCATGTCCTTTGTCAAACGCTGATGCAAGCAACTACAATTTCACTTTCCACAATCAAGTGTGTCTACTGTTAGGGAATTTTTAGTGTTCATAATTTGTCAGCAGAAAAATGTTCTGAGGAAAAGGTCAACACAAAATTGTGTTTGTATCCATGTAAACTGACTCACATTCTTTGATAGATTTTAAATTACGTGAGTTCAAGCTGGCTCTGCTTAAACACATTCAAAAATGTAATTCTTAAAAATAATGAACAAAATGTGAGCATTGTCAGGGCTCACACTGAGGAGCACTGACCTCTGGAAGGTGACGGCTTTTTGCTGGGTTTAACCTGAAACATTGGCAAGACTTCCCTCTCCTATCTTTCTCACATTCCCTGAAGTCTGGGATCCACATTGCTGGGTGGTAATGTTTACTCACTCATCTCATTGCGTGGCTGCCTTCCAAACAGACGGATTATGTTTTGCTGTACTTTGGACTTTATTTAAAGATCTCTTAATACTTCTAAAATATAGGAGGGCAATTAGAACACCCATGTGCCTTTTAGAAAATTCTTTCATTTGTTTCAAAGCCTTCTAGTCTACTGGCTCACTCTTCATATAAAGAATCTTGGGGATAGGAGGAGCAGAGAGCTGTAGTGTTGATGTTTACTTCTTTGTGAGCTCCTCTTTTCCAGGTATAGTCTAAGACATCTAAACTCAAATTCATCTCTATTATACACAATTTACTTTCTGAGGATGCAACATCAACACTGAAAGGGGAGGGCACCTATCTATGATACTTCAATCCTGGTCTGGACGGTACTGAAGAATCTTACAGCAGGCATCAATGGATTCCACTCACTTTTGCTGGTTCTGAGTCAAATGTTGACCTTCCACTTTGCAATCTCACAAGCACCACTGTAAGCAATGGTCAAGGTGAGGACACTTCACATCCAAAACTTTCATTTATTCAGTCCTCTTGTTATTGAGCACTTCAGAGAAAAAGAAGTATTGACACAGGTTAGAAAACAAATCTGATACAATTGTCTTCTATAACTGTTCCATCCAGTTTTTGTTTAAAATGTAAGACTAATCACTTTACTTCATTCAAAGAATCACTGGGCCAGCAAGATGGCTTAGCAGGTAAAGATGCTTGCTGCACAAGCAGCTGAAGCACCATGCAGGCAAATTAAAATTAATTTTTTTCTTTTATACAAAGATGGGAGAGAATGAGTTCCACATACTCGTCATCTGACTTCCACACAAATGCAGTGCAGGAGTTCAGGTGCATGTACGCGTGTACACACACACATATGATAATAATAAAAACGAAAATAAATCATTTATATAGTAATGCATATATGCTACATTATTCTTAGTACTTTCCACGTGTATTAAAATAGCAATCCTTAAAAGTGAATTACATGCTATCAGTACGTCTTTTTTTAAAAAATGAGGAAAATGATTGTAAATGCTGATTCTAAAGGATTTGGAGATTAACTTCATTAAATTAATAATATCCTGAACACTTAAAAATATCCAGAGCAAATTTACTTATATTAAGGAGCTAAGAAAAATAGGTAAATCTTTTCACAAAGGTAAATTACATTGCCTTTAAGAATTCTAGTGTTTATAATTATTATAAAAATAATTTAAAATGCAAGATATTGGCTTTAGAGAGTGTGACCAGTGCTACTATGTAGCTCTTTCCTCCAAATTGAAATAATCCTTCTTGGAAGGAGAGTGAGACTTGTAAGACTCAGGAAGGAAAAAAAAAACTTGTAAGCCTCAGAGAGCTCCTGAAACTTGCATGACTCATAGATATCCATCCCCAGTGCTGTAGTTTTCTGGGAAAAAGAGACTCTGACATGCCCAGATACACTCAAGCAGCTCCGGGGATTCAGCTTTCAGGAGTTGTCTACCATGCTTCTGTGGACTTCTCCATGATGCAACTATCTTTATGACCTGTGCTCTTATAAGTAACCCCTCACCTATATTCCTATAGGTAGCCTCAGTGAACTCAGTGATTTATTAAGTAAGACTTGAGTGAAGCTATTTCTTTGCCCTGTTGTTGATGCCCTATGTAGGGTGAATAGACTTTTTTTTTTCATGCAGCCCCAGAAAAAGACAAACAGCAGATACCAAGAAATACCTCATGCTAACAAATGTCACATTTTAACATGAAGAATGTAGACTTTACAGGAACAAAGCAGCACAAATATAAAAAATTGACATTAAAAAATATTAAATTTCTGAAGCCAGGAAGATAGCTCTGTCAATAAAGCACTTGTTTAACGGGCACAAAGACTTGTGTTTAATCCCAAGAACACATGTAAAAAATGGCAGATGAGGTGGCATACTCTTGTAATCCCACTGCTGGGTAGACATAAATAGAAGGGTTTCTGGGGCTCACTGAGGAGCCAGGTCTGACCTAATTGGTGAGACTCAAGCTAATGAAATACTCTATCTCAAAGGAGGCAAATGACATTCCTGATGATGACCCCAAAGTTGTCCTCAGGAGTATTTATGCAGCAAACTGTCTTCCTTCTTGTGTCTTGCCGGTGTACATTCTATTTGCTAGCTACATCAAAGCCAGATAAATATTTGAAAACAAAAGGCACATCATGTCTGTTCTAAACGTATTCCTCTGCTGCTGTAATAAAACATTCTAACCAAATACAGCTTGGGAAGAAATGGGTTTATTTTAGCTCACACTTCCAGGCAACAGTCAATCACTCACCGAAGAAAGTCAGGACAGGATCCTGGAGGCAGGAACTGAAGCAGAGATCATGGTGAAGCACTGTGTATTGGCCTGCCAGCCTTGGGTCATGTTCAACCTACATTCTCATACAACCCAGGACACCTGCCCAAAGAGGGCAGTGACCACAGTTAGCTGAGACTTCCTAGATTTGTTATCAAAGTTTCGTACAGATGTGTCTGCAGGCTAATCTGGCTGAAGCAATCCCTGAGGCTCCTTCTTTCCAGATAACTCCAGTTTGTGCCTAAAATTTGCCCTCAGGCCTCCCTCCCGTCTTATTCAGTAAAAGTGCAAAATGCACGTCAAGATCTGCATGATCAGACCCGTGGTGTTTCTGACATCACTTCTTGACATTTTCGTTACCACACATGGTAGTCCTACCACACTCTTCTGTAAACACATCGAGAATCCTCTGACTTTGAGATCTGTACCCAGAATGGCTCCTCTTCTGGGAAAGTTCCTGCTCCTCATGCCCACTCGGCTTTCTCCCTCTCTTGCTTTGGGCCTCTTCTCAAAAGTTGCTTTATTTAAAAAAAAAGAAAATTTCCTCTCACTGCTCCAGCAAAACTAGTAACTCAGCTAGACAGTGGTGGCACACACCCTTTAATTCCAACACTTGGGAATCAAAGACAGACAGATCTCTGTGAGTTTGAGGCCAGCCTGGTCTACAGAGTGAGTCCCAGGACAGCCAGGGCTACATGGTTAAATCATGTCTTGGGAAAACAAACAAATAAAAAACAACAAAAAATAGTAACTCATGTTGTCTCTCTCCCCTTGTGATATTTAGTTATTTTCAAAGCATATTACCTCCTAAGATGTTTTTCCTTGCTTCAGTTGGCACCTATTTATCTTTCTCCCCTTCATTCATACAATAAAAAAGAAAAAAAAAGGGTATGTTTGTTAATGTTTTTGAGTCACTGTGTTTCCTGACTAGTCAATATGGAGTCTGACACAAAATGTTTTTCTACTAATATTGAATGAATGAATGTGTAAAGACTGTTTTATGTACACAAAATTTTAAAGTATAGAATCCCTGATGCTGTATATTACAAGACACTATGACATACCTCCAAGCCATAAAAATATCCTGAACAGATTTGACAAAAGCGAACACTCTAGCTACCACAACAACAATTTCAATCAGTGTCTA
Source organism: Pachyuromys duprasi (assembly GCA_028658305.1). Classification (NCBI taxonomy): domain Eukaryota; kingdom Metazoa; phylum Chordata; class Mammalia; order Rodentia; family Muridae; genus Pachyuromys; species Pachyuromys duprasi. The sequence goes on from CM053762.1 coordinate 29,019,680, forward strand.
CTCCTGCTTTCTCTAAGCCCACACCTCACAGAACACGGATGTGCAAAAGAAAAGAACTATGTCCCTATCTACACTCTATACAAAAGTCAAATCAAAGTGAATGAAAGACTTAAGCTACAAAACTACTAGAAGAAAATGTGGAAGATAGATATCTCAGATCACATTAAAAAAAAAACATTTCCAATGGAAGCAAAATGAAAAACAACATGTAGTTTGGGAAGAAATACTTGCAAGACATAAATATGATAAAAGATCAATATGCAAAATACAAAAAGAATTCAAATAACTTTATGAAAAATAGTCCACTAAGAAATGGGAGAGGGAGCCTATGTGCTATATCTGAGCAGAGCATCTAGGTCTTCTCCATGCATGGTCCTTGGTTGATGCAGCAGTCTCTGCAGGCCCCCTTGGGCTCAGAATTTTTGGTTTAGTTGGTCTCATTGTGGAGCTCCTGTCCCTCCGGATCTTTCTATCTCCTCCTTCTTCTATAAGACTCCCTGTGCTCTGCCCAAAGTTTGGCTGTGTCTGCTTCAATCCCCTGCTGGGTAGAAGTCTTTCAGAGGACTTCTGTGGTAGGCTCCCCTCTTCTTTCCTAATAAGGGGAGCAGGGGCAGTCTCTGGCATTAACCTGGTTGCCTGCTCTTTGATCTCTTCCCTGTGGTGGAGAGCCATTACCAGGCCTCAGAGGAAGAGGATCCAAGTAGTCCTGATGAGACTTGATAGGCTAGGGTCAGAGAGTAGAGGGGGAGGAGGACTCCCCTTGTGTGGACTAGAGGAGGGAGATGGGGGGCAGGGAGAAGGAGGAAGGGTGGGACCAGGAGGAGATGAGGGAGGGGGCTATAATCAGGATACAAAGTGAATAAATTGTAATAATAATAATAATAATAAAATAAAATTTAATAAACAAAATAAACAGGCATCTAACAAATAATAATGTAAAATATTCTAAGGCAAAAAAAAGAAATGGGAAGGGGACTTGAATACTACCTTCTAAAAAGATATACAAATAGTTAACAAATACATGTAGAATGTGTGTATAAATGCTCAGCATCACTGATAATTAGGAAGATGGAGATCAGAACTACAATGAGATATCCTCCTTCCACTCCTGGAGGAATGCATATTATCAATAAGTCAAAAGGCAGGTGTCACAGGTGTGGATGTGGAGAAGAAAACAACCTTTGTATGCTTCTGGTGATGTGACAATAATGTAAATTAGTGTCAGTTTTATAGAAAATTATAATAAAGCACCTTAAAAAAAAGAAATAGAATTAGTATATGATCCAGCAATCTCATTTCTAGATACTTTCCAGAAAGGTTTTAAATAAGAATGTTAAAGATGAAGCAGAAATATACAAATCTTTCATATAGTAAGTAAAGCAGCAATGAACACAGCAACAAAAACAAAATAGATACAATGTAGCATTCCACCAACAAATGAATGGTGTAGGCATGAGTTTATTGTGTAATTCATCTGCTCGTTTCTGTACCCTCCCATTTCTGGTTGCAATACTTATTCTGAGAATTTCCTCTCTCGATGTTTGTAAACACCGCTCCCAAATTATCCCCTGATATGCCAATAAAGCAGTTTACAGCCAGTTGCTGAGCAGGAGAGAGAATAGGACTGGACTTCCTGTCAGCCAAGGGAGGTGTTAAAGGAAGAAGGAGGGATTCAGCCATGGTCAGAGGTCCCAGCTGAGAGGAGTTAAGATTCATCAGAGTAGGGAAAGACACGAAGTGCAAGCATCTCAAGGATTTTGGCAAAGAAGAAGCCAAATTAGCTTAAAGAATTAAGAATAGAGTAGTAAATGTTCAGTTACTATGCTGTAAATCTCATAACAAAAAATGTAATAGAGCCTCAATTATTTGTGTGATAGCTGGATTAAGACAGAAACTGAGAAACAACACAGTTTTATGAAAATAATTTAAAAGAGTGGATAAAGAAAACATGATCCATATGAAAATGGAATAGTATCAGGCTTCAAGGAAAAATAAAATCAGAGTAACAAGTGAGGTCACACAACCTTAGAATGCAAAAACCTGCAGTTCTCTCTCATAGACAGATCCTATACTATTATGTGTTAAACAAACATAAATGTGGGTGCAGTCTAGTGTGTCAAGAGGAGAACAAGACAGGATACCAACTAGGGGAAGGGGAAAGACTGCCTGCAGGTAACAGACACGTGGGTGATAAAAGACAAAACAAAGCAAATTATTTTTCTAGTTCTGTCATGGAATTTTCAGATTTGGGTGGTGGACAAATGCATAAAAATTATATTTCATAGTGAAAATGTAAAGGCCGATTTTTACTCCACAGCTTCAGAATGGCTATTCCAAATGTGTTGAAGTACATTTGAGATACATAGATTTTGGTTCAGGTTATTTTTCTGTGTGTGTGTGTGTTTTCTTGTTTTGGTTTTTGTCTCTTTGCAAGTTCTTTATAATAAAGTTTTAATATATTTTTTAAGAATGCTTAGGCAATAACTGTCTGCATGTCCATCTTTACTGCAGTGTTGTTCATAAGCGCCAAGTTATGGAATCAGCTTACATGTCCTTTAAAAGATGAATAGACTTTTTTAACCTCAACACTGAGAAAAGGCACAAGACTCAGTGATCCACTTGTTTGCACACTCAGGAATTCCATTAAAAACACTAAACTGGAAGCCATACTATATATGCATTGGACGTGGTACAGACCCGCACAGACCCTGTACATACTGCTTTAGTCTCTGTGAGTTTTGCTCGTGTGGAGCTTGAGGACCTTGTTTTCTTGGTGTCCTTTTTCCTGTTTGTCTCTAATACTTTCCACCTCCTTTTTCTGCAGGGTCTCCTGAGCTCTGAGGGGTGGGATTGGGTGGAAACATCCCTTGTAGAGCTGAGTGTTTCAAGTTCTTTCACTTTCTGTGTAATATCTAGCTGTAGGTTTCTGTTTATATTTGCTCTAGGAGGAAGCTTTTCTCATGGTAGCTGAACAAGGCACTGATCTATGAGTATAGAAGAATATTATTAGGAGTTGTTTTATTATTATATTTTTAAATCTTTTTTCTTTTAGACTAGTATTATTTGTTTTTTTTTTTATTACTCACAGGTTATGTACTTTATATCCCAGCCATAGCCCCTCCTTCATTCCCTCCCAATCCCACCCTCCCTTCCTCATCTCCTCCTTGCCCCTTTCCAAATCCACTGATAGGGGAGGTCCTCCTCCCTTTCCATCTGACCCTGGCTTATCAGGTATCTTCAGGACTGGCTGCAATGTCCTCCTCTGTAGCCTAGCAAGACTGCTCCTCCCTCGGGGCAGGTGGGAGGTCAAAGAGCCAGCCATTGAGTTCATGTCAGAAATAGTCCCTGTTCCCCTTACTAGGGAACCTACTTGGATACTGAGCTACCATGGACTACATCTGAGCAGGGGTTCTAGCTTATGTCCATACATGGTCCTTGGTTGGAGAAACAGTCTCATATATTGCCTATTCTTCCAAAGGTCCTGAGTTCAATTCCCAACAACCACATGGTTGCTCATAACCATCTATAGTGAGATCTGGTATGCAGGCACACATTCGGATAGAATGCTGTATAAATATTAAAAATATTTAAAAATAAATAAAATATTCTTTGAAAACATAAAAAAAGACTTTTTAAGGCAGTATAGAAATGTGATGATTTGCATTGATTGTCAGCTTGTCAGGATATAGGATAACCTTGAAGCCAAACCTCTGGGCATGCATGTGAAAAGATCAACTCTGAGGACGGCTGGAGTCCTGGCCTGCATAAAAAGAGAAAGTTAGCCCAATGAAGCATTCATCTGTCTGCTTCTTGACTCAAGCACTTGCCACCATGCTGTTCCTACCGTGCCCTTCTCACCACGGTAGACTTCTTGAACTGGAAGTCTATTTTGTTAAGTTGCTTGGACCAGGTATGTTGTCATAGCCCACCCTTTACAAGAGATGAATGCTCAGCTTTTGAAAAAGCCTTAGTCCTACGTAAGAAGGTGAATGGAGCTAGAAAACACAGAAATAGCACAATCAGCCAAACACAAATGCTCTGTAATCTCACTCTCATGGGGACTCTGCAACAGTTGAAGCTACAAAAGCATGGAGAATAGTTTTTGCCAGAGGCTCAGGGATGGAGTTTATGATCAAAGGATATTAAGCTTTGGTTAGATAGAAAGAATAAATTTGACGTTTTTTTTCTTTTTTACATCAACAGCTCACAATACCAGGTAAAGTTAATAGCTGAGTACTTGCATTTTAAAATTGCGAAGAACACTAATTTCAGTGTTGTTATCATAAAAAAATGTTAAATATTGTAACCAAGATGCAAATTAGTTTTACTTAATCTTTCGTTGTATATTAAAAATCAGGATTCATTTTGTACCCCCAAATATATACAATTACAATTCATCAATCTATAAGTAAATAAATGAGTTATGAAAACATAAAATCAGCTGGCCATGATTTGTGAAAGTAGCTATGTAAAAACCTAATATTGGTGTTGGAGGTGGTCTAATGCTAATTATTGGCCCTGAAGATATGGTTACTGCCTGCCAGACACACCCATCCTTGTTTGTATAAACCTGCCTAAGACATACCTGACTGGTTGATTAAACAGCCTATACCTGGGCTGGGCAGAATGGGGTAGGTGTGGCTAAGGTTCCCTGGCTTTTGAGGAACATCACAGGAAACAGACAAGAAGAGAGGAAAAGGAGGACACCACAATGGGTTAGCCTGGAGAAGAAACCACATGGGGCCGGGAGGAAGGACTCTAATAATAGCATTAAAAGGCCCAAAGGAAGAATAAAAGCAAGTATTTATAAGATTGTGGATGGAAGATAGTTTAGATGAGGATGGTTTAGGAGGATGGCATTGGATGGAGGCTGGGAGATGGATGGTGAGGATACTGAGACAGTGTAAGTGAAATATCTGCCCCACGGTAAATAAGGCAATTATAAATCTAAGGTGTCTGTGTCTTGTTATTTATGATAGTGGGTTAAATAATACCACCACAATAATCTTAGGGCTAATAAAAATCAATAATATACAACCCCACACTCTTTTTTATTTACTACAACATATTAGGTATCGTGATGGAGGGTTCCAGCTACCCCTCAAAATGCCTAGTCCAGGTATTATTTTGTCTAAGTTAATTAAGCTATACTGACCTACTTTGAATTAATACTTTCATATGTCTTTTTCCATTCAACTTTTCCAAATGTTTGTGTTTTAAACATCATTTGAAAGGAATATATACCTACTTTTGTAATTTTTGTTGTGTTTGGTTTTTGTTTCGTGGGAGGGGCTGGTTTTTGTTTTGTTTTGTTTAAAGTGTTTCTTTGTGCAGCTCTAGCTGTCTAGAAATTCACTCTAAAGACCTCAATTTCAGAAATCTGCCTGCCTCTGCCCCCGAAGTACTGGGATCAAAGCCATGTACCCCCATGCCTGGCCCTTGCTTTTGTGATTTTAATGCAGTTGAAGTCATTGACTTCTGACTACCAAATTTAGGACATATCCCTATACTTATTGCTTTATTTCAGCCTTGATATTTGTAACACTTTTATGTCTTTTTATGTTGTATACATGGAGCTTGCTGGCTCCTCAGCCTTCCCTTTTCGAAACTGTATCTTTGCTTCCTGGTGTGTCTGAGGTTCTTTGCTTGTCTCGTAAAGTATGTAATAGTGTGGGTTATATTTAAGTCATGTTAAAGTTATTTAAATTTGACTTTATTTCCACAAGTTCTTGAGTCTTTTTAAAATTCAGGTGTCTGTTGGATCCACTAATTCTTTGTCTGGCTGTTTTTTCCTAGTATGTTTTATAATTATGGACTATGAACCCACATTCACTTTCACATTACAGTGAGTGTGATGGCTAATCTTGGCTGTCAAATTGACTAGACCTAGAATCAACTAAAACCTAAGCTGTTGGGCAGGGCTGTGATGATTTTCTTTTCTTCCCTTTTTGTTTCTTTTCGGGGATGGGGGGGTGGTCGAGACCAGGGTTTCTCTGTGTAACCTTTACTGTCCTGAGCTCACTTTGTAGACCAGGCTGGCCTCAAACAGAGATCTGCCTGCCTCTGCTTCCTGAGAGCTGGGACTAAAGGTATGTGCCACTGTGTCTAGCTGTGATGGATTTTCTTGAGTGGACCATTTAAGGTGGGAAGACCCACCCTAAGTCTGGGCCACACCTTCTGGTGGCAGTCTACATAAAATGATGTGGAACCGGGAAGCTTTTTGGTTTTTGCTTACTTGCCCTCACTCTTACTGGAAGATTTATCTATGCTGTTTCCTGGTATTCAAACCTACTTCTTTGGGAAAACTCAAGATTGGTAGCTCTCTAGGACTTCTTTGGACTCCAGCACCATACTGGGAATCCTGAGACATGCAATGTGTGTGTGGGAGGGGTAGGGGGGTGGGGGGAGGGGTGTGTTCATTCTATCAGTTCTGTTCCTTTAGAGGATCCTCAGTAGTACAGCAAGATTACTGAAGAGATGTTTTGACACTGTTTTCTACATGGATCAAGAATTTTCTGTCTGAGGCCTGGAGAGATGGCTCTATGGTTAAGAGCACTAGCTGTTCTTTCACCAGACCCAGGTTTAGCACATGCATTAGGGCAGACCTTCTCTAATTTCAGTTCCAGGGGATTCAATGACCTCTTCTGATCTCCGTGGGCATCAAGCATATAAATACACACAGACAAAAATATTCATACACATAAAAATAAAATAAGGAAACCTGAAAAAAAAAAACACTTAATGTTAATGGCCCTTTTCGGCCACCAAGAGATAATTGACAACACTGATCAATTTTGCCATAAATTCTTGGTTCACAGGTTATAAAGGTATAAAAACACTTTAATAAGCCCATTTGAGGACACTTGTCATCATAAAGTCTCGCTTCTTCCATTTGGTATCCAAGTCAAACTCACAGACACAATGTTTTTTATCAAACCTTCCTAGGCTGACAGGTTTGCATTTCCTTATGGTTGTTTTCTTTGCCCAGCCTTTTACTTGGGACATTCCTACCTGGTGCCTACACATGGAAAGTTTCAGCCTCTCTTTCACACCCTCTCCTTACATGCTTGAGAGTCAGCTTTTGATATTAAAATATATGTCTAGTGTCTTCAGAACTAATACCCTACCTCCAGGCCTAGCAGACAAGTCATCTTCCCTGCTCAGGAAATCTCTTCCCCCCACCTTCCTCGGCGACCTCTTCATCAGCCCGTAGTGTTTCTTCTTCTTGAATATTCAGATTTGTTTATAAATATGTGTATTGCATTTTTGTTAAGAATGGTCTGCTACTTTAAAGCCCTGCTCAACAAAACCAGAGTCCAAAGTTGAGAGTCTCTATTAAGCCAGTCAGTGACTGCCTGTAGAGAAATGCTTCTCACAGGGCAGACCGGACTGCTTTCTGTGGGGAGCTTCTCGAGCAAAAGCTATATCCTGGCTGAAAGTTACAGGAGAAAGCAGAGCAAACAAGCAGTTTAACAGAAGCAGAAGGTGGCAGTTAGATGGGAATCTTGACCTCAAATCCCTGGGAAAGGGTTGGAAAATTTTCTAAAGGACTTTTCCCCATAGGACACGGTAGGGAGAGGATAGGCTCTGAGTCAGAACTCAGATTTCTACCCATTACTATCCATTCACCAGGAGTTATATGCTCCAAAGTGTGATATAAAGAACCTACAAATTATAAAATATCCAAGATCAGTGTCGCTATTGTGATATTCTTGAATGTATGGAAACTCTTTGCAGAACTATCCAGTTAGAGCCTTCTAGAAGGCCCTCTGTGGCTGGGTCTGTGAGAAGAGCAGGGGCCCTTACAGCTTCTCCATGGCGGAAACCTTTGTGCTATATGTTCCTTCCTGAGTTCTTCACACGGAAAACAGGACATCTTCTCTCAGTCTTTTCGATGATTTCCCTCCAAACTTTATCAAGTTGTGTCTCGGGGTGAAACTTCAATTAATGACTTTGTAATTGAAAAATGTTACTTGTAAACTCACGAGGCCCACTTCTCCACTGAGTTGGGGTTTGAACACTTTGTTAGCTTTGTCTCCATCTACACTATCCTTCGAACACAGTGGGAGTTCCTTTATTACTTTGTCACCACAATGCTGGTAATCGTTAAATAAAAGAAAAGCCTAAGAATGGCGTAGTGGTATACACCTTTGATCCTAGGAATTGAGAAGCAGAGACAGGCAGGTATCTGTGAGTTTGAAGCCAGCCTGACCTACATAGCAAGAGTCAGGGCAGCCAAGGCTACATAGAGAGACTCTGTCTCAACAATAACAACAAAACCTAATAAAACAATAATAATTATCATCATCATCTCAAGAATTACTCATTTTTTATTTGATTTTTTCACTAGATGTCTCCAAATTTAAACTGTTTTAAAGTGAAATAAATGAGAATTAGCCATTTTTATTAGATATACTCCTAAAGCAAATCTGAAGAAATAATTTTTTCTTTATTTTATAGATGGTTCAAAATGTAATTTAAACTTACTTTTGCATAAGTTGATTTATATTTTCATATTATCCAAAAATGTTATTCTTTAGGGGGGAAATACAATATCTATTAGTTTATATGGAACTTAGAAAATATATTCAATAAAGTAATCACATAATTAGATTTATTTCTTGATATTAAATCATTTCAATATTAAACTGCCATATTAGCTAATTGACTAATTTTCAATTGAAGGAATGCACTTTTAATTGAATAAATAAGAACTTAAATCTCATCAGCATGTTCAAACACAGACAAATAAAATACAAAAATAGGAAGGAGTAGGGAATAAGGAGTGTTCATTAACCTTTAGTAGTATAATGAAACAAATGTTTGTTGTTTTTTTTTTAATGTAGAACACCACCAAAAAGGCATTAGGTGTATTTTCAAAATTCAACAAGAATTTTGAATATTAAAATAAAACTATGTAGAAGTCTTTTTAAAAAAATCTTCAGTTCAGGAAACTATGTACCAAATATGATTACCAGTCTTAGTTATAGTAGGCTAGGTAAGCTCAATCTAAATGTTAGTTATGTTTGCAATGTTTAGCATATATAGTCTAGGGTAAAGATACTAATTGTTTTTTAATATAAAATATTTATCATTAATCTTCTGAATATTCATAGGTTCTCTTCAAACTTTCCAAGCAAGACTGAATTCTAGAATTTCTCACAACTTAGTAAAATAAAAAGGGATTTAGGTAAGACACCCTTCATTCCATACACTCCTGGATGTATCCTTTCCTCAGGATTAATCCTGAGTCAAGTTTATGGATTAACATTGACCAAGATAAAGTTACTGAGCAAAAAAGGAACAAATTTCAAGACCATAAAAGGAGTTTCAACATTTAAATAAATTCAAACAACACTCTGAGGCTCACAGAAATTAGCAGAGGTAGGTTACAGAGGTAGGGCTGTTAGACATTCAAGGAGCAGAAAGACTGTAAATATAACAAAATGTGAGAGTTCTCTGACATCCTCATTTTTAAATTGAGAAGAAGCCTGTTCTTCAAAACACATAAGAATTGATGGGAGAGTCTTGAGTGCAGCAGGTGTGCATAAGAAATTCAGCATTGACTGTGGAAAGGGAAGGAGAGAAAAAGCACTATCAATTAAAGGACACTCGGATCTTTGGATGTTGTTATTTGCCTTTGATTTTTAAGACTGACAAGACTGAGAAGAGACCAGATGCTTATTAACTCTTGGGCAAAACATAACTCAGAAATTCTGGCAGATCAAAATATACGCAGATCAAAATTGTTGTAGAATTCCCTGTTGGGCTTTTTGTTCTTTAATGTCTCCCTCCCATCTCATCTCCCCATCTCATGCTTTGTAGTAAGGTGTCCTGTTTTGTACAGGCAGCCTTCATTCTGCCTATGTCCACTCTTTCAAGAAGTTGCAATCCTTAAGGATTCCCTGCTTCAAAGGGACATTGACCATGAAGTCGACACCACACAAAGCAGCCAATAGTTTGTATCCATGCATTCCACACATTCCACATGCAGGGATTCAACCAAATTCCAACTGAAAATGTTCGAGGAAAAGAAATTGTCTCCACCGGACACAGAGATGGTTTCTCCTTGTCACGATTCCTAAACAATACAGTCTAATAACCATTTGCAAAAATAACATGGCAAGCACTGTTAGTAATCTAAAGATGATATGAAGGCAGGAGGGCTAGCTGTCAGTTACAAGCAAGGCATTTTGGTATCTGGGGACTGTGTGTCCTGGAACCAATCAGCCTGAGGCACCAAGGAACAGCTGTTTATCTTTATTGGCTTATGTAACCAAATGATTAATCAGGCCATTTCCCCTTAATTCTGAATCAAGCACAATCTGGAGTTTGGATGTACAGTAGCAGAATTCAGTAAGGCCTTGTGAAAGATGAACTACTGCCTCTTCCCTCATTTTCACACTTAAGAGAGGTGAAAATCAAGCAAATCAGGTAGACCTATGTGGGGAATTTACCAAGATATCATTTCTTTTTAAACTGAATGCTCTACACAGGACTTTGTAAGCAAGAAGAAAGGAATATAGAACTGTTTATTTATATCTTCATTTAAAGTTTCTTACTAAAATTTAAAGGCAAAGAAGAAAACATTCCTTGAAAACATTCTATTTCTTTGAGCATTAGGACTCTTGTTGATCCTTTCAACTTGTTCACTATTCTGTTTATTCCTAATTCCCCTTAAATAGTCAAGTATTGCTTAAAACCCTTAATATCTTTTTAAAGTTTGCATAAATAGTTATTTGAAAACAAGCTTGTGTAGTGGCTTCAACAGACATTAAATTTGGTCTTTCAAACATGTTTTCCTTTCTTAATAAGCAATATCATTTTTACTTCAATTTCAGAAGATGGTTCAAAGAAAACATGAAACAATTTTCCTCTTAAACTAAATCTCCTCGGTATCCCAAAAGCAGAAAGAAACATATGGTATATACTCACTTATATAAACCTATAGGATAGGAAGTTCAAGCTGAAATCTACACACCTAGAGAGGATATACAAGAAGGAGGACCTAGATTGGTATGATCAATGCTTGTT
>CM053762.1:29031213-29128427 GCA_028658305.1 Pachyuromys duprasi
TGTTGGTGGACTTGAAGGGGGCGGGGAGGAGGGACATGAGGGAGGGAGTGGGAGGGTAGAAGGGACTGAGGGAGGGGGCTACGCCTGGGATTCAAAGTACCTAACCTGTGATTGAGATAAAAATAAATAAATTAAAAAAAATAAATAAATCTCCTCCCTCTCCCACCTGAGTGGAGTACACTGGACCTTAGGCTTATTTATTGGTAGCTATCTTTTTCGACTTTGGTTTATGGAGCTTTTCTGGGGGTGGGGAGAGCTCACTTGTTCTAATAAGCCTGACCTTAAAGAGTGTCCCTGTGCACTAGAGCACAGCCCCTCCCTTTAAAAATGCTCTGGTTCTTTTTCCCAAATGTCACAAAGACAGAATTAATGCACCTCTTCATTTTTTGTTCTCTATTCAATACATTTTGGCAAGTATTCTTAATGTGTTAATACTTGTACTTACATTTACATGTTTGCTGAATTTTAAAAAGTTAAAGTCTAAGGTAAAGTGTTATAAACTTGCCAGCATTCCATAAACCATGCTGAGTCTGTCCTGACAGAGCTTGTCCCTTGTTATGAGTACAAATTTTTGTGTCAAGAGGCTTCTTGAGTATCTCCAAGATTTCTGACCAAGAATTCAATGATTGAATAGTTATTCTCTTCTACCTCTACAGTGACTAAATGTGAACTCATCTTGGGGTATAGAAAATGTCAGTTTTGTCAGCTTAGTCCACTTGTTACTAAGCACAGATGCAAACAAGGGATGACTCTCTGGGGAACTGCCTGAAATGTCAGCTGTAAAAGCAGAATGTTGGCCAAGTGGTGGTGGCCAAGCCTATAATTCCAGCACTCGGGAGGCAGAGGCAGGCAGATCTTTGAGTTTGAGGCCAGCCTAGTCTACACCAAAACAAACAAACAAAAAAAAGTAGACTGCTAAATGCAAACAAATGAACAATCTTCTATCACCATCTCATTTGTATAAAGCATTGAATTAAGGCTGCCAGTGCTTAGCAGTGAGCTAATATTAGTAAACAATTCATTAATTTCAGGTATTGTATTGCCATATTAATAAGATGGAAGTTCTAGGGCTGGAGAGATGGCTCGGAGGTTAAGAGCAGTTGCTGTTCTTCCAGAAGTCCTGAGTTCAATCCCCAGCAACCACATGGTGGCTCATAACCATCTATAGTAAGATCTGGTGTACAGGCAGAATGTTGTATCAATAATAAGTAATTATTTTTTAAAAAGAGAGAGCAATAAGCTATCAGTTTAAAAAAACAAAGATGGAAGTTCTGCTATTATTTTCCCAGTCTCTAGTAGATCCTTCCATGGAAATATGCTTTGGAAACTAGACAGCCTTCCATATTGTGCCCATTACATTTCAAGAAACAAAACACTCTGTTTCCTTTCCTAAATGTCTCCAGGAATAAGATAAAGAAGGTCTATGTTTCTTTATTTAAAACTCACATTAATTAAGGGACTGTGTCAAATCTTTTCTGATTCTTGACCTTCTGATCTAAGAAGGAAGTGAGCGTGAAGAGTAAATCAAGGCACAGAGCAAACATTCAAATGTTTATTTCCCCACTCTCACTGCTTTCTTTCTGTGGAAGATTCAAGTTGCAGAGCTTTTAGATACATTTAGTTATTTAGTTCATGCTAAACCAACACAACTGTTTCATAGAAATTAGGCGTCCCAAGTGATTTGGTAAAATAAAACAAGAATGCATTACCTGCTGCTCTTGCCTCCCAAGAAGAGGAATGTCAGCCGGATCTGCTAATATACCTAAGTTCAAATTCCCCAAGTACTGGCCGTCGCTTACTGCATGTTTTTAGCAGCCATGTTTGCAAATTTCTTCATTCTTCATTGGTGACCTAAATGTCCCTTCATCATTCCTCAAGTAAATCCAGAATTAAACATCAGTATCACAGCCATTTTAGAGGTGTATGTGTTAATGCCCATCTCTAGAGATCTCTGAACTTGAGAAAAAAAAAAAAAAACACCTGTCATCTACTCCTTCCCTGATATATTTGTAAAAGTCCCATCATCATTATCTTCCTCAGCTAACAAAGTCCATTTGCTTTTTGGCTATTATCTTTTTCTTGTCAGTCATAACTAATGGTGCAGAATCTTGTTTAATTTTTTCCCCATCTATTATATTCCTGTCATGCTTTTATTTCCCCTTACATACAGGTCTTAAAATAAGTCAAAGAAACTAGTTCATTAAAAAATTATTTGAATGCTTCTCACAGCACATAGGCTTTCATTTTGGTGTCAGTTCAGATTCTTCACCTCATTCTTATTCTCCCGATCGGTTCTTTCTCCCAGCACCGAAGGAAAGTGTTTAAAACAATCTTTCTTTCTGAAAGTCTGATATCCACTGTTAGGATCTGTAAAGCCAATTTGTATGACAGTCAGCTTTAAGTTACCCATGGTAACTGGGGAGTTATTGGCCTGTTGTAATTAACTGAGCTCTCTTAAAAGGAGCCAAAACTCAAGCCGGGCATGGCTTTTTACCCTCCAAAAAAACCTGCCTTTAATATCCTTATAAATATTTGTAACCAAGCAGTGTCATTCTGAACTTGTTCACCTCTTTTCTGGTAGGCATACTAATAAACATTAAACTAATTGCAAAGAAAAGGTCAGAACCAATAGCCAAAAAAAAAGGGGGGGGGAGGAATGGACCATTGGTCTCTGATTCTAAGAAGAGTTTCTTCCAGAAAAGGATGTATGTGACTAACCTCTAAGAGACAAAGCAAAGGAGATATGTATTTGGTTTTGGTGTCCCTTCTGTATCAATGAAATACTTTGTGAAATGTGCATTTTCTATGGTTTATAGTAATATAAAATAGCAGAAAACATTAAAATAACACCATGGTTAATTACTTGTATAGCCCATGGTATTAGACTATATGTGAAACTTTAGCTATTTCAATACACAGACTTCTTTGTCTCAACAGTAAATATTAGGCACATGGAGCGCACAGGACAGCAAACTGCCATGAGCAGCTGGGCAGAGGACAGTGGAGGTAAGGCTGGAGATAGAAAATTAAATTAATCGAAATTTATCTTGTGCTTTCTCCTTTTTACGATAGGCCAGGCCTATCTGAGACTCGCCACTGAAGATGTTTCACACAGTCCCGCAGAGACACAAGTCATTGCTGGGACTTCTCCCCTTTCTCAAATGCAATAGGCACGTATTTGAAGCGTGCATGGAAAGGATGAGCTACTTCTAGTATGCAGGACATACAGCTCATTCATAGAATCAAAGAGACATTCAGCCTTCCTCTATGGACATTTTATGTGTAATTGATAACAGTTACCCATCCACAGAAGAAGGACCATCCTTCTCTCTTCTTCACCCAATCCTCTCTCTCAGCCCCGAATGGCCTTGAACTGGAGATCATTCTACCTTTGTCTCACTGCTTGGATGGGGGCCATTGCATCAGCATGTTCAGATCTCTTCTGGGAGATTTACAAAGTAAAGTGAAGTGAAGGGGACATGGTGAGAAGAGACACAGTGCTTTCCCACTGGTAATAGAATTTTCACAAAGCCTTCTGAAGTCATATGTGGGCATAGTCTCCAGACCCAGTGCTTTGCTGCACATACGTTTTGAGTTAAAATTAAAAGAACAAGCCCTATTTCAGAAGCACTGCAGTGAGGTAGGGTGGGGCAGGGATGTGTCGTCTTCTGTCAAAAATTGGGGTCTGGCAACTCTATAAATTCATTTTTAACATGACATCTTCATTTTGATTGAGTGACAAATAACAGTTTATGAATTAAAGCAGAATTTATGTATGTGCTTTCAAAATTAAATTGCTCAGAGTTAAACATTTGAGAAGGAAAAAAAAATATGTATCTCAGCCTCAGCTTCATGCACCTAATAGTGCTCTAAGCTTGGCAGAATGTGCCTTCATATTCTTAGGTAACAAAGGGAAAATTACACGGAGGAGTCGTCAAGAAGATGATGGATAAGTGCTCGGCTGCTCTGATAGATATGAAATAGAAATGGGACTGATTTATTAAAAAGATAAAGATGGTACCCAGCCAACTAAGTTGCCTCAAGAAAAGCCACAATTGGGCCGGCGTTTAAAATGAGAGTGCCCGGGAGCCCTGGGCGCATGCGACACTTGGCAGTTATCTCATGGTTGAGAGACTCTTGAGAAGTGAAAACGCCTGTTCTGTGTCACAGGCAGCTGCAGCAGGTTTGGCCCATGCCTTTGTTCCCTTTTGTTAAGTCTGTTGACTTATGCATACATGGGCAGCATTTCAAGAATTTCACTTGAAATTTCACTTGAACCTGTAAGACAGGTTCATGTGTGAATTAAAAAAAAAACAATGAAATAAAACTGGAGAAGTTAAATAGCCTTACCTAGTTAATTAAATGGGACAAATGTAAGAAAGACTCCTTAAACACAGCCAGGTTTCTCTGCTCTGACCCTTGACAGTATCTGAGAAAGATTCAATAGTTTCCCAGTCACTTTTAGGCATTAGAAGAGTTTCATTTTTCCGATGTAGGGTCCAATCTGGTCCAAATCAAACCATCAATCTCTCAATCAATGCAGAACTCCCCTTCTGTTCCCATGACAAACTCAGGCCTGTAACCATGGGGAGGGAAGGGAGCACATGACCATGCAGAGCTTGGAATGCTGCCTTTTCCCTTCCTCTGCTTAACCCAAGTCCAACCCACTCACTCAGACAATTCTGAATCCTCCACGATCAAGAACGGCAGGGAGGTTGTTGGTAAAAGAAGAGAACTCCTAAAATTCTTTAAGGAGTCAAGCTTCATCTATACGTCTTGAAGTCCACGTGCCAAATGGATCCTGACTTCTGTGGGGCTCAGCTCACACTACATTTCTCTAGCATGTCTTCAGTGACTTTCTGGCTCTTCAATTCTTCCTCAGCTCTTGACCTTTGTTTGTATGCCTCATGTAATTGCTTTTTATCTCGGGGATCCATAGCCCCAGAAGGTGTCCCTTCAGAATTCAGTCTTAGATGCCCCTTTTTCCAGTGAATGTCACCTCCAGCAACACTGTAACCAACATCCTGTGCAGGCAAATAATTGAAGTTCAGGTCTTTTCCTGGTGTAGCCTGTGTTCTCTAAAAAGAAGGGAGTAGGAAAGATGCTTACTAGCCTGTACTTGGAGCCATGATCCCAAGAAATGAAAGCAGACAAAGAAAGGGAAACAGAAGGCAAAGCCAAAGAGTTTGCTCAAGGAAACTGGCTCCCAGGAAGGCCAGCTAAAGCATCCCATCATGATGGACAACAGGCCTGTATGAAGCACAGCTCGAAGCTGCAGCAAGTGGAGCAGAGAAAAAAGACAAAGCAGAAGCAAGTTCCAACTCCATCTCTCATCTCCAGTTGGCCCTGTGACTGATCCAAAGTCCTTATAATTTCGAACTGAGTAGAAAAGATCCCAAGATCACTGCCAAGAAACTGTAGCCAGGAAGTGAAAGCTTTGCAGTGTGGGTCCAGGGAAGGAAGGCCTCTGTGTTCTCATTGTGCTGGTAGGATATAATAGTGAAAAACGGAGGAGCAGCAGAGGTACATAAGATATGTCCAGCACACTGTGCCCAATGGCCCTCTATCCTTTCCTAGATGCTCTAGGGTAATTGATTTTTGAAGTATAAAAATCATAATTCTCGTGAAAATGTAAAATCAGCAGGCATCCAGCTTATCAACTCCCTATATGATAAGGAAACAAAAACAATGCTAAAGCAAGCTCAAATGAGAATCCCAAGTTCAGGTGGCTGGCAAGATGGCTAACGGGGCGAAGCACTTGCAGAGCAAACCTGATAACCCAAACCCCACATCAAGGTGGGGTTAACTCCCTAAACCCACATCAAGGTGAAGAGAGGCAACTTTCGAACCTCAGACCTCCACAGGAATGCAGTGGCACACTACATTCACACACATATGTAAACACACACACACATGACACAGAAGTAGAGGACAGGGCAGAACCAATTCTCTCTCCAGTAGACAATAGTTGCTTGTAGTTCTGTGGACAGGAATAATTGCATTACTATCAGTTTTTCTGTAGTTTACAAGGTATAAAGTGGTAATTTATAGAAAATGAAAGCTGAGGATTCTAGAGAATTATATAACCTACATAGTCATCTAGACTAGTTTCCATTAAAGAAAAAAGACCCCTAACTGGGCATATTGGCATATACCTATAACCCTAGCGCTCAGAATGCTGAGGCAGGAGGAGCATAACCTGAGGCAGGCTGGGTGATACAGCAAGACCCCGTCTTAAAAAGCCACCAGCAGCAGCAACAAGAGCTCTAGCCCTCTTTCCTGGTTTTAATGTTTTCACATTTTCTTAACAAGGCTGTCCTGAAACATTCTAATTTTCATTTTCTCAAATGGTCATCAGCTATTCAGAAATTTGTTTGTAGTTTAACCTGAAAAACTAAAAGGTAAGTCTATTGGTTGAGAACCAGAAAAGTGTGGCCCTTGTACCAAATCTTACCCAGTGTGTTTTCTTTTTAATATAAATTTGAATTTGAATGCAGTCATATTTATAGCTATTTTTACTCAGCAACATCAGGGTCAGAGGTTATAACAAAGAACCATGGCCCAAAATATCTGATATATTTACTGTTTGGGTCTTTCTCTGGAGAACATTTGTGGGCTCTGCTTTTGGTCATCAAGCAGCAGCAGCAGTGTGGGACAGCGGTGCTCCTCCCCTTTTCCCACCACAGTCTTCTGGGGGTCAAGGATGAGAAAGAGAATGGGTGACACTCCTGATCCCTCTTCCTGGAACCCTTCTCTGTTCTACTTCATCACCTGAAATGACAGGGCCAAAACCATGTGACCACTTCCGAATGGAAACCATTCAGAAACATCTATTCTCCTTCAGACTGTGGTGTTTAATATGCATATTAATGGATCTTCAATGAAACTCCATGATTACGTCCTCCATCAGTGTCCACAGCACAGCTGCTTAGGAGCTGAGGTTCAAAGGCAGGACGGCATGTTTCAAAGCTTGCCCAGAAGTCAGAATAGGCATGGCTCACAAGTTCAAAGACACAGCCTCCCTCCACTGCTGTCCTGGCTTCACAGGCTTAAGTTATCTCTTTCAGAGCCATTTGCTGCTATTTTAAAAGATGTTAGATAGGAGGAGAGCACTAGGGTGGGAAAGAATGTTTGGGGCAGAATGCTTGACACCTCCTTACTGCTTCCCCAGCGTCCAGATGGAAGAGGAAACAGGGTCGGCTTCCACACCAGCCTGGCAGAGGAAATAAGCATCTGCCTCAGGACGATATTTCTTACCGAGGATAGCAGCCAGCAGCAGCGCTTTCAGATCCAAAAGAAAAATGTGCGTTTGCTAGGAAATGTAAGATTAAAACCCAGTCATATTGAACTCAGCTTTGAATTCAGTCTCTCTCTCTCTCTCTCTCTCTCTCTCTCTCTCTCTCTCTCTCTCTCTGACTCTCCCTCCCCCGCCCCCAACCTATGTAACAACAACAACAACAAATCTTCACATTGCTAAACTGTCCAGTAAGATGCTAAGTCGCTTTCACCTAACTCCCGTGAGGAAAGTGTTCAGGAGCTACCAGAAGGGAGAACAATGCCCTCAAGGGTAGCAGCATCCTAATCATTCATCACAGCCCTTCCTGGAAATTTGCAAAACAAACAAACAAACAAACAAACAAAGGTTTTCCCTTTCTTTGGCTACAACAGAAGGATTAAATTTCTGAGGTGATTATCTTTCAGTGTGGATGAGGATTTCCAAGCTGAGAGTCCAGACAATTTCTTGTGCTGATGTTGGGAGATTTTGATGTGTTTCCCTCATTTTCTTTGAAGGCATTAACTCTCATTATTTTTATTTAGGAAGGTCACACTTGCAATCATGAGGTTACCTTACCGTATTCTTTCTTGGGGCATCAGTAAACCAAATAAGCAATTACACTGTACAGAGCATTATGTGTACAGTATACAGGGAGACTGGCTTTGGGGCTCAAATTTGGGTTCAAATCTCGACTCTTCTTTTGACCAGAACTTAGGTGACCGGAACTTAAGTTTCCTCGTCTGCAAGTCAGGGACCATGTTGAGTTATGTTGAGACTTAAGTGAGAACTGGCAGGAATTACTATAATTCATTGCCCCTCCTCTCTCTGCTATACTCAGCAGTGCAAGCCTGTGAGCAGTTTTGGTATTGCCACTGACCAAAGGTACACTGTACTCTCCTGTTAGTTTCCACTGTTTCCTCTTTCAGGCTCACATATACTCTTCTTTCTGCTCAGGTGAGATGAGCACTTCTTGAAACAAAACCAAAGGGAACTGAATCTAGCTAACAAGGGACCCCAAGCTAGCAAGGCCACTGTCAGAGATAAGGCTGACTTAGTGCCCACTTGAATGTATGGTATCAAATTGTATGCCAGAGGAGAGAGGGACCCAGTGGAGATACGATGACTGAGGAAACATGGGGTAGTAAGAGGGTGCCGAACTTTACGAAGTCCAGTGTTTTGCCATGTAACAGGCCTCCAGCTACATTCACAAAAGGTGATATCAGGACAGAAGTCATGACCAACCGTGTCTTAAACTTCAATGGAAAAACAATCCCAAACAAGATGATCACAAAAACACCCAGGCACTGTAGAAGCCCATTGTTGAAGAGATGTTAGCTTTTATTTCTGGAAGGATGCTCATATTGCCTGGACACACACACAAAAAAAATGACAGCCCTGGTGAGTTAAGGGTTTATGCTAATTCTTAAGTCCTTCAGTGGATTAAAAATAAAAGCTACATGACAATTTTAAATGTGCTTTCTTGTATCTTTCCAAACCAAAGCTGGGATTTCAAGTGGAATTTGATGGATGCCAAGAAGGTCCTTCTGTGTAACCCGAAGATAGCAAAGCCTGTGCCCAATGTAAGTAACACCAAAGGCATCTGTTTTCAGCTGCATGTGTGATTTTAAGATAGTTCCCAAGTTATTGCTCTGGAAAAGTTTCTACTTACATTAGCAAATAATCCCTTTACAAGAAGAAGTCAGCCAAGATACCCCAAGGTCCAGGAGTCCAGCTCGTAGTGATCCCATTCCCAGCAACTTCTGAGAGCCAAGAAGATCCAGTGGAAGGAGAGGATGCTTCCTAGTTCTCTCCCCTTAGCACCCTCTCTGAGCACGTTTCCTGCCATCAGTTGCGTCTGAGCCACTGTTATATGCATCCAGGGGGAAATTATTTCCTCATCAATTGTGTTACCCCAATTCCATGTGCCAGCAGACACTCCCTCCAGGGTACAAGGGGCAAGAAACAGTGCTGGTTCCAGCTCTCAGCAGTTGCTCACTCTTTGCTAAACCCTTGTCCTCTTCAGAACACATATTTTATGTTAATCTACATTTGTACAATAATATATTAATTGCTATGGTGATTATTGCCAGTTGGAAATAAAATTCACAAGTATTAAACCATAAAATAAGCTGTAATTGTGTCCCTAATTTTCTATTTTATTTAAAAATTTTGCTTAGTTTTGTTCATATTGGATATTGAACTCAGTGTCTTGCACATGCTAAACACGGGTTCTACCATGGAACCACACCCTCAGTAACAAGTGATTTTAAAATACATGTATGTGTCATGAATCTATAAAAGGAAATTTAAGGCAATTTATAAACATAAAGTTCTGGCTATCCATTAATTGTGGAAGACATAAAAATAAATGGGGTATCATGTAGATAGATACAAATGTACTGGTAAAGCCAGGCATGAGTATATTGAACTCTTACAGAATGCATGGCACTCAGAAGGGGTCAAAAATGTTTGCTGAGTCAATGACTGGCCACAGTAAGTATGCTTTGCCAATGGTGAGAAGTAGACCATCCAGAAAGAGAAAAGGAAGGAGAAACAGGAAATATAGGAAGAAAAAGAAACAGGACCTCAGAAGTAACCGCAAAAACCATAACTAAGGGGTAGATAGACCAAAAGAGGTTATAAGTAAGACTATGTAGGAGAAGCCTGTGAGACAGAAAAAGTCCCTCAAAATGAGAGGCTCTGGAGCAATGAACTATAGATGATTTGGGAGCACCAGGCCACCATTATCCCTCCTATCAGTCTTCCTCTGTTTTCTTCTTAATGAGCAAATACATTCATTTTTTTTTACCTCAGCCTTCATTCTTTTCTTTTGTATACAATTTTCATTCAATGATTTGACTCTAATAACATAAGCAAAAGTAATAAAAATAGAATTGGAGAGGAAGGGGAATCATGGAAGTGTTTGGCTCGTCCTTGACAGCATGGAAAGCATCTAAGTAAGGCAAGCACGTTCCAAGAACAGGGCAGATGCTGCCTCACCCCACATGACATTTTGCAAATCACACAGCATCTTCTTCCATACACTCCCTTTGTTCAAGCCATCACAAGGCCACCTCTGTGCAAAAAGAGAATTCGACTCAGTGTGATCTGGAAGGCCACTTTGTAGAACCTAGGAAAAGAGAGACATGGCTATAGTCCTCTTTAGAAACTGCTGCCATCTGCCACAGGGCTTTCAGCTGCTCCAAGTGCAATCTAAGGTCTAGGGACATCTTTTGCTACAGGCTGTACCCCTGATGTCTTTCCTTACGAGAAATTCTCCATTTGCCAGATTCTTACTCAGCTAGTTTCTTTATTTGGCACCCTCAATATAATTCTTCTAACTAAGAAAGAAAACTTGCTTTTCCACATACACAGATACTGGAAGAAAATATTGCCGTGGACCCAGGATTCTTCTCTCCTAAACACAGAAGGCCTGACTTCTCCTCTTCCTACTCTTAACAGAACCAGCCCATTGTTCCCTTAGAGCCAGTTCTCATTAGACACGTTCTGTCCCCACAAAGCATCATGTTGAGTTTTGCTGCCACTGTAATTGTGTGCAGAGATGAGGGAGACTCCAGCTGGCGTTTGATGTCACTGGGGATCTGGCTTCACATGTGGATCAATGCTTCTCAGTCATCAGAATCTGACCTCTTTCAGTTTCATTGACATGTGCTCACTTGCCTTCTGTGGTCTGCCCTGTGTTAAAGCAGCATACAGAGCCAAACCAAAAGCTGAATAGGTATTGGCATGGTGCACTTGAACTTCCAGAAAGATAAAACCAAAAAATGTCCCAGAAGCAGAAAATAGTCCACAGTAGTGCCTCACTGTGAAGCTCTTGCAGGTGTCCTTGCTAAACAAAGGTTTCGTGCCTGTTCAGCCTCCCAAATGAAATTCTGATTACCTCTCAGAACCACAAAAATGTCTCATTCTCCTTCATGTGCTCAAGCCTAGCCCTAGCCAGTAATTTCTGCCTTGACAATCACAACGCTACTGCAAAAGTCCTAGCTTAGACACATGAAGTTTGGATTTCTAATCTAGTTCTGAAGGTTGCCAGCAGAATGATACTGGCTCAGTCGTTGTTTTTTCAACACAAACCTGGGGGGCTAGAAACCTGGTCAGCCTGTGCCAAACAGGAGTATTTTAAGAATTGGCTTAGACTATACGCTGTGAAAATAAAAGGCACTGTTTTCAAATGTTGGTTTCTAAATACATAAGTAATTATACTTTATTAGTAAAACTTGTAAAAATTTAGTACCTGGTATTTAAATATTTCCTCTGCTTCTTCAATATACCAGATTTGATACACTACTGACTTTAAACATTTAGCATCATAAATCTAAACTGTACAAAATATAACTATTAAATGCACATTTTGATGAGCCAAGTGAGGCTTTAAAACAGATACAGAAGCCTTAGTGGCTTCTCCACCCAGAATTTTAATTCTGAGAGAAATATATATATATTTATATATCCCTATATAAATTTCCCTAAAGAGAAACCTACCCAAGGAGCACACAGAGAATAGAAGGACCTAGTGGTTTTCTGCAAACATTCTTAAGAAACACACAGCATCCTCTGGAGTTTGCTTGGCACTTTACATGTGGATGGTCTTTAAAGCACTTGTCAAGAAAACATCCTCAACCCCCATCATCCTCAAGCCAATGAGTAGCCACTGCAGTAGCAATTAAATCAAAGCAGGAGAATAGCCTCCTTTTCTCTTTCATGTCTTATTATTTTCTTGAAACGAACACTTATATATCATTTTAAAAGTGCACTGCTGCACTTACCAAAAGTATGCTTGGCATTCTGAATATTCCAGAATATCCTGAAATATTTCCCTCGAATATTCTAAAATATTTGGAGAGATGTTTAACTCAAAAATATGAGTCAAATACATTGTTAACATTCTTTATCTCCAGTGACTAGAAATCTTAATCATAAACTAAAATATAACTGAGAAAAATTAATAATTATGTGCAACTAATTTTCACGTAAGATTTTCTGACCATTCTTCCTTTTAGTGAAGGAAGGTGTGTGTCACGGTAGCATATAACTAAACAAGTTCACTCTCTCTAAAGCTGGTTTGGATTAGTGGTCTCTCCTGTTCTCACAGCAAGCCAGTGAGCTAAGAGCATCAACGATGATACAGACGATTACACAGGCTGAGAGCCATAACCGGAGTGACATTCTGCTCACCTCCTCCTTTCTGCTCTTCCTTGTGTCTTTCCTTCCTACTCCTATTTAGTGACAATGTTGGAATTTTGGTTTCTTTAAAAACACAGAAACACTGTAAGACTGTCTTGCTGTTTTGCTCTCTGATGTGGGGAAACGGGGATGCTTTGGACTGTCCACAACCATTGACTAGAACTTGCCCAGTGCTCTAGCAGAGGAGTGGTTTTGCTAGCCGCAGATAATTTCTGTGAATGTGTGACGGTTGGAACTCTGGGATTATTTCAGAGGGGATATAAATGCTAGATCCTGATATCTGGGGTCGGTGGTTGTTGGTCTTTCCGGGAGGTTGGTTGTGGTTTGTTAGTAGTTGTGTTCAAAGACGAAAGAAGAAGAAAGAAATTGGATTCAGGGATCTGTATGTCTCTCTCCCCCATTCTCTAGTCTTCTTTCTCTACCATCTAATGATATGGGGTGAAACAGGGGCGGGGATAAAGTAAAGAAAGTAGCAAAGACTGGCTACAAGCAAAGAGGAAACAAGAATAAAGAAATTAGTTTCACGAATTTCTATCTCTCTCTCTTTCTTTCTCCTCTATCGTTCTTCCTTTCCTATCTAGTGGCAGGGTGTGAAACCAGGGGGATAAAGGGCAGAAAAAGGAAGAACCCACTAAGTAGCAAAAGACAAACTGCACTCCAGTCCCATCTGACCATTTGCCTCTATACTTTTTTCTTCCAGGTCTCTTCCCTTCCAGACCCCATTTCTTCTGTCTCATCTCCTTTATATTGTACCCTGATGGTTTTAGAGATGACAGTTATAGTTTCTACTCTTCGAAACCATAATGGGTCAAAAGTTGAAGAAATTTGTCATGTCATGAAAGCAGAAACCTTCAACAGAGGTCACTTTAATAAGGAAACGTACCCATTAACTTTCCTCTATGATGTATTATACAGGCAACATCTTGGTTCTCAAAATAAAACCCATTGTCATTGCCAGCAATACAAGTACAAAGAACATGCAGATGTGATCGTTCTTACTGAAAAAAATAAATGTCCACCAAGTGGGCTGAAGTGTTCTTGCTCTGTTCCTAAATCTTTCTTGTGTAACCTGCACGACCCTGCATAGTGAATAAAGATATCCCTTTGCCCTCTCACTATGGGATCAGCCATACAGTCAGTAAACTAAAGGAAAACATTGAAAATTTTAGTAAATGAAAAACACAGAGTCTCCAGATGAAAATACAGTGCGTTGCAAACCTAGACCCAGGTGTCCTGGCATATTTCTACTCACTGTTGTTCCTCTCGCTGTGTCTGTATCAGTCCAAACCTATTCTATCTTCATTCACAAGAGTCCAGCCAGATCAGCAGAGCTATCTCATTGACCCATAAGGCATGAGAAATGGACAGAATTTCTTATATCCCATTGAATATGTGGTTGCTTGTGATACGCATTACTATCATGAAAGGTAGTCAGCACAGGACTCTAAGGGAAATGTGTTAATGTAGAATATAGAAGCTTGCTGACTACAGAAAAAAAAATCCCAGGATTGCCTCCAAATATCTATGAAAATACATTCTCCCTTCCTACCTCATCCTGCACATTGAAAACTAGGAATGGAAAATGTTTCTATTGTATGTTTTTCTTCTTAATGCAGAGAGCTGAAACCCTTCCAACATGTATGTTGCCCTCCACATCACTGACTACAGGATCTACGCAGGTGTATCAGCATTTTTTAGGGCTCCTAACGAAGTTCAGGTTTATTCTCCGTGGTTTCTGGAGATGGCAGGCCCGATAGCTTATTTAACATTTTAGAGAAGGGACAGATCAAAGGTGCAGAACTATCTGATCAGACTTGCTTACTGCAGCACTGCGCTGTGAGTCTCTCCAGTCTCAGCTTCAACTGGGTTAAGAGAACTGATGTAGCATATGAAAAGGAAAATGAGTACCTTCGCGTTCATGTTGGGTACCTAGGGGAAAGAGCTCCGAAACATGGTTCTAGGAGTCTTAAGCCTTTCAGACACATAACAATGGGAAAGATCAGAAAAATGGGGAGAAATTGGCAGGTTTGTCAGTTGTTACTTTGCAGTGTTGTTGCACTGAATGCTTTGCTCCATAAAGGGTGAAGAATGATCAACGACAGCCAAATTTTCCACTTTTAATGAATAAATTTACTAAGTATATTTATTATTTACTATTTATTACAATTTATTTACTTTGTATCCCAGTTGTAGCCCCTTCCCTCATTTCTTCCCAGTCCTACCTTCCCTCCCTCTTCTCCCCCTATGCCCCTCCCATAACCCGTTGATAGAGGAAGACTTCATCCTCTACTATCTGACCTTAGCCTATCAGGTCTCATCAGGACTGGCTGCATTGTCTTCCTCTGTGGCCTGGCAAGGCTGCACCCCCAGAGGGAGGTGATCAAAGAGCCAGCCACTAAGTTCATGTCAAAGACAGCCCTGCTCCCCTTGCTAGGGATCTCACTTGGAAACTGAGAAGCCTATGTGCTTCATCTGAGCAGGGGGTCTAAGTCCTCTCCATTCATGGTCCTTGACTGAAGCATCAGACTCTGCAGGCCCCTCTGGGCCCAGGTTTTCTGGCTCTGTTGGTCTCCTTGTGGAGCTCCTGTCCCCTCCAGGTATTTCTATCTCCCCCTTATTTCCTAAGATTCCTTGCACTCTGACCAAGGTTTTGCTCTGAGACTCAGCCTCTGCTTTGATACCCTGCTGGCTAGGGTCTCTCAGAGGCCCTCTGTGGTCGGTTCCTGCCCTATTCCCTGTCTTCTCTTGCTTCTGATGCCTATACTGTTTGTCCTCCTTGTTTAGCTTCTTTAGTACTATACGTTTTAGTATGCTTATCCTATATTATTTGGCTGATATCCATTTATAGGTGAGAATTTACCAAGTTTAAAGCAAGAAAAAGCAACTGAATAAAGAATAAGCGGCAAAGAGGGAAGCAGCAGATGGTTGGCAGAACACCCAACAGAAAGGACTGGATAGCTCCACAGGGAGCACAAACAAAAGTAGCACCATCAAACAAGGGGCTCACAAATATCAGGCAAGACTCAACGGTGGAAGCAAACAGTTGTGCTGAATTCACCATCCTCTTCATAGGCCAGCTTCCAACTTCCTCTTCCCATTGTGGACAATTTTACACCACGAGATAAGCAACAGCAGCACCTGTTGCAATGTTCTCTAGCAGTTCTCCAAGACACATTGTGTTTTAACAACCTTAGCTGCCTGCTGTTTGCCTTTCTTCCGAACAGAATGGGCCTGGGGAGGACAGGGAAACCTGCCCTCGAATAAAGTGTTGTAGAGAACACTTAAAATCTAAGTGGACTGGAAGAACTAAGAAACATGCGTCTCCACTGACCTAACTCAACTGAATGAGCAGTTTTACATGGCTCTGGCCACTTCCAAAAGCCTTGTATCTAAATGGCCTCTCTCAGTCTCCAGAAATGGAGAGAAACCCTTCCTGTGGCCAGCATGCTTTACCTCCATTTATATATTTTAAGACTTGACACAGAATATTCTAGTGTAATAAAAAGCCAAGCTCATCTGAGAAAGTAGAGATGAAGGAAATGAACATCAAGATCCAGACAGGGGGTGCCGACTACTTCAGCTGGTGGAAGTTACAGACATGCCACATTTCTTAGGTCCTAAACCAGATGCTCCAAAATAACATGAAAACATCCGAGCAAAAGAGAAGAGCATTTTTCCATTAGACTCTGCTCTTTGATGTACAAAAGTCATCATAATTGTTATATTTTTTTAAAAAGCTGATGCAAGTTTTAACTCGGGGCTGGAAAGACTAAGCGCTGACCTGAAGATAGTAAAAGAACGTCCATCGCTTATATCACCCCATCTTTTTCTGGCATCACACAGGTGACATCCTGCCCTGTGAAGAAAAATCTCACAGAAAGGAGAGAGGCTCCAGCGTTGAAGCCCTGTTGGAGCCAGGAACACCCTCTTGTCCCTGACAAACCAAGCTATGCTAAATGCAAAGCAGAGGGACTGTGAGAAAAACAAGGCAGCCCAGTTCATCTCTGGAAAAGCAAGAAGGATTAAAGGGAGAAAGGGGAGGGAACAATGAGAAAGATCAATTGCTCAGGGAAGAAACAGATGTAGACTGGCTTGGCGAGCGTTCTCACCCTCCCTGGAAGAGCTCTGCTAATCCACCACATGATCTGCACTCTTGCAAAAACATTTCATGTTCTCAGTTAAACCTGGATGATGGGAGATTTTAAAGCTACTTCGGTTCAACAAGAAGTTATTAAGCATCCACTTTGTACAGGGCACTGTGCCAGGTGATACGGAGGCAATAATGATGAACAAAACATGGATTCTGCCCTCAGGGAGCTTTTGGCCAAGGTAAGACAGGAACAGAAATAATAAAGGTAACTACAAGGTCCTTTGTTGTGTGTTCCAATCGAGGAAGCACAAAGAGGACAACGATTTAAGGTAGCTGACATGGAAGCAAACAGGATTCGAGGAAGCCTCATGGACCCAGTGGCCTCGGAGATGCATGCTGCGGGGTATAAAGGAGTTGAAGAAGAAAGGAAAGAGCAGGGAAATAGGACCACAAATCCTGGTTAGGCTGCCTAAGAATAACTAATATGCTAACATTTCCATCCTCATCAGACTAACCAAGCTGAAGAGGCCAAAGGCACTGAGGAAAAACTGAAAACACACAGGCTAAACACAGACTAGAGAATGACACCCTGTTCGTTTCCCACCTGTCTTTTCCAGTTGTCATAGATGACTATTTCCTTGGCTTACAAATGAGTGAGTTCAGCATGGGCCAGTGCAGTTCCCTCGTACCCCCAACCTATGTCAGTTATTACTAAAACAAATAAACAAACAGACAAAAAAGGCGGTGTGACAATGGTTGGAATTAACAGACTGGATTTTGAACCACTTGCCTTACTCAATTTCATCTTTCCTCCAAGTCCTTTCTAACTCCAGTTTTTAAGCTGTCTGCCAGCACCTGACAATAGTCTAGTTTATCATCACAATAAAGAATCTGACATGCTTTGGTAATTACATCATGTCTCTCCTAGCTTCCAGCTCCAGGCACCCTACCCTGCATACTGCCAGTTCAATTTGAAGCAGATTCTTCTGGGTTCACAGGGATCTAAAACGCATCATAAAAGCTGTTCCTATCCTGCAAAATATATATATATATTAATGATAGCCAATGGAGCAATTGAGCATTTAATCGCATTTAAAAATCTTATTTTATTTATTTTAAGGTAATCATCCCGGCAGACAAAATAAAATGCAGGGATTGTTACAGAAATGTATTCAAACTGAGTGCACTGCTGGGACCCTTTAAAAAAAATTCTTCAGAGAAGTGCGTGTTGATGTTCTTGCTTTAAAAAGAATCAAGACCTAGCCACCCCAGGCATGCTCTGTGTAAATACCATCCTGGCCAGGGGCTATAGGACATACAATGGTCAAATACACGTAAGGCTCCATGTTGCGCTCAATTGTCCATCACTGTTCAAAACAAACACGATAATTGCTTAATGAACAACTGGTTCTAGCCAGGCCGTTCAGCAAAGATTATGCGGAAATTGTTATTTTCTAGTCAACAGCTGCAAAAACGAAACAACTCCTGGTAACAGAAAGAAAGAAAACTACCTCTCTCTGCCTCAGTTTCTTCCTCTGAGTGATTGGGGTGAAAATGGTAGGACCCTTGCAGAAGTGCTGTGAGAAATGAGTGCATTGAGTTTCGAGTGCCTCAAAGCACCACTGGGTGCACACTGAGCACCCAGTTTGCGGTATGGGATGAGGTATGAAAGGGCAGCCATCGATCTCTCTGTGGCAGCCTGGGGACTGGACTGAATCCAAAGCATGCTGTTTGCAAAGCTGTTCTAAAGAAAGAATCCCTAGTTGGTGAAAGCCTCAGCCTTCCTCCATCCAAGCTCACCCCTCCCAGCCCTTGAAGCCTTGACCACAGCATAGTTCTGTGGCTTTTCAAATGACCACACACAGCAGGAATGCTTTCCACGACTGGTCAGCCCACTCTCCTGCCTATCAGCAGTCAGCAAGGAGCCAGCAGCCATTGGAAATGTAGACACTTCACCTCCAGCCACTTCCCAGCCTTGGGTCTGTCACTTCACGCTGGAGGGGAGCAACTGAGGGTGGAATGTAGCATTACCCCATCTGCTCTGAGGGAGTACACATCAACAAGTCAATAAATCGGCCGCGGGAAGGAAAACCCAACTACACCCCTGTCTTGCAACATAAAAAGGATCTGTTTTGCCTCCTCCACTCTGGTTTCCTGGGAACTTCTGTTCAGATCTACAGGTGCAAACACAACTATCAGACCCTGTGGAGGATTCTTGGGCAAGGCAGGAGAAGGGAACAACCTTGCCAGGCCTTTGCTGTACCCCAATACCACTTAATGCCTTCCTAGTATTTAGCTAAAGCACAAGAACACATAATTAGAAACTGTCTAGGTTTTTATGCTGGCTTCCCTTTCTGCTTTCTCATGCAACTCTGAAACACAGAATACTTGTCTATCCTTATAAATGCATGGTCTGGAGGCTCATGGCTTCTGTTGGCTCCTGCTAACTCAGCTGGTGGACTATTTATCCATTTCACAGGCGAAGAAACTCTCGATGAAGTTAAAACTTGAAGCACTCATACTGTCACTCACAAGTGAGGGGTCAAAGGTTCTGGCTTTCCAGTACACTCCCTCCATTCTAGCACCACTGGAATCTATGTCCAGTGGGAACAAACAAACAAACAACAGCAAAAGCTTAGAGCAGAAACTCTAAGTCACCAAGGTTCACCTGCAAGGGGATCTGTCACTCAGATACTTAAGGCAGGGGTTCTGCTAGCCATTTTTGGAGCAGAAGTTAGAATTGTATTGAGTGTGTGTGTGTGTGTGTGTGTGTGTGTGTGTGTGTGTGTGTGTCTGTTTGTCTTTCCATCTGTTCCTACATGTACTTTTTCCAACATGGAGACAGATAGAGGAGGAGCAGGACCAGCAGCACAATGACTAGAATAAAGCAAGTGAGCAAAGCTCCAAAAATGAGTGAGAAGGACTGTTTTTCTCCCCTGACAGGAATCAACATTGAGAGCCCAAAAGAAAAGCAAGTGAAGGCTATCACTCCACTGGATACTCTCAGAGACCCAAGAGAGCTTTGGGTAGGTTTGAGCTCACAGATCTGGTCATAGAGTAAACTGATAGATGAGGATGCATGAGGAGCCCTGGAAAGGGAGCATCCTGCAGCCCATGAATATAACAGGTGCTTGTAGCAATATATTGTGTATTTGTATCTGTGATGTCATTTGTCTAATTGAATTTCTTTCCATAGATTCATATTTAGAGTGCAGGCAAAAAAATTGTTATTCTCATTTCTCCTGGAAATGGAAAGTTCAAGAGCCTGAACTAGGACCTAAGATTCTGGACATGGGACTGAGCACATCCCCAGCTTTGGTTTTCAGACCTGGTGTGGATTCAGACATTTGCCCGGGCCTTTCCTTCCATGTAGCTGCACCAAGCAGCAAGGGGCCACGGTGCTGACAAGATGATGAGACCGACTGTAGAAGTGGATTTCTCCTGAGATATGTCAGAGAGAAAAAGATGCTGCCTTCCAACAAAGGATGTTCTTCCAGCTTTCCATGAAAGGGCACCTGCCAAGGACTTGGGGTGCAAACACACTCCAGATGAAAGCCTGGCTTCCCACTGGAGCCTCTTTTTCTACCCTCCATGCCATGGGAAGTTAAAGGTCTTTACAGGATGTCTGACCTACTTCAGAAGCTGGAGCTCTTGCTTTAAGGAATCATAATTATTTACTTCCAACCTTCTGTAGTGTCACAGCAATGTTGTAAGATGCCAAAATGCCTGGAGTTAAGACTTTTTGAAATGACATTAAAAATACAGAAGACATAAATCTACAAAGTACACAAGGCATGAACTCTAGAGTGCCGGAGGAAAAGGATGTATGTGACAAAGCTAACATGTGACGAGGAAGAAATACAGATGATGTGACCTTGTGTGAACTGTAAATCCACCTCAATCACCTTACTTTTTCCTTAGATAATAATTCTTTGTTAGTTTTTTTTTCTGGATATTCATATTGACCACTTTCTTTTCCTTGTTTTACTTTTCCTTTTGTGGTCCTGGGGATTTGAACTCTGGGCTTCATACCTGCATGCCCCCTGCTACCAACCTGTATCTCTAGCCTTATACTGACTATTCATTTCAATACAGTTACACTATAAAATTCCATCTGTTTTAGTTAGAGCCAGAATGGGCAATTGTGCCCACATATCTTACTTTATGAAACAGATGGATTTTGTGCAAATTTGAAGTAAAAAGAATTTGGACATAGTGCCATAAATGTGCAAGGAAATGGTGCCATTTAAGAAGCGAGTTTCAGCAAATTATTAGGCATAAAGTAAAGTAGTCTGAAAAGGGACCGTACTTTCATAGAGGCATTCTCGTTCTAAGTGTATCTGTATTTTCACACACTGAGGTCTCCTACAATGAGGAAAGACTGCCCTTTATTGTCTTATTACTTCTGATTGGCTTGATATCTTTAGAGTCTTGTGCAATTTGTACTGCTAGTGTGAGACATAAGTGTATGGGGCCTGACCCTGTAAGTGAAAAGAGAACAAATTGGAGGCCACTAGGGTACCATTCGCTATATTAACTCACTCCTCATTTAAATTTCAGGCTAATAGAATGAAGTCACAGTTGGGTGGAGAGAAGACTAGTTTCCTGCCGGTCTGTGTAGCTGCTGAGTAAGTAGATGGAAAGGCTAGCTTCTCCCCAGTGAGTAATAACATAAGACTGAGCATGGGCAAAACAGCTAAGCATTCCCAGCTCACATGCATCCACACAGACTCACAGGCACACCACATCTCCTGTGTTACTTAGAATGTAAGTTTCTTCCTCTCCCACAAACAGGCAATTAAAGATTTCCAGGAGCTTTTTGGATTGGGAGAGAGCTTGAGATCCTTCTAGATTTTCCTCTATCACTTGAAATTATCATGGTTCCAGCATATGGTCCCAGATGGATAGCATTAATCATTTCCTTTCGTGAGCTGAGTTACAGAAGAATGACTGTGAAGGGAAATTCAAATCATTATATTCACTCCTCTTCACCCAATCAATGTTAGCCACTTAAAATGTTTTTTGTTTGTTTGACTAATTGACTTATTTTGTTTTTGTTTTGTCGAGACAGGGTTTCTCTGTGTAGCCGTGGCTGTCCTGGAACTTACTTTGTCGACGACCAGGCTGGCCTGGAACTCAGAGATCCGCCTGCCTCTGCCTCCTGAATGCTGTGATTACAGGTATTCACCACCATCGCCAAACTCCCTTGAAATGTTTTAAACATCACATATCCAGACTGTTTCAGTGGGATCTTGTGGCCAAAGGGATGTGAGAGAAAGGGATATGCTTAACTCCCTGAGCGTGTCAGGGAAGGCATTGTCCTTGCTTTCTTGCTTCCTGACTTCCCACTGTCTTCAAGCATGAGTCTCCCCACACCGAATAACTAATCAAGACCTTTTCAGTGGGGCAATGTTGTAACTACTCAGGTCAGAAGTTCTTGGACGTGCAGTGTCTGCACACGTACCCACATACACATGGTTGATTATACTTTTTTATATTGGACTAAGAAGTCGTTTTAAACACACAAAAAACTAACATGAAGCTCTATCTCACATCTAACTTTCCACGATTTGGGTGCAATTTTGACACATGAAGCAGCAGGTTTTCTTATGACATTTTCATACGTGTTTGGTTTTTGTTGATCTTACATGCATCCCTGCTGTCCCGCAGTTGCCCGCCTTTCATGCCCACCTAAATCCATCCAGCCCCTTATCCACCCTTTTATTTCTATATCATATGTGTTCTATAATCTCTCTCTCTCTCTCTCTCTCTCTCTCTCTCTCTCTCTCTCTCTTGTCCTTAATGCCCCTTCTTCCTTCTCTATAGGCTCCTTCCTAGTCCCTTGGTATCTATACTCCCCTATTTTAACATAGATATGCATATATAAAAATTTGAAGCCATATTTATCTGGCTGCGTGGGATTCCAGTCTTCTTCCCTTTGTGCACGCCTCTCCCACTATTCCCCACATAAAACTGTATTTGGATCATTTCTCCTTATGAGTGTATCATTTCTAATTTACCCCACAGGAAGAAAAAAAAAGTAGCCTGGCCAGACATTTACAGAATTAGAACACCAACCTTGAAGTCATATCACACTTTTTGCTAAAAATAATCAGCTCTTAGTATATCATTTGCAAAGGTAAGCCAATTTTCAAAATTACAGACTACCAGGAAATTCTTACATGAGATATAATTTTTTTTAAATCAATGAGGCATGTATGTGTTTTCAAATTATAATACCAAATCTGGATGATCACTCACCATGTGGGTGAAGTCTGGCTTGCCTACCCACTCTAAGTCTTTCTAGAAAAGATGACAAGACATTCTTATGCAGGAGGAAGACTTGTACCAGAGAACTATCTAAATTCAGTGCGGCAGAGGACTTTGCCAGCGATAGCTGTGAAGAGCTGTGATTCTTCACATGATTTATGGTTACCTAACACTGGTTGATAAGACTAACAACTTCCAGATCCTAGAAGCCCCACAAATTCCAAGCTTATTTCTTGCCTATACCATCATCCACTGCATTTCTATGGCCAACCTCCAATAGTCCATTGGCTACCCGAACTCCTAACAGCTGGTGTTTCCTGAGATAGGTGTTCTACAGTTGGCAAAAAGGAAAAGGATATGAGAAATATGGAATACTGCATTGTTACTTCATGGTCAATCTTAGACATTATAGCATGCATGCCCTGTTGCATTATCTAGAACACACAGCCCTATTCTAAATGAAGAGGAACATAGGAGGTATGTTCCTTCATTGTGTTCTGAACAAGGAAATGGGACCAGAGATGGAAGAGTGGGACTTCATATCCCAGGCCATGGTGCTGATGTACATTGTCCCATCCCATTACACTGCGTGGGCACAAGTGAACCTCAACGATGTCTGTTGGCCACAGAAGAGTGGGGAACGCTTGGTCATCACTACAGCTGTGTTGTTGTGTTGAACGGCTGCTGTGATGTCTGGCAGGCCGCCCCTTACATCACTACAACATGCCTTTCATCAGTTCTGGGAAGGGGAGTGGTGAGCCTTTCCTCACCACAGATAACAAAGAGAGCCCAAGAACACTTACCCTGATTAGAAGACTTTAGTTGGTGTGTATTAGCTTTTCTTTGAAATAAAAGTATTCTGTCTCCAGGAGGCATTCCTTCCAAGATAAAAGAAAGCCTTTCAATGCAGTATTAAAAAAAAAACAATATCAGAGCTATGACAGAAAATAAAAATAAAAAGCCTAAGCTGTGTTCTTTGAGAACTCTGAATAAAAGACAGAGTTAATGACCTCAACACTTCTCATCCTGGTTGACTCTTCATGCTTCACCCCTCCTTCCCACTTGCCCCTGTGATGATCTGGAGGTAAAAGTCACAGCAGCTCCTTTCTCCAGCATCTCTTTCTGCCCAAGTCCTGGGGTGACCACAGTATTCAAAAGCATGTAGCATGAGCGAAAAATAATTTTTTCTTCCTTCATAAAGCCACTGAGAATTTGGAGAATAACCTACTGCAACCAAATAGATACAAGTTCCACATGATTGCTTCTCAAACCAGTTTTTTTTTCCATGTGTTGGCATTACATTATGAGAAGCTTCATGTCTTCATGGCATATAACATATTTCTAAATTTTTAAACTAGGCCCATATAGTCACAGATTTTCAGAAAATTCAGTAGAGCTGGATGTGATGGCATATGCCTTTAATCCCAGCAGTCTGGAAACAAAGGCAAGTAGATTTTTGTGAATTGACGCTAACCTTTCTATGCAGCAAGTTCCAGGTCAACCAAGGCCGCAGAATGAAACCCTGTCTCAAAAAGGAAGAGGCAGGGATAGAAGGATGGCTCAATGACTGTCTTAGTTTGGGTAACTATTAGAGCGATAAAAAAGCATTAACAAAGCAACTTAGGGAAGAAAAGTTTCATTTGACTTACAGTTCCATGTAGGAAGTCCAGCAGGAACCTGGAAGCAGGACCTTAAGCAAAGGCCGTAGAGGAGTGCTGCTTACTGGCTTGCTCCCCCTGGCTTGCTCAGCCTGCTTTCTTATAGAACCTAGAACCATCTACCTGACCCACAAGGGGCTGGCCCCTCCCCAGTCAATCACTAATAAGAAAATATTTTACAGGGTTGCCTATAGAAAGTCAATATAAAATTAGCTAGCACAGTAGTTTAGAATGCAAACTGCTCTTGCAGAGATCCAGCGTTTGGCTCCTAGAATCCAAATCAGGTGTTGCACAAACCCCTATAACCACAATTCTTGGGGCAGTTTACATCTCTGACCTCTGTGGGCACTCACACACACATGCATACAAATCAATACTTAAAAACAGTAAATTCAATCATTTTTAAATAGGCATGGTCAGCTTCTTTAGCTCCACTGTGGGATTCTCCATTGTTGTTTGCTGCTCTCTTCCCCCAAATGTACTACTATCTGACTTTGAGTTAATAACAATCAATTCGTGTTACTTAATCATTTTATCATATAGACATATTTTTCTTAGTTTGGCTCATTGTTTACTATTTATTTAAAATTTTTTCTTGTGTCTGTTTTTGGAACTTGCTTTTAAAACATTTTTTTAAATGTGTGTCTAAGTGTGTCTGTATTTGTGTTTGCTACAAGCACATTCAACATATGTGCAGGTGTCCATAGAATCTAGA
This sequence comes from Pachyuromys duprasi, assembly GCA_028658305.1. Lineage (NCBI taxonomy): Eukaryota > Metazoa > Chordata > Mammalia > Rodentia > Muridae > Pachyuromys > Pachyuromys duprasi. The sequence goes on from CM053762.1 coordinate 29,056,428, forward strand.
AACATTGAGCTGGAGTTTCAAGCGATCAATTGCACTTCCAAACATGGGTACTGGGACCCAAACTCAGGCCCACAAGAAAAGCGGCAAGTGCTCTTACCCCTATATCATCTCTATAGTCCCACAAAACATTCTCAATCTAATACTATGCTTTTCAGGTCATGTATGCTGACTTGCTGCATTTAACTCATTTTTGCTACAGTATTGTATTTGTTTATATGAATAAAACAGTACATAACTAGCTACTCTATTAGATGGTAGTCATTTGGAGTTTCTGTTTGGGCATTTTGCTATAAGAAACTACATTAATGAAAAGATTCTTGTATCAATTCTAGTATACTTACACAATAATGCCCTGATATATATAACTAAAAGGGAAAATGACAAGTTGTATAATATTCATAAGTTCTACTTTAGAAGATGAAATTGCTTTTACAATCTTAAAGTTTTACTACCAACTTAAAGGAAACTTCTCTTTGTAGCACATCCTCACCAACATTTGATGCTATTGGTGGTATAAAACGGGATTACATTATGTTTTTAATTTGTATTTTCTTTAGGATATACTTTAATCATATATAAACTCAAGAAATCAAACTGGGAAACCAAAACAATTCACCATGGCTCTCCTTAAGAACCAGGCAAACTTCATAAACTAGCCTCTTCTAGAGATCAAATATATATATATATATGTGTGTGTGTGTGTGTGTGTGTGTGTGTATACACATGTATGTATGTATAAAGCTGTGTGTATGGGAGCCCTAATTATTTGTTAGATTTAGACATTAGAAGAAATCAGAGGCCTTAGGCTACTGTTTGTAAGATAAACAGCAGTTCTTAAGCGGCTCCTTTTAGTAGATTGCATTATTAGCCAAAGCCATGGGAAAAGCAAATACATTTCAGAGGAATCATAAATTTTTCTTTTATCTTTCTAGATAAAGACATTAGTATGAGTCCTAATGCATAGGCTGAGCCATACACAATTTATAGCAGAAGAGCGTTTGAAACACTTTTGTGTAAACAAGCATGGATAGTTTTTAAAGGTTGCTAAAAGGTGGTGCGGTGTTTTTTTTCTGGAAAGGGAGCTCCCTGTGAGACCAGCTCTGGTCAGTGTCAGAGCCCGTTTCCCACTAGCAAAGTTCCTCCATTAAGCACCATTTTCATCTCTGCAGCCCTTACTTTCATGTAATGTTTACATCATTGACACCTCCTCTTAGTGAGTCCCTGGTATAAACAGAGGTTGTAATAAGCTGTAATGTATTTAACAAGACTTTAAAAGACCCGACTCTGGGACAAGGACAACCAAACGGAGAGGAGATTAAAGCAAACGTTTTACAACATCTCAATCCCCTGTGACAAAAACAACTCCACAATTTATGTGCAGGAGAGAGACAGTCTCCTTGTGTTTATTCATAAATTAAAATTTGATGGACTCCAAATGTGCTCAGACCAGCCAAATTCATCAACCTAGCCTTTTAGCAGAAAATTATAAACCCAGATTATAAACTTGGAAAAGATGTGAAAACAAACTTGCTTGCTTTAACTCCGTGTTATCAACATGCCAGTGGGAACTGTGAGCTTCTTCAACTAGGGGAGTCAATCTTTGGAATTTGCCATCTTCATTAAGGGGGAAAAAAGTGAACTATACAGACAGACACCTTGCCTGACCCAGTTCAGCTGAAGGGGGCAGTAAAAGCTGTGGGTAGTAACTTTCTGACCAGTTTGGACCCAGAGGTGGTGTCTGGTTGACTAATACCTTGAGTGAGGCTGGGTGGAGTCTGAGTGTTCCAGGAAGCGGCGAAGGCCATTGTGGGTCAGAAGTCCAGAGAACTGGAGAGGTACCATGCAGGTCAGGGCTTCTCAAAGGAGGTCCAGGGGGGCTGGGTGTGGCGCCCACACTTGTCAGGCTCTGATAAGAAAGGTTACAAGTTCAGAAGATGTGTTTCAGACTTACAGAGACTGAACTTGGCTGCCAGATTAAGCATACCACTTGGGTTGCCTGGTGGAATCAGAGGCTTTACAAGAGGACTCAGCAGAGAAACATCTGTAAACACTGAGGAGGAAGAAGGAAGGGCATCTCATTCTCTGTCTCCACAGTTTAGAAAACAGTAGGTTTGGGTTCTTATTAAAATGCTGGTGTTTTTGTTTTTAATTGACAGAAAAATTGTATATATTTATGGAGCACAGTGTTGTGTTCAGATGTCGGTACTGTGAAATGTTTAAAGCAAAGGAAATAACAGCCTCACTTACTGACTTGTTCACAACATTGAAAATCTCATCTCTGTAGTTTTGGAATAGTCACATTATTTTGAACTCTCGTGAGCTGGCTGGACAGCAGGGCTCGGCCTGAACCTTGTGTCTGCTGAACAGTGTGTCCTCAGCCTTTGTGCCTCCCTGACCTCTGCTGACTACATCAGCTTGTTAAGATTCCACAAGGATGGAAGCCTCACAGGATACTCAACTGTCTGTGCCGGGCTTGCTTTACTTAAGAGAATGTCATCTAGCTTCATCCAAGTTGTCCCAAAAGATGGAGAAGATTCCCTTGTTTTAAAGGCTAAAAAGTGTTGTGTTGTATGTACACTCCTTGTTTTCCTTATCAGTGTTTCCATTGATGGGCACCAGGCTGATTATCTAGTTTGGTTGTTGTGCATTTGACTAGCAAAGAAAATTCCAGTGCTGCCTGCTGGTGGCCCTGACCAAGCTGTGAGTCGCACAAGTCTATATAGACCCAATGAAGCTCAAGCCACTCCCCACCATCTGGCCCTGATAATTAACTTAACCTGGACATTTCCCTTTTGTAATCCTAAAACATAACACCTGTAGGGATTTATAATTGACAGCTCTGGCTTTCAGGGAAAATGTGGAGTAACATTTGTTGTCTTGATGTGCTAGTCGTATAGGCTTTTCCACCTCTTCGCCTTCTACTCTTATAATTAAGCCTGGCTTTGTAGAGTTGCCTGCTCACTGAAGGATTTGCCAGTGTTTGCAGCACGGAATATGCTGAGGATTACAGCCAGTGCGGGCAGCGCCTTCTGGAACAGGTGTGATTGACTGACAAGCTTGAATACTGACCTCAGCGTTTAAAATGTTCTCATAAAAGGAGAAAGCTTTGGTCTCTGGCACAGAAGTCAGCACTGCCTTCCTGTCCATGAGACTCAGGTAACTTTTGAGGACTGACTTGTAGTTTCTAGCATACAAGCCGATTTGTGTTTTCTTCAAAATAAATAGAGCTTGCATGCAGGATAATTGCAGCCTCTGACTGCACATGGGTCACCTTCCTTCCTGCTGTGGCTTTCTGGAAAAAGCAAGCCAGCCATTCCTGGTGGCTTCCAGACTGCCACTGTAATCTCTGTTGTGAAGGCAATTCCATTGCTCTGTGCCTGTCCACTGGGAGAGGTGTGCTTTTGGAGAAGGTGTCTCTGCTCTTCTGAATGAAATGGATGAGTTCCCAAGAGTGGCTCCTCTAAGAAGCCCTTTGCCCTGCCATGACTGTACCTTGTTGGTCAGTTAGCTAGTTGCATCTGCCTTGTTTATTAAAGCATTGAAGTTCTGGGGAGAGACACACAATTCAGACTGTGCCTCTGTACAGGAAACCTAGGCCAGCATCTTAAGAACATTCTCAGGAGTCACCATCCTTGACACTAAATCTTCAAATGAAGCTGTGCAAGACAGTTCCAAGAAGACTAAGTTTAAAATTCAAGAAGACATAGTTGCAGAAATTCCTTTATTTTGATGTAGCTGCTACTAAATATCTGCGCATGCGGCTCTATGTCTCAGTTTTTCCTGTGTAAGATGGGATAATAACAGTAGCCATTTGTAGGGTAAGGATTGCAGTAAGGATTATATGAATTAATAAGCGCTGAGTCACAAAGTAGTTCCTCGTATACAGTAAGTGCTAGAAGAGATTTCCCGGTGACTCAGTAGACTGCCACCCTCCATGTTCCCACTCCCAGTCATTTACTGAAAGGACACTGGAGCGGTACTGACCAACTATGTCCAACACAAATATAATGTGTGTCATATAGATGATGTTAAAATACCTTGAAAGTAAAGAGGGTAAAACTATTTTTTTTTAAAGTGTGTGTTTGTATACTTGTATATGCCAGCAAAGACGAATCAATTCCCTGGAACTGAAGTTACAGGCAGTTGTGAGTCACTGGTTGTGGGTGTTGAGAACCAAACACTGGTCTTCTACAAGAGTAGCAAGTGCTCTTAAACACTAGGCCAGCTGTCTAGTCCAAATAAAAACTTTTTAATATTTAAAAATTTAACCCAATACTCCAAAGTCTTAAATATTTTAGGAGAAAACAGGAAACAGGACAGAAACCTACCACAGAGGGCCTCTGAAAGACTCTACTCAGCAGTGTATCAAAGCAGATGCTGAGACTCTTAACCAAACTTTGGGCAGAGTGCAGGGAATCCTGTGAAAGAAGGGGGAGAAAGAAAGACCTGAGGGGACAGGAGCTCTACAAGGAGAGCAAGAGAACCAAAATACCTGGGCCCAGGGGTCTTTTCTGAGACTGATTCTCCAACCAAGGACCATTTATGGAGATAACCTAGAACTCCTGCTCAGATGTAGCCCATGGCAGCTCAGTATTCAAGTGGGTTCCCTAGTAAGGGGACCAGGGACTGTCTCGGACATGAACTCAGTGGCAGTCTCTTTGGCACACACCCACCCCCCAGGGGAGAGTAGACTTGCCAACCCACAGAGGAGGACAATGCAGCCACTCCTGATGAGACCTGATAGGCTAGGGTCAGATGGAAGGGGAGGAGGACCTCCCCTATCAGTGGACTTTGAGAGTGGCAGGGGAGAAGATCAGGGAGGGAGGGTGGTATTGGGAAGAATGAGGGAGGGGGCTACAGCTGGGATACAAAGTGAATAAACTGTAGTTAATAAAAAAATTATTAAGGTGCTTTATTGTTCTCCACTATATTCCAAATGTGTCTGCTTTACCCTTATAGTGCAGTACAGTACAGATGCTGCTTTCACCAGAAATATTTATGTTCAGATCAAAGGATAGATTCACTAGACACACACACACACACACACACACCTGTGGCTTTTCCAGAACTCTCCTGGAGTTTTCCGATAAGTGAACTGAGTATCAGTGTTTCAGTTAAAATTTAAATTAAATTATAACCAGGCATGGTAATACATGTCTTTAATCCTAGTACTCTGAAGGCAGACCTAAGTTCAAAGCTAGCCTAATCTACACAGAGAGTTTCTATGCAGGGAAGCCCTCAAAAGAATAAATAAATGAGTGGCTACATAAATAAATAAAATTATAAACTCGGATCTTTAGTCATGCTCACCATGTTTCAAGTGCTCAGGAGCCACACATGGTTCATCAACTAACTCAGAAATGAAACAGACCTAACACTGATCCTTGGTGAAGCTCTTTGTTCAAATCTCTAATTTGCAAAAGAAAAAAATTTATCATAAATCATTGTCTTCCAGATTAGAGACAACATATGTAAAACATGTGATATTGACATATAAATTATAGAAGGTCTTCAAAAAAATAAAAACTAATTTTACTTAATTTTGATTTAAAATATCATCAAAATGTTAAATCCACCTAAATCCTGCAATAGTTAACACTGATCTTGTTTTCACTATTTCAGACTTGTATTTCCAGTCATTAGCCCATCTATCCTTTTTCACGTATTCCAAAATTATGGGCATTAGTATACTTTGACCCTCAAAACTCCATCAAGAACATGTAATTAACTAAGTTCAGTATTTGGTATTCTCTCTGTGTATCTCACAGCCTCTTTCTCTCTTTCTTTCCTGTTCCTTCCCTTTCTATTTTTCTCCCTTTCTTGCCTCTTTTCTTTTTCCTCATGCTCCATTTTTGCTTATTTACTCAGGGGTAAAATGCGCACTCAGTAAAATTCACATAGACGAAGCACCCGCTTCATGAGTGCTGGCAGTTCAGATGCCTCTAAGCCAGATCTTGGTCAACATAGAGTATTTTCTCTTTGATCCTAGCTCTCTGCAAACAATCATTGTTTTGCTCATTCCTGATAGATTAGTTTAGCCTAGTCTAGGATTTTAAGTAAACGGAAGCAGACAGTACTTGGCCTCCTGTAGAGACTTCCTTTTTGCAGCATGCTTTTTGAGATACACCTGTATTGCTACATATTTACTTTGAGGAGAAATCATGTTTGTTTGTAATCTAGGAAACCCATACCTGTTCATTCTAGTATACCTCATTCTTTCACAGCTTGAAGCCTCCTTCTTACTGTCAATCCAATTTCAGATTTGGATACTTGACTCCTTAGTCTTAATGAAACAAAAGTATTTTCATACAGCAACATTTAAGTTTACCTATATTTAAGTTCTTCTGAGTATTCTATAAAGAAGGTAAAAATCTCCCCAATTACTTCAGTTCTTCTTTATCCAATACTTTTAAATTCTCTGAGCTCCTAATGTTCTCTATCTGTGCTCTCAAACACAGTCTTTAATGTACATTGATGTGTTTTCTGGGTCACTGAATATCTCCTATATTGGTTTATGAACTCTGTCTAGAAAGCATTCTGTCTACTTTACATGTACACACCTATTGCCCAGCAATTAGAAGAACATTTACAAATCTTTGTTGAACAAGTTAATACCACAGGGCTCCTAAGCACAGTAAATGTTGTGCCCATGTGTTTGGGGTGGTGGTCTATGTGGAAGGTGGTTAGACGCCAGAGTTAGACTCAAATGCAATTTCCCTGAGATTCTCCTTAGGAACTACAGCGCCTGAATGCTATGGTTTCCTTTCTGGCCAGCACAGTCCCAAGTAGCCATCTTCAATGCCTCCCCTGTGGGCCAAGTGGAGCCAAGCCTGGAATTTCTTTTTATGTTCAAAATTGCTTAGAATTAGCTAATCCCTGTTCTTAGTTCCAAACCGCTTTGGTCTCCAGAATTAAGCAGCTATTTCTCTTTGTATACAAAATCCTACTGTGTCGCATAATGTTCTTAAACATCTTTTCCTTTTAATTCTTCTTGTCCCTTTGTTCTCCTTCTTTCCAGCAGATAGTCAAATATTTGTGTTTACTTTTTTTGCTCTGGAAAAGTTTGTGATCCATAACAACACAAGTTCCCTTCCAGGGTTGGCCTGAGAGATGTGTTTTTTGCAAAAGCACAGGATTCCTAAGGGAGTTTCTCCAAGGATGGAGCCCTACGGGTGAAGGGGGAGGAGCCATTGCAGGAAACTCCAAGAAACAGAGACACTGTCCCTCGACTGGATAAGACAGCCATCCATTCTCTCAGCCTGTGGGTCTCGACCCCTCTGAGGAGTGAATGACCCTTTCACAAGGATCACATATCAACTATCCTGCAAGTCATATATATATATATATATATATATACACACACACACACATACACATACACACACAATTAATAATAGTAGCAAAATTACAGTTGTGAAGTAATGATGAAAACAATTTTATGGTTGGGGGTCAACACAACATGAGGGTCACAGCATTAGGAAGGCTGAGAAACACTGGGTTAGGGGTTGGGTGTAGCCAGATTGCTGTAATTAGTATGAACTCACCCACCTGGAAGGTGGCAGGACACGCATGCCAGATCTGGGTGAGTGTGGACTCACCATAAGCTCCCAACAGCAGCACTGAGTCCCCAGCCTTACAAGCCACAGAACTGCTTCTTTGTGAAGCCTGAAACACAGGGACTCAACATTTAGCCTGATGCCCTGAGGTGAGAGCACCAGCTCCTGATTTCACTGTAAGTTTTCTGGTTCTTATGTGGCCCCAGAAGAAGAAGAAGAGGAGGAGGAGGAGGAGGAGGAGGAGGAGGGAGGATTGCATTCTCACAGTGACAAAGAATGAGAAGTCTTGCTATGTGAGAGAGATGAAGGCACAGGGATGCATTGGAGAAAAAATACATTGATATAAGAACAAAGAAAGGGCGAACGAGCCGAGTGCAGTGGCACACGTCTGTGATCCCAGCACCTGGAGGGGCAGAGACAGGTGGATCTCTGTGAGTTCAAGGGCAGCCTGGTCTACAAAGCGAGTCCAGGACGCCAAGGCTACACAGAAAAACCCTGCCTCAATAAAGAAAGAAAGAAAAGAAAGGGAGAATGAGGCAAACAGCCCATGTACCACAGGAGTAAGAGAAGAAGGGAGTAGGGAATGAAGGCAAAAGGGCAGAGAAGTAAAGATGTAGGTCCACACCAATATAAATGGCTGCAAAATGAGAACAAGCTGAGAAGCCACAGTAACAAAATGTCTATCCCCTTCCTCATACAAACATGCTTTCAGGATGATAAAATTAAAAAACGTGCCCAGTGCTATAGTTTTGCATGGTTGGTACCCAGCTAACTCCCCAAGATGACTGAGCTTAATTACACTGTAGATGTCTGCTTGTCTCCTTGATGGACCAGTGATGCTTGGGAGCTATAAAATAATCCCTATTAATTCACAAATGCAGCCCATAAAATTTAATTTTCTTGCCTTTGTTTCAGCAACACTAATTATGTTGTAATCAACACATTTGCATATTTTACATTCAATTGATGGCAATGCCAAAATAGGCATTTTTCTTTAAATATCATTGTTGGGAATTATTTATTTATTTTTTTTATTTTGAGAGAACTTACTTTGCTGATGAGTAACAACTAGACCTGTCAATAAAATGATCTTCCATACCATGTTCAAACACTGTTTGGGGATTGTACATAGTAGACAATTTTACCACTGAAAAAATTACACACTATTTTCATCTCTCTATAAATATAAAAAGAGATACTTTCACCATCTCATAAAGAATATCCAGAGCTGTGTATTGAGAGCTACAGTTTCTCACACCAGCTCTAGAGCCACAGACTTAGCAGGATTTAGGTTATTCAATAATGAAGACTGTTCCTCAGATTCCATGCAGCTGTGTTCCAAATGGTGATTCATAAAGACCTAAGCAGCCACAAACATAAATAAGGAAATGGAGGCTTAGCACAACTGGAAACAGTAGAGGATCTCACAAGACACTCCGCCATCCGTGCTCCTGTCAGAGCAAAACAATTTGACAATCGAATCTGTCTTTTCTCTTACCTAAGCACTTCGGCCATTCACATCTTCAAGTACACCAAAGCAGAAACATCTCTGATGCAGCAGCCTGAGTGCAATTCCTGAGTCTTCAAGCATTTGAGTGACAGGTGAGGATTAAGAAACACTCATCAGAATAACGATGTTAGTGGTGAGGGTTGAGGCTTAAGGTCCCAGCACTGAACACTGGATCTCAAGTCACAGGATGCCACATGTTCTTCAGTCAGTCTGTCTTGGTCTGTGACAAGTAGAGCTCGCTAAGGTATGAGGCTAGAAAATCCAGCCTCCCCTGGTTTCAGCTTAGTGCTGAGAAGAAGCAGGAAAAACAAAGAAAAGGAAGAAGGTTGGGTGGAAGAGAATAGATGATAAATAACTGAAACTACTTTCTATATATCAAAAAATTAAATTTTCTGATATTAACTATCTGCCCAGATCTCTAACCATTAAAATAATCATGAAAAACTATAGTTGACCTACATGTAAATGATTTCCATAATATTTAATATATATTTTATAAGACATCCTCATACGTATATACATAGAGTTACACACACACACACATGCACACGCACACGCACACGCGCACGCGCACACACACACACACACACCGGCTCCCTTCTGTTTGTTTTCTTGTTTGTTCTGCAGCAAATCAGATCATTTTCTTCTTTCTAGTCCCTTCTGTTTTTACACCCCTATAACCTCTTCACTAATGAGTTGGGCAATGCAGGTATAGGATGGTGAGGCAGCAAACATCACATTTACAGTTGATCATTTGCACAGGAGGAGGGCAAATAGATCATTAAAACCAAACATTAACCATCTGCTGTCTCCATCCGCTATAACAAAGATGGTTCTAACAGATACAGATATCATCAAATAGACTAAAGACTCCTTCTTCGAATTAACTAGTTCAAAAACCATATTGCCATTTTTTAGTCTTTTATTTATTCATTTGTTGGCTACCACAACCTGGTAAAAACTTCCTCAGCCCCATGACCATCGCCTTGATCTAACTTTAGGGATAAAGAATTTGGGTATGTTCAACCAAATTGAACTGAGATCATGAAAGACTGTATACAACAATCTTGTGACACAACAGGACATTTTTTTAATGCAAGTTATTGAGGAAGAAACAAGACCTGACAGGAGACTAGCAATCATTGACTGTAACTGATTTCATCAGTTTCACAACTTCTCTTTGGTGATGGTCTTGAAACACGAACGCATCAGAACGTTTCTGGTTTATATAGACACTAAGTATAAGATACACTCTGGAATGTCCCTCTAAGGTGACCCAGAGACTAGAAAGAAGAGAGGGGGAAAGCACGTTCCACTGTAGAGCTTGAGGAACAGCACATACTCTTGACCTCCAATGGCCCAGGTGAAAGCTGCTTAGAAAGACCTGGAGGAATGCGGAAGAATGTTTTTGCTCTCAGAGACAAAAGTGCTCATAGAGGGCTGATAAATGGGCTAGTAATTCCTCTGTGAAGCGGGCCTGATGTGTAACTACCTTATATGGCAACCAGAGAACTACCAGAGGGTGGTCAGCCGCTGTGCACCCTCTACCAGGAAGTGCCCAGGCCACCTGCAAAGGCTCACTGGTCTTCTCCCACAACAAGGGTTCTGGTGTAACTCCAAGTGCGTGTTTCCTCACAGGAGGTGCAGGTAAAACGGTAACACTGAGCAGTGAAGCTTGTGAGAGATTCAACACAAAGAGATGTGTGCTAATTGCTTTGCTTTCCTAAAGCTTGGTTTTCCCTGCTAGCACTAACAAGGCAAGTGGGGCTTCATGGGAAGGGTGTGTTCTGAGAGCCATATAGCTGGTTGACTGCACCACTTAGTGAAGATCATAGAGTCGGCCTGCACAAGCCAAGGAGATGCCATGTATGGCAGTAATTGTGTCACTGGAGAGGGATGTTTGTAGATAAGGTAACCTACTCAGCAAATGCTTTGGCTGACCTGGAACTTGCTCTGTGGATCAGGCTGCCCTTGAACGCACAGAGATCTACCTACCTCTGCCACCAGAGTGCTGGGATTAAAGGTGTGCACTGCTACCACCTGGTTTCATTTTATTCTTCAAAATTATTATATTATTATTTCGGTGTGTGTACATGTACGCCAGATGCATATGCGTGCATATATGTGAATTTGTGGAAGCCAGAGGACAGTTCCTCAGGTGCCATCCATCTTAGAAAACAAAACAAAACAAAAAGCAATCCTCTTTGGTCTAGAACTCACTGGAATTCTAGAACTCATCAGGCTGGAATCTGTTCCAGGAATCCGCTTGTCTGCTCCTCATTGGTGGGATGACAGTGCCTGCCTCCATGCCTGACCTTTTTTAATTTTGTTTTAGGGGTTAAACTCGGGTTTTCCTGCTTGTAATACAAGCAATTGACTTAGCTTCTTAAAGTTATTTTAAATGAAAATGGCTATTTACGGTGTACAACATGTTTTGATGCAAGTATGCACTGTAAAATGTCTAAGATAAACTCATAACCTATCTATTACTTCACAGATTTGGGGGTTTTGTGCTCAGAATACCTAAAAGCTGCTCCCTTACTATCTTTTTCAATCATGTATCATTATTAAGTATAGTAATTGTTATAGGGTAGACACCTTGAACTTTCTCCTCTTTGTTGACTTAGATTTCACCTACATCAGATAATATAGTGAAAGAGCAAACAAAAGAACAACAAAAATCAAGGTTTTGTATAGCCTCAGCTGACCCCAAACTTGCTATATAGCTCAGGCGCGTCTTGAACAACTGATGTTCCAGTCTCCTCCTCCTAAGAACTCCACCATACCTGGCTCAGTTCACACAATATTTGTCTTATTTCACCCTTGGTTCATCCATGTTATCACAAATGACAAAAATTTGTCTTTTCAGAGTTAACTCGTTTTCTATTGTGGATATGATCACATTTTCTTCCTCTATTCATCCACTGGCAGACACTTAGGTCAATTCCCTGTTGTGACCATAGTGAAGAGTGCAAATACTTCTTTGGCACAGACTTCACTTCCTCTGGCTAAAGACACAGTAGCTGGATGACCTGGTCTTGAGGCCCTTCTGCTTTTCGTATTGGGAAGAGCCCATGTACTGTTTTCCATAATGACACTATTATTTTCTCTTCGGTAAAGTTATTTCCAATGCTCTCAAACTTTCTCCCAGCCTGTAGTCTCATAAAATCACTACCACATCTGCAAGATAGCTATGTATGGGCAGCTTTGGAGCTATGTGACATTCCAGAATTCCCCCTTTTTTTTTTTTTTTTGCCTCTGGAAACATCCTAACTTCACAGAGAACATTAGAGTGTGGCTATCCACCAGGCCCTTTCTTCCTCCTGTCACTACTTCCTGGCTCACAGCAGCCAAGCTGTCCCATCAAATACTAGCTGCCCTCACACACATGCAAAACAATCAAACAGACGCTCTGCCTCTGTGGCGTGAACCAAGTTCTTTCTATTTATAAGCAGCAGCCCAACAGACCCACTCCGTTCTGTAACTTGCAGCCCTCGGCAAGCTGTACCAGAATAGAGCTGTGTTCGTACTTTCCAGTCACCCAGATTGCCACTTCAGAAAGAGAGTGATAGACAAATACTCTGCAATCCGTTTAGAACATTTCCCCATGTTTAACTTCCAAATTTGAGAGTCTTAAGCACCATTGCCAGAGCAAGTTTTTCTAAATCCATTTTTTTTTCTTTCTTGGTCTCTTTGTAAATGGTAACTGAATATTTTCCCCCCTACTGTTTCTTTTCAGAGGCCAAGAGTTTTTTCACTCCTAGTCTGCAATACCCTGCCTGGGCTGTCGCCCAAGTGGCTTTCACACCTAAAGTGAGAACGAATTAAGTGCTTCTGCAATTCAGAAATGGTTCTGTTTGCCTGGGAGCTGCAAAGCTCTCTTGACTGAACTATTCCTTTTAGACTCCGAAGCTAAGCGTACGAAGGAGTCCAGAACGGTGCCAAGAAAGAAGATGGTGAAAGAAGTCCAGTCCATTATCTTTCTATCCGGAACTCTTCCTGGGAGCTGCTCACAGTAGCTGACGGGGTTTCATGCGGTATATCTTGTGCAACCTCTGTGCTTGACATCTCTCCCTATAATCCAGAGAATGGATGTGTAAGCTATTTGCTGACACTATTTTCGTATTAATTAGTCGTTCTTCTCCTAATTCAGTGTTGTGCTTGTATAATGGGAGGAAAAATGGGTTAGTGCTTGCCTTCAATTATTCTCCTCCGGAGGCATCTCTCAACCTCTCCAATGCGCACATTGTCCTACAACCTGTGATAATAGATCTCAGACAGAGCAAGCTTGCCAAAGGTCAAAAATGGCTGAGTAAATATCCTTAAGAATCTAAATATCTTGTTACTTTTGTAGGTAAGTTCTGCTACAAGGAATGGCTATCACACACATTGTAGACATGGTCTAAGGCCTGCCCTTCAGCTGTGAGTGACGGGCTGCACCACTACTCTCAGAATTCTGCAGGCCTGAAACACACCACCATAAATCACGGTTTCTGTTATCATGTTTTCCCTTTTATTTTTTTTTTTAATGAACCATTGTTTCCTTTTAGTGTTTGTCCTTAGGTAACTTCAAAGCAAGGCTAACAATGTCTTTCACAGGTAATTTGAGAGATTGGACAGGGAACAGTGGGTATACTAAAAACTGGTAAAAAGTAGAGCAATCTATACTTGAAGCTGAGATAGGGACTGCCCTGAAAATCACAGGGCAGTCAGTCTATTTTCATACCTAGAAAAAACTACAACAATTCATAAAAAAAAATCAATTTGCAAACACCCATAGGATCACAGAATACCAGGTAATAATCAACATTGCTTTGTGGAGAACAGTCTTGTCAGAACATCTAATTTCCTTCTACAACAGAGTGACAGGCCCAGTAGATCAGAGGGATAAAATAGATGTAACGGAGCTTGAATTTTACAAAGCTCTTGATTCTCTCTTCCATGTTATGCTCATCAGCAGATGACTTCAGAGCAGATGAACTCTACAGAGATAGATTTCAAAAAGGCATTTTTCTCATGTTTCTGTGCTGACTTGACAGGTAGGCCCTAGGGAAAAGGGGACTTAGTGTAGGTTTGGTATGGGAATGAATGGTTTCTTAGACCACTTAGAGGCCTTTTTGGCATCAAACAGTCCTAGCACATGCTACATGCTCAGTAAAACAATGAACAGGGCAGTGGTGGCTGGGAAACTGTCACAACTCTACACTCAGTGGCTGAGCATAGAGCCCATATTGCAGGAGAAACTTGCCCCTCCTTTATGAGGAGCCAGTTCTCTAGGGAGCTGAAACTATATTAGGCAAAGGCTCCACATTGTCTGCTGTAGATTTAGTTACAAATTATTTTGAGTGATTTTATACATATGCAAATATAATGGTATACCATTTAGGTGGGATTAAAAAGAAGCTACACAAGTTCAAGTTTTATAAATGCAAAAAGAATGTTCCATGAAATGGTGGTTAAGTCAAAGGCAGGCCATATTCTCAATACATCTTGGAATCAAACTTTTAAGAAAGGCTTAGTGATGCAAAGAAACCCATGTTTTGAAGGTGGGGCTTGATAGCTGGTTTTGCTACTCATCAATATGATACTTTGCTGTGAGATATTTAGCTGTTTCGCCTTCCATTCCCCAATATGTACACTGCTTCTCCTAAATCTTATAGAGTTGGAATCAGAAATAAGTCAGAACCCACATGCATACATACACAGACCAACACACACACAAACAAGTATGTGTGTTTATTAGGTGATCATGTATTAACAGGCACCTTCCCCAGGATCAGGCATATTGCAGAGAGGTGAAAAGTAATAGCTCCTGCTTCCATTCTCATTCAGGGAAGTCTACCCAAGAAAGCATCTTATCACAGTTTTAGTGACATATCCTTTTCCTATAGTAGTACTTTTAGTCACTCATGGATATCTGTTGTCTGTCCCATTTTGTTGTTTTGTTTGTTCCTTTGCTTTATTTATTTATTTATTTATTTATTTATTGTCTTTTTTTTCAAGACATTTTCTGTGAAGTCTTGACTGTCCTGGACTTACTTTGCAGACCTGGAGGCTGTCTTGAACTCAAAGAGGTCCGCCTGCCTCTGCCTCCGCCTCCATGAGCGCTGGGGGCAAAGGCGGGCGTCACCACTGCAGCTGCTTTATCCCAGGGTTTTTGGTTTTCTTTGTTTTGTTTTTTAAATGTCCTATTATTTCCATATTTTAGATACAAGCTTCATTTGGAAATTAGCTAATCATGTGGTGGGGGAGAGTCAAATGTTTTGCTACAACCCTCCCTTCCTGTTTGTCTGCCTGACACCTATGTTTTCCTCATCACACAGACCACTGGCTCTCAGTTTACTTGAAGTGGGCACCTGAGCCAAGACCGGACCATCCCCTCACAGTGTACTTACTGTCAATCAATGGCTGCCTTAGTCCATTTTATTTTGCCATAACAAAATATCTGAGATTAGGCCATTTATAAAGAAGCCAAGTTTAATTGTCTTGTGGTTCTAGAGCTGAGAAATCCAAAAGTGTGATCCTGGCACTTGAATGAAATTTGGGAGGGCCATCTTCTATAGCATAACATAGGAGAGGGCATCACACGGCAAGACAAAGCCAGCTGCTAACCTGAATCTCTCATCCTCTGTTAAAACAACCCATCAATGGGGATCTTACCATTAGGACTTCAGCTAATCCTAAGTACTTTTCAAAGGCGCCACTTTCGGAGAGCTTTATATTATTTATTTGTTTATTATTGGTGCTGAGAATTGAACCTAGTGCTCCACACACGCTAGGCAAATATTCTGCCTCTGAGATACATTGCTAACCTCTTTTCACTTTTTAATTTTAGACAGAATTCCACTAAATTGTTCACTCACTCTCCAATCCAGCCAGGCCTTGAACTTGTGACTGGATCTTCCTGATTTCATTCCTCAGAGTGGCTGGGATTTAAGGCATATGGCAGGAGCATGGTTCTCTAAGTATCACATACATGTGTATCAGGGTTCAGGCATTTGGTCCAAGAGCCTTTTGGAGACTATATATTCAACCTAAACTGTAGCCATATGATTCAACCTTCCATCTTCAGTCTTTCTATGGAGTTTTGAACTGGAATTGAGTGAATTTGTGAGCCAACCTCAATTTTGCTTATATTGTCTACTAAACCAACATTAAAGCACTAAACTATGAGAATAAGCCAATTTGTCTCAGTGAAAGAGTTCTGAGAGAGAGAGGAGGGGGAGGAAAATGTGCTAATATTGGTAATATTAGAACCCCTATTTCAATTGTTTCTGACACATAACTTATATCCTTACACTCTTTTAGTTTAGTTCTCCAAACTCTACAATCCCAGCCAGTTAACTAGGATTATTTATAACTAGATTTCAATTTCTAAACCAAAATATTTTTTTTATAAATAAATCTTTGGTGTATGTGGTGGCATACACCTTTGATTCTGGCAGTCCAGAGAAATAGGGAAGAGGAACTCAGTGAGTTCCAGATCATCCTGGTCTATGCAGGGATTTTTAGGCCAGCCAGGGCTCCATGGACCTGTCTCAAATATACCTTGTCTCAAAAATCAAACCAAACCAAACCAACCAACCAACCAACCAACTAATCAACCAACCAAAATATCTTTGACCATACTCTCAAATTTATCAAGACAAAGAAAAAACATATTGTTCCATCAAGGATCATGTACATTCTTGGGATTGAAATCCCTTCCCAAAAGTTTTAGAGTTTTACCCATTTTAACTCTCATCCATAATACTTGAGGAATGTCTAACACTCATTCCTTTTAACAGTGCAAACATATTCCCCCTGGTTTGTTGGTGAAAAATACTTTCTTGAATTTGTGTTTGGTTTTAAATTTTGAAAGAAGTGTCTTCTTGTTTCCCTTTGAGTCCTTTCTCCAGTTCTCCATTGGTGCGTTTTCTGATCGTTTTGCAAAAGCTGTTTATATATAAATTTATCTTGACATCGTTTATCATATATTGCAAGTAGTTCATACGATTTTGTTATTGCTTGGTTGCTATGGCCTTCTTTAGTAACAACAACAACAAACCTGATTTTTAAAATGTATTAAGGTTGTTTTTAGGGAATTCTTCAAAGATATCATAGCCACCAATTCTTAAACATCATTAAGGAATTTAATCAGAACACAGTTAACATTTTAAAGCTTTTATTAACCATTGAAAAACCTCTAGATTTTACCTCCTTCTCATCCTTTGGAAGAGGAAAGGATGCAGTCTCCCACCAAATGGATTCCTTTGTCATGGAGGGCAAGCAACCTTGCAATTCAATGTTGAGGTCTTTCCTTTTAAGAACATTTCTTTTTTCTTTCTAGAAGGTCAGTTTTCTTGGCCCCTTCTTTTCTCCACTGTAAGTACACTGTACAGTATTCTCTGTGGGTGATACAACCAATAGACTCCAAGAAGTTAAAGTTATATGACCATTCAAGAAATAGGTAGGAATAAACAGCTGGCTAAAACTGACTTGAAAACTATCAGTGGTTTAACAGTTTGATGGGAAACCAAAAATAATTAGATTATAGATTGCTCTGTTTCTGTTGGAGCAAGACACTGATGAGGCCTGAGTTTCAGGGAAGCTATGGAACATCACTTCCAGAGTCAGTGGTTTAAAGACAGCACCATTCTCTCAGTTTCTATGCAGTCAGATATCCACTGTCCACTCTACTGTAAACTATGCTCCTATCAGAAAAACTGGTTAAGCAATGGTTTTTCCAGGCCCAAGTTCCAAAGTCTTGCATGTTCTTCAAAAACAAAAACAAAACAAACCCACCAAAATGGCTCAAGCAGCAGTTGACTCTTCCTCTCCAACTGTGCTGTCCTGAATAACTCCAACTTGCTTTGGTATCAACTTCTGTATTTGTTACTTTTCTGTTGTGATAAAAATAGCACCACCAAGAGCAACTTAAAAAAAGGAAGGCCCTAGTTTACAGTTCAAGAGGGAGAGTCCCTGATGACAGAGAAGGCGTATCAACGTGAGGCACAGCATTGATGGCTGCATACATCTGCTGTTACGTACACTTTGACCAGACAGGAAGATGCAGCTTTTCTTAACAAGCAGTAGATTGAAAATCCGTTTTTCTTTTTAAAGAAGTGTGTTTTTAGCCTATTTGTCAACCTGGGCCATCCCTGCCACATTTACACAGCAACTTTTATTCACATAAAGTCAAATAGTTACCAGAACAAATATCTGCCGAAGAGGAGTAGCTGAATCAGGGAAAAAAGGGAACATTTATTGTTAGCTGGCATTTCAGCTGTTGGCACATGGTTACTGCCAAAGCGAAAGAAAGGCTCACTGTGGACCAGCATTCAGTTCTAGACGTGACACCTTCCTAGACTTGGCAGGATTTACTTCAGAAAAGCCCACTAAGGAATAGAATTGTAGGCCTGCAACATTCCTTAGAGATGGTGCTCAAGTCTCCTCTTGGGAGCCAATTTTGCATTTATCTAAATAGCCTACACCTTGCACTGGCCTTGCTATCCTCACAGGAAAGCAATTCAGAGAGTAACTGAGGTGGTTCAGTTTTGTGATGACAACTTGACTAAAACTGCAAAGTCATCTCTACGTTGCTGAAGAGTTCCTTTTGAGGTGACAGGAGAATGAGCTGCTTTATTTAACACGTGTGTGATGCTAAGCCCTGACTGAGTGTAAACTTGAACCACAGGTGAAAATTTCTCTTGGGTACTAAGAATAGTGGCCCTCAGGTCTGCGAATAATTGTGCCCTTCAACTTGAAACCCACCAATCCTTTGAGAGCAGGACCTCTGTTATCTCAGCAACATTTTAACATGATTTTAACATGATTACAAACAATTCTGTCTTAACTGCCCTGGTGGTGTCTCTATGAGCTCATGAATGAAAACCTACAAAAGTCATCAAAGAAAAGGTTCCCCGGGTGACCCATCAGTCAGATATGAGTATTGTACATGTGACAAAGTGAAAAAAAAAATCTCCCAAATAAAAACAAAAGCAACCCAATCAACCACAGCAACAGCAAAATGAACCAGAACAAAACAAAGCAGACTATTTATCAATACAAAGATTTAAAAGAACATCTACCACGTTTTGAAATTTGGACGAGAAAAAAAAAAAACCAAAACAAAACAAAGCACATTTCCTGCCAAAAAATTGGAAAGGCATATTTGATGCTACATATTTTTAAATGTCTTCACCAATAGGAAAGCATATGGCTTTTTAACAATGCTACCTGCCTAGATATAGGCTTAGTTAGCCAAAAAATTGGAAAGGCATATTTGATGCTACATATTTTTAAATGTCTTCACCAATAGGAAAGCATATGGCTTTTAAACAATGCTACCTGCCTAGATATAGGCTTAGTTACACACTTTGGTTTTAGTCATAGTCCCAAACCTCTCAGAGTGAAGACAGTGTCTGTAGTAAAACTCAGGCTTCACTTTTTTTTTTTTAAAAGAGAAATATCCCAGCAGCCTCGTTGGTCACTGAGGCCTAAAGGATACACACACACACTAAAGCAGATAGGCTAATAGGTCTTGCACAGGCAAACCTCCATTATTTTCTCTTGATCAAGGCATGTAACTCCTGCAGATTTGGGGCCTTCTCAGCAAAATAATCTAAAATCCCTTCTCTGCAACTCCACATTAAATATTGAAGGGCAGCTGTAAGTTTTTCATGACTGGGGACAAAAGCGACCAGCTGCAGGTTTCTATAGTCATTGCATACCCTGCTCTGTAGGAGCAGCTGGATGTCCTGTCCAGGACAGGAGTCTCCTGGAGAATGCTGCTGGCTAGGAGGCCAGACAATGCTGCATACTGTCTTCCCGCTCTGTTTTCTTTGAGATAGTGTATCTCATTTAGCCCAGCCGGGCCTTGAACTCACTGTTAGCTGATGTGGGATCGGACTCCTGAGCTTTGAGCGTCAACCTCCAAGTGCTTATTACAGGTGTGTGACCTTATCTTTTAAAAGACCTAAAGCATTCTTTACCCCTAAATACTTGTGGGGCTAAAGATTTAAAAGCAGTTTGAGACCTTACTCCTTCATTTCACAGGATTAGAAGAGGGACAGGAATGAGGGGAGTAAAAATCTCACTTGATGGTTATCATCCTAAGTTAGTGTTTCTTACTACTACTGGGAAGAATAACAACAGCACAGGCACACAGCACAAAATCGGATAATTGTTACTTTGACTTTTTGCCAAGGGGACATTTCTAATGTCTTTTAAAGGGAATTAAAAACAACTGGACTTTTTTTTTTTTTTTTTGGTCAAAGTTTAAAGTTTGGTTCTTTAAAAGTAAATGCCAATTAAATGGAAAATTTAATGCCATGGAACTTTTGGCTCCCGGCAAAAGCTGGATGTCTGAGGTAAAAGAAACAACAAAACACATCTAAAACAAGATTTAAAAAAAATCAAAGAAACCCCCAGAACCTGAAGTAACGTGTTTGCCTTATCTCATTTTCCTCTGCAGATCTGTGATCAGCTTATAAACTTAAGAGTTTTCCACATCTAAGAGGATGTAATTAGGTGCAAATAACGAGGTCCACTGGACCTTGTGTTTTTGAAGAATCTGGGGCTAGGGGTGTGGATATGACATTCAAACAAACACAAGAACACCAAGTTCTGTGAGGTGGACATGCTACAAAGTTCCAGGAAGCCTAGATGGAGTAGGGTTACTAGCTCCCACTTACAGTGTGGCTGCACAAGTTTGGTGTGGTTCAGGCCACCTCAGCCTCCTCATACTCAACGCGGTAGCCCAAGCTTTGGGTCCTGCAGCAGATCTGTTCACTCCCGATCACCTAACCCCCCACTAACACTGTGAAACTATGCACATGTATCAAAGAGCTCAGAATAGAGGCAGCCAAGCAAGGCCCTGTTCCAGCAAGCATCTCAACCTTCCTGCACTCAGAAGAATGTTCTTGTTCCCACAAACCATGGTGCCCAAAAACTGGCATGGAAAGGAATTGACCATCACTGTGGAAACCACAACTAATTTTCATGACAGAGCCATAAAGTTGGAAATCAGATTTCATCAACATGATTGCTTAGGGGAAGCATGAAAAACTAGAAACACCTGATGGGTATTTAACAATAAGCTTGGACAGCTGATTTCTTCAATGAATCCCCCAAAGCTTTGTTTTCAGAGAAGACTCCTGCCCCCTGGCTTCTTGGAAATGTGTGCTTTGCTCACAGCTGTACCTGGCTTCTACTTACTAAGCCAAACTAGGTTAGAGGTACTTGCAGTTCTTCAGGTAATGAGAAGATATAACCTATGAGATCATTCTGTGTTCAGGACACTAGTTCTGGCATCTCCCTTTGTTCCTTGCTTCCTGATGGAATCTCTCTTGGCTCCTGTTCTAGAAGCCCATGATGGAGCAGGTCCAAACATCATGGGTCTCTCATGATGAATTCCCACCACTAACTCAGTCCTTCTAGAACTTTGAGGTATCCCAGAAGGGGGGAGAAAATCCTAGCTCAACTCATGGTCAAATGTTCCCTAGGAGGAAAGAGAATATTTAACTTATGGAAGGGCTACAGCAGAGGAACTATAAAGGCAATCAAACTGCTATCGATCGAGTTTTCAAGTTGCATGACTTGGGTGAAAAACAATGTGAAATTAGGTGAAGGCATCATGAACGCACCTTTCCATTTCTGCTGTACATGGGGTGATTCTGAACGGGACTACAGAACAGGAAACCAAGGTTCTGAGTCAGCCAGTCTCCCAAATGCCCACTGGAGTTTGGTATAGAGCTTCTGACTTCTGACCCTTTACTTTCTACGTAAACATGATTGTAGCACCCTCCCTCCTCCTTTCTGGGCCCACTATGAGATCAAACTGGGCTTCTGTGCTCGTGGTCCTCTAAGACTAAAGCCAGTCCTGTGGGAATGATCATTCTTTGCAGGTAAACTATGGAGGTCCCAACTGAGCAACCTATGCCTTAGAAGACAAGCCAGCTGTCCTGCAAAGTTGTAAGTGGGATGTCCAAAATTATATCACCCATTACACCTAGTATCAAACCACCCAATCAAAATGGAAAAGAAATTGTAGCTTAACAGGGAAGCGTTCTTCCTGCCCTTGGTTCAATACTGTTTCAACACTCTTCATAATACCCTTTCTGCTGTGCTTCGGTGATTGAAAATTAGCCATTTCTATTGCAAATCTATATGCTAGAACCCAAAAGTGAATACATGCAATTAGTTCAAAGAACAGCTATTGGCTACTGCTCTACAGCAAATGCCTCCAGAGAAACCTAACAAATGGCAGGGGGTCGCCACCAAAACTCTTAATTGTCCTGGAATGTAGCTGAATAATACTTTCTTTTGCACTCATTTTTGTAATTGTTTATTCAAGGTTGGACAATGAATCTTAGGACTAATTTTCTTACTACTGCCAGAAATCAACTAACAAATAGCCTAGTCAGAGTTTTCAGAACAGCACCAGCGCAGGAAAGTCCACCGAGGCCCCTAAAAAGCGACCAGCCCCCTGGCTGCACATCAGACAGGCATTGTAGCACATCTGCCCAGAATGTCATCCTCTGACTGACAGCAATTTCCATTGTTCTTGGTTGCCAAGATTTTTGTGATTGTGTGATATAGTTTGAAGCTAGAGTTTAATTCCCAGCACTTTTAAGTGTTGCAGGCACATACAACATTCCAGGTATATCACCCCATGAAGTCATTTTGCAACATTATCAAGTCAAAGTAAGGTGTGCAGCTTTAACATTTTGATGTCTGTCACTCCGCATTGGATCCATCAGTCTTAGAAGGTCTTTATGGCTTTGATCGGGCTTTCCTTTTACTGCTTTCATGGCTTCTATACTACTCTGTCCTCCCATTGTAACTAAGTTTTCTCTGTTTTGGGGAGATGCATCTTCATTGTTCTTCAGAAACACACATGGAGCAGAATCTCTGGTAAAAGCAACAACTCAGTTTAAGTAATTATCTCTATTATTTTCCTTCTTTTCAATAAGAAATCCGACCACCAGCACTTGTCACACCATGGAGCCAGTCCTAGCCCCTGAAATTATCTTTACAGTTCAATAATTATGGCAAAACTTCTGTGCACTTTAAGCCAGGCCTCCATTTTACATAGATATGACCCTGATACCCAATTAAGCAAATGACTTCTGGCTTTATTCTGGGATGTTACCCATGGGCTCTTGCTTTAGGAACTTATTCCCCAGCTGGTATGAGTCTATTTAGGGAGGCAGTGGAACTTCTAGGAGTGAGACCTAGCAGTCAGAAGTCACTAGGGGAGGGTCTTTAAGAGGCTATACACTGTCTCTGGTTCCAGTCTATGACCTGTGCTTCCCAGTCAGAACCATCTAAGTCTCTGCCTGTTGTGCCTACTGTCAAAAAATGGAGCCAATACTGTCACCATTCCTTTTCTGCTGGGCTGAAACATCTCTGAGACAGTGAACAACAACAAAACCAACCAACCAACTACCAAACCCAACAAGAAACCCTATCCTCCCTTAAGTTGATTCTACCAGAGATTCTGTCACAGAAACAAGTAAATATATTCCTATAAGCCTAGAATCAGACAGGGGAAGGGATAAGCTCCCAGCATTCTCTGGGGACATCAGTTGCTACAAAGCCAGAAAGCCAGCTCTTCTCTGTGCCTGTCTGGCTAACCAAACCGGATTCAGACGTTATTTTCTGGTGTGCAGAGCTGGTTTGTTTCTTTTCCTTTTGACTTTCTACATTCTTAGAGCCATACTGAATGAACACAACAGAAGAGCTCGTGGCTCTGAACCCACCATTTGTCCTTCCACATCTAACAGTGACCCCTTGTCTAGAGCTGTACTTCTATAGATGGTCACTCATCACTAAGCTGTTATTTCTCAGCAGCTTCAATGTATTTGCATACCCTTCTGCAATGCAGTCAGCTCATGGCACTTCACAGGACTTGTTGCTTTGGTCTACACAGGTAAGGCTGGAATCCATTCACTCAGTAGTTAGCTAGGTCTCCTATGGCTCATCACAGCAGACTACCTTGGTGTTCCCAAATCCTGTCTGGCAAATTGAGACTCTAAGTTCTTCCTTGCCCGAGTCTTCACAAAAAACATCTAGCCCAAGACGCTTCCAGAAGTCCTCAACCCCCAACAGTTGGCAGCAGTCCAATCTGCCAAATTCTGAATGCTGTGTTAGCTCCAAAGCATTCCCAAGTGTGGAAAGCATCACAAACTGTGGAGGTCCAGTACAATAGCTGTTAGCCCTCATGGGGCTAATCAGGGTAGGACCCTACTAGGCAAGATTGAAGTCTGACATTTCCAGATAGTCTCTGTGCTTGGTCTATAATGGTGGACTCCCTTTTCTCTCTCTGCCTGATCTGATTAACACCAGATCTTTTAAGGAACCATCACAGTCCTCAGAGAAAGATCACAGGCATGGACCTTTCTCTGATAAGAAACCTGTTCAGCAAGCACCTGGAGATTCCTAGAGATACCCATCCTATACTAATATGATGCCTAGTTGTCTTGTCTTTCCATCACTGACCTTTGACTTTAGTTGGAGCTCTTCTCCCACCCACAGGATAATTAAGTACTGCTTGTCCCCTCTTATGATAAGACTGTTTTGGTACATGTAGATTAAGTATCCCTGGCACCCTGACTCCTTTGAATCAAACACATTTGCCCTTGGAATCCCTCCCACTGCCCAAGGTGTATACTGTCCTTGATTTCACAGGAAAAAAAATGCACAGGCTCTCACTTCAGGACCATCTGAGATTCATTTATTCTGGGGAAGAATCACCGTCACTGCTCAACACATGAACTTGGTTGCCAATCAGCTACCTGCCCAACCCTCGAGCTTCTGTACTACCCTGAGCTTGAGTGCCGGTCAGCTTGGCCTCATGCTACAGTTGATCCGTGTCTCACTGGACTTGCCTTCTGGCCAATTTCTGGCTTCTGCAGTGCTTAGCACAGCAGCTTAACCAAGGAGCTGTAACACTTTGGTATTGCCATAGGCTTTGGAATGCCGTGGGAAACAGAGCTAACTACAAAAACAAACAAACAAAAAAACAGAATGCACATTAGCCCCAGGACCTTTGATCTCATTGCCTGGATAGCAGTAGCAGCACAGGGAATGTCAGATCTATGGAATGAAGAATGACTGCCCAGGCTCCCCCTGAACGGAGAATGACAAATGAGCCCTTGAAATGTAGTCAATGTTACTAGCAAAGATTTCTATTATTAATTAGTTCTAAGAATTAAGTTTAAATAGATGCAAGTGGCTACTGTACTAGAATGGCAGTACAGATTTACATGGTTCAAGTTTGAAGGGTTCAACATTTGGTTACTACCTGCCTTTCACAACTTCTTTCATGCTTTCTGGGTTATCTCAAAGGAAGAGGGGGAAAACTCAGCAACAGTTCAAAACCCATACTACTTAATCTGATTTGAATATAACTAGTAATTTTAATATAGGGAGTGGCATGAAGAAATTAGTAAAATAATTAGAAAAATAAGCATTCTAGAAGTTATTTATGTTTAATGCTTAAAAGTCTGAATGCACAAACAATCTACCATCATAGAAGTACTGGTGGCCAATACAATGCGTTAGAACTATGTACAATGCACAGTTTAGTATCAAAATCTTTCTACACTGTAGAGTTTTATGAAACTGTTAATGACATCAAACACTAAGCACTTAAGACACCATTTTTTTTTTTGCTACCACACAAAGAACGTCAATGACAGTCCATTTCAACTTGCAGCATCCATCCATTTCTAGTATGAAATTAAGTGATTTTCTACTTATACAATAAAGTTTATCTACACAGTTCTTTTGATTTTGATCCATAGCAGCAAAGGCACTGTACATCAGCAGATCCACAGACTTAAAAGATCTTTTTAAAGCATTCAAACAAAAAAATAATAAAAAGGGAGTCACATGTTATAGTTTAACAGCAACAACAACAACATAAAAGATAACACAATGTTTCTGGCACAATGGCACAGCCTGTGTCCATTTCAGGGATTCCAACTAAGACATGGAAAGAACCAGAGGTAAAGAAAGCAGGTCATCATCCCAGGAGAGTCTCTTTATTTGTGGCTTTCAGAGGGTGGGTTCTTTTACCCCTCCTCTGTGTGTGTGTAAGACTTGCCTTGCACAGCGGTAGGCAGGCAGCACTCCTGTACTTGCTGCTCCTAAAGAGCATGCCACAAAACAGCCCACCATGTCTCACAGCAATACAACTGCCGAGAGACAAACAGCTCCCTCTGCCAGTAAATTTGGCAAACATATTTAGAAAAAATTAAGTTCTCTCTGAGGCCCAATTTAATTTGTTTGTCTATATTACAATATAAAAGGGAATTAAAAACATAATACAAAGATACTTGTCAACAACTAAAAAAGAAAAAAGAAAAACATCCAATTATTTTGTTGAATGTAATCTAAAGTGATAGACATTAGTTAAAGTTGCCCAAATAGACACAAAGAATAGTACTTGGCCTGTCATATTCTACTTGTTCGGCCAAATTTCCAAATGTTTTTAATATAAGTAGAAAACAAACCCTTATAACAACACAGCAACATATTGCTTCCATGTGTAATTATACATTTCACTTCTCTATACAGTCAATAGTCTACATTTAGTGACATTTTTAATCCGTTATTTTAAACCTTCCTTTCTCCTCCCCTACCAAAATGGAGGAGATGGAGCATCAAATACAATGCACCTTCATTATCAATGCAGGAGCGAACAGCTTTATTTAGTCAGTCATTGTTAGAAAGCCTTCTTTAAACAAAATAAATATATTACAGATATAATACATAATTAAAGATTCCATTCACTGTTAGGTATTCCATGTTCTTCCAAGTCGATAGCTGAAGATTTGGTATCACAGGTTCTTAATGAGTATTCACAATTCAATAGCAAGGAGGAAGTGGGGCTATGTAAAGGATCAAACTCCACAACTGCAATGTGAGTACTGGAAATCCTTGGTTTTAGATGTGGGAGAGGGGTGAACAAAAAAGTACAATAGCGCAAAGTGCTACAAGGAGGAGTCCAGTTTGCACGAAGATTTGTCCTTAATAAATAACTTCATATACCGTAGCCTTCTTGTCTCCAGAGCCAGTAACAATGTACTTGTCATCCACAGAGATGTCACAGCTAAGCACCGATGAGGATTCTTTGGACTATGAAAGAAATACATCAAGAATGTCACAAACAGGTACAAGAAGCAAGACTGGTGGGTGTGGAGCAGATACACAGCCAATGTGCTCCATGAGCACCCAGAAGCCCTGCAGATACAGGGCAGCCCCAACATTCCTAGACATGGCAGCACTTGAGTGCTCACCCAGCTTAGGGTGATGGTTCTTGCTCTCAGGGCATCAAAGAGAGAGGTAATTCAATGGTCAGAGTACTCTGCCAATGAAGCAAGGCCCTGTTTTAAATTCTATTCCTGGGCTTTAAGAGATAGCTCAGTGGGTAAGAGCACTGGATGCTCTTCTAGAGAACATGGGTTCAGTTCCCAGACTCCACATGGCAATTTACAACTGTAACTTCATTTCCAGGGATCCAAGAACCTCTTCTGTTTCCCTTGGGTACCAGGTATGCAACATGGAGCACAGACATGCAAGCATACAAAACAAACATAAAATAAGTAAAAACCAAACAAACAACCCTCTATTCTCTAGAAGGTACAGAGTAGGATACTCAAGACATGAGAAAACCTCAACTGCTCCTTGCCAGGTAGCCTGGATCTAAGTGATGCCACAAAGCAACAGGCATAGCACAGGTCCTAACAAGTACTGGCAGATGCTAGTAAACATGTCCAAAAACATGCAAGTAAAATTCAATAGTTGGAAACAGAGACATAATCCACTGAAAGGGTGGGGGTAATGAAGGAATGAGGGCAGACCACACACACAGGGCTTAAACGAGTACTCTTAAGAACACCTGGAACATCGGAAACTAGAGATGTAAGACAAGTACCCAACACACTGCATGTCTCCTAAACTTCTTTACTGAAACAGTCAATTAAAATTCCCAAGCCAGCATATACATAAGATATAATACTTGTGTTTAATATAAAAGACACAGTCTAGTATATTTTTTCTTTTAGTTTGTGTAGTTTTAAAAGGTCACAAAACCCCCACTATAAGCATGGTGGCTCATGCCTTTAATCCCAGCACTTGCAGGCAGAGGCAGATGGATCTCTGTGAGTACCAGGCCAGTCAGAGCTACTTAGCAAAACCTTGTCTCAGAAAGAAAGAAAGGGAAGGAGAGATGCATAGGCATCAGAACAATTACATTAGCTGCTTTGTCACACAAAACTCTGCATGACAGTCTTAGATTCAGATTGTTAATCAGCTCTACGATTATTTAATGCTGTTTTGTTAAGGGACCTGCAAGTTTATTATATTAGTCTCAAACATGAAACAAAAGGTAAGAAAATTCTAACTACAAATTAATAATGAAAAGTCATTAGCTCCCTTATGAAATTCAAAGACATCTGTTAAAAAAAAGAGAGATTTTGTGTGCATGTCTGTGTTTGTACCATGTCTAAATTTGGTGTTTTTACAAATAATTTCCTGAACTATGACATAAAACCCTATTCTGCCACTAAGAACTGGCAAGTTTATAAAATCAATCCAGTTTGACTAGACTTTTCTGAACATACTGGGAAAAAGAATTGATAAAAGAAAGTGAATAAAATAATTGGAAAAGAAGAGAACTGATAGTACTCATAAAAGCATTTAAGTAAAATGTTTAAGATTAAAATAGAAAATGTATACATAAGCACAAACATATCACAGAAGACCTAAAATCCCAGTTGAAATATAAAAAGAGGATTGAGTCATGGGTAATTCAGGATTAGTAGTGACACAGGATCAGAAATCACAGTCAAAGACCCTTGTGCAACTAATTCCCATCTCTGCTTCAGGCAGGTTTTTGCTCTGCCTGATGAAATGGTGGGAGGTGCCCTAACATATTCTCAAAACATGTTAAGTAGGTACAGTACTCATAGGATGCATGGAAATGGTATAGTTAACCACTGCAAGTAGCATACAGCAGCAGGTCATGGAGTAAGCTAGGTCTTACCTGGAATATGCTGGCCCCATAAGGTGTCCTCCAAGCATTCAGAAGGTTGTCCTTTCCAGTGCTTACAAACCATTTGCCTACAGGAAGACGGTTTTGTGTTACTTTGTCATTTGCTTCATAGGGTGCTGAATTAATATAGAAACTCATTCTATTCATAACAAGTATCTTTTTACTTCAAAAGTAAAGCCCACCCACCTTGCCTTCTGGATTTCATGAGTCACTGATTGTTATGATAGTAAGGCCAGAAATTTACATAGATTGTTAGGAAAGTGTGCATGGTTAAGTACACAATATAGTTGTGATGAGAGACTCATTAACAAAATAAAAAGACTCAACTTTGAATGAGTCAACAAAAGAACTAAGCAATCATTCTGGTTGATAGAAACTGAACAGAAGGTGCTTGCTTACCACAGTGGGCAAACTTGAGTGAGAGCACACAGCTCTCATGAAGATGCAACTGGTATTTGTCTGGCTTGGTGACATGCAACACTTCCACATTGCTATTCTCCATCCCCACTGCAAGCCACTCTCCAGTTGGGCAATAGCCCAAAGAAAAGATCTGGAATTAAAACAAATGATAGCGGCTGCAGAGAACAACGTCTTATTAACCGGGAGGTATACTCTTAAATATCAAGAAAATCAACAAAATTCAAAATGTGGAGAAAGAAGCAAGTATAAAAGATTATCTCTACAGATTCACATTCAAGTGCACCACTTTTTCTCTCCGTAGGTCACACTACCCGCACACAGGCCACACCTGAGAGGTGAAGTCGTGCTGTTGCAGCTGCCGCCCTTCACGCAGGTCCCAGGACCTCACAGTGTTGTCCAAACCACCTGTCCAGAGCTTGGTGCCGTCATTAGAAATGTCAATACAACTGGCTCCATCTGTGTGGCCCTGGAATTGCCTAAAAATGGAGGGAAAGCCCTTGAAAATGGGAATCCTTTGCTGATCAAAATCAATGCAGGGTTTATCTACAGATCTCATTTGGTTTATACTTTTTAATTATTCAAATTAATGAAGCATATCATGTATCTGTGTTGGCTGTGCAGGAGGGAAAGGCCATTCTCACCAGAAACACCTAAAGGAAGTACACTCAGTATGATCCACTGCCCGGGGACACTTCTGGTAAAATGTGAAATGTACATTGGGGCATGAAGAAAGAATTCAAAGTGCTTCCTCACTTCCTGGTCGAGGATGACCTTGTCTATCTGACCCTTACTCTCAAGCCACAAGAGCAACAATTACTTTGCTTTTGTAATTGCAGCCCTTCAACATAGGAGTGCAAAGGGTCTTATCTTCCCATACATGGCCCTGCCTCGTAGCTAAAGTTCCCAATCTTCTAACGCCCTTTCCTTGAGAATACTGTTTGTTCTCATTCCTATAACCCTGCTGTCTACTTGTCCTTAAATATGAGAACACAGACAATTTAGGCCATGTGAGCACAGACAGCAGCCCACCAGCACTGGCCCTTGGCAAGCACCGTACAGCCATTGCTGAAGCTGTGCCACATGCAACACTTAACCTAGAACCATATACTATGGCTGTTCACCAAGGAGCTGGGGGCAATGATGGGTGTCAGCAGGCAAAGACAAGACATTACAGACATATAATGAACCTATGAGATCCTGACAATATTCATTATATAAAAATGACCTTTACTTTTAAAACTCTGAATCAGTAATGCTGTGTGTGTGTGTGTATGTGTAAAATGAAACACATTTCATAAAATATAGTGTGGAAGCAAGATTTTGCAAATGCACCAACTACACATACCAACAGTCAGACACAGACACACACACAGCTTTGAGCACCATGTGGTCAATTGGCTCTCCCTTACCACACACGAGTGAATTCAACTGACCTACCTCACCAGGGTCTGGTTGTGCAGATCCCACACTGCGATGTTGCCATCGCTGCAGCATGAGAAGCAGACCTTGGAGTCAGGGCTGATGGCCAGAGCATAGCAGGCGGGGGCTGAGGACGTCAGCTCCGCCTTGATGCGAGGGGTTGGAGCTGCCAGGTCCCAGATGGACAGTGTACTGGCTTCCCCTCCAACAATTAAGGTGCGACCATCAGGGAGCAATCTGCAGGAACGGATGTAGTTATCCCTGTTCTAGGAAGACAAAAGCCATCACAAAATTACTCATGAGGAAAGGAAAACAGTATTAATATGAGAACAGAAATCCATAAGAGTATTGTGTTCCCTTCTGGTTTAATGAGCCATTTATACTTATGACAATGATAAAGTAGATTAATGTTGCAAAATTACATGAAATTAAGGAAGTACTTAAACTTCATCTACAAAATTTAGTACCAAGATATTTAATCTTAATTAGCACCCAAATGCAAAGATCTAGTGCTACTCCCACCACCAAATTAAGTTAACTGTGGATGTAATCTGTACACAGATCTACATAGTCTCTGAGTACATACCACTACAGTTCTCTAAGCTCTAAATCCCTGGCATACTTCACTGAGGACAAAGGGTCCTGGTATAAAAACCACATCACAGTTAAAGCCACTTGACAATTGGCTCTTTTGGCCTAGCCTTGCTATATACAACTAACAAGCATTGTGGGTTCAGTGAAATGCCATCAACAGGAGGTAAGACAGGAAAAGACAATGACTTTCCTGTTCATAAGTTTATGAAAATCTTATTTATGTACACGTAATTATGTTAGACTACATGATGTACCAAAAAAGATTCATCTGATATAAGGGAAGAAAACTAAGCTTCAATTTCCTGTGTAACCCAAGGAGAAATGGTAACAGACCAGCTAAGGGCTTCATAGCCACATGAACAGTTGACTTGACAAAGTTCTCAGGTATGCTCTGTAGAAGCAATGGTGAACTCTCAATATTCTTGAACCAAGTGATTTACCTTTGACCCTGGAGACAAGATGAATGCAGTCTGTACAGGTGCACATATCATCCAGAAAGAACTAGATCATTCTGAGAGAAAACCCCTATTTATCCTCTTGGGATTGCTATGATTTTCTCACCATCAGAGTCTTTGTCATCTCATCCTTTCTCACTTACCAGGCAGTCCAGCTGAGAGACTGGGCTCTTGTTGCCAGGATGGCTGATATCCCAGACCTTAACGCAGCCCTTGCCACCTGTGTACACGTGTCTTGTGGGGTTGCTGATGGTCACTGCACACACCACCTCCCCATGGTTGAGAGTGTTGATCTGTCGAGCATGTCGGGGGATCCCAGGTCCAATAAGGGCATCAGGGGGAAAGGGGACAGGTTGCATCTGGCCATCAGCACTAACATGAAAGGAGTATGCTCTAGGGTACAGGAAGAAAAAAAAAAAACAGAACATAGAAGACATTAGCTTTTGCTTGTTTTCTTTTAGAACAGGGTCTTATGTATCTATGGTTGGCCCCAAACTCACTAAACAATGAAAGGTGACCCTAAATATGTGGCCTGCCTGTCTCTACTTCCCATGTGCAATGATTACAGGTTTGCCCTATCATGTCTAATTTAAGTAGTGATGAATATAAAACCCAGGTTTCATGCATACTAGAAACACTCTACCAACTAAACTACCTTCCTTGAAAATGTTATTAAACCATCCAATATAAGAAAAGAGAAAAATCAGAGAGCAAATCCTTTCTTTTAGTGCCATTTGAGATGTGCAAAATGAATGAATGAATTCAAATGGATCCAGTAAAGCACAGTAACATGGGTTTTAAAGTCATGGGACTAGGTCCATAACCAAATACCTATTGGCTGTTTAATAGTTGCTGTATGACATTAGTTAACTAGTCTTTCTGAATGTAATTCTGACTTCAAAAAGAGGATGAGTCTATAGTTTACAGAGAACTAAGTAAGACAACCAATTTCACATACATAACCTATTTTTTTCCCACTCTAAAGTTTCATTGCTTTGTATTTTTCAGTGGTTCTATGGCCTATAATAGAGTTTACCTATAAATGGATTCACTCTAACAAATTATTAATGGAGATCAGTAAGCCAAAATTATGAAGCTCTAAAGAATTCAGATTCTGTAGGTATACATTTCAAATGGAAGATGTGCCAAAAAAAAGTTTTCACACACTGATCAGACTCAAAAGTCACAAATTTTAAAAATACAAAAGGAATGAGAACTTGAAAAAGTGCCCTGTCCTGTCTGATAACCCCAAAGCCCACTTTACTTGTGTACTGCACTTCCATTTCCAGTTTGCACCCTTAAAAGCCCTGTGATGTAAAAAATATTTGGTATAAACTGGACGTGAAGTCTTCACCAATTGATTCTACTTTTAGAATGCAACTGTTAGCAAGGAGGTAATGAGGTTGCTCAGATGCAGGTCAACTTTAGGTGGAAGCAAATGCTAATGGCACATGAGAAGGAGCTGAGCCTATTTTGGTAGCTCTTAGAAATGGCAGCCCTTTTTGAGAAATATGTACCATACCAAGAGAAAGAATTTGTGGCTATATGAATGGTAGGAACTTAGACTAAAGCACATACAGGATCAGAATCAGAGCTGAGATGGTGTGGTGGTTTGAACGGAAAATGCTCCCCAGGTTGTCAGGCATTGAGTATTTTTGTTGCGTACTTGGTTGTACTATTTAGGAAGCTTTCGGTGGTGCACCCTTGTTGAAAGGAGTACGATGGGCTCTGAGAGTAAAAGCCTGCGTGCACTACAGTTTGCTGTCTGCTTCCTGTTTGCATTTGATGATACGTGCTCTTAGCTACCTGCTACACCCACCTTATGGCCTCTTGCTGCTTTCCCTGCCACGATGGACTCTTAGCCCTTTAGAAATCACATACCAAATAAACATCTTCTTCCACAAGCTGCTTTTAGTTATAGTGCTTTATCTTAGCAACAGAAAAGTAACATAGATGGTGGGAATGCTGGGCGCAGGAGTTGCAATTCACAGAACCTCGCTTCTGAAGACAGGTAAGGTCATACTGGATAGGACTTTTAGATTCTGGATGTGACATCTGGGGTGATGAGAGATTTTAAGAGAGGTAGCTGGAATTGAATAAGGCACATTTTCACTAGAGCTGATTCTGGAAACAGACAGAGCCATCAGAAGTTTGACACTAGTCATACTCTAAGCCTTGTCTCAGGTCTTTAGGGGAAACTCCATCAAGGTATATACTGGGGTGGTTTTAAATAGTAGAGGTCTGAAAGAAGAAGGATTTTCACAGAAGTCAGAAATCTAACTCATCAAGAAGCTGCATAGGAGGGCATTCAAGAAACACCATTGGTATGGTGGCTTGTAGGCTGTGAGTTAAAGGAAAGGGCACCTTTTTAGGGGGGACGTAGAAGAAAGGGTGACTTTAGGAGAGCCTGGTTCTAGTTTTTAGGCTTGAAAACAAAGGCTGCTCCTCAGAGAGAGAACTGAGAAAAGGCTAATTGATATAGCAATTAAGAGGTCACAAAGACTAAATCTTCCAAGAAGAAAAGAAAGGTTATTCCAAGTTCAGGTAGTGTTAGACTCCCCCCTGCCCTTTTTGTTTTTTCAACATAGAGTTTTGCTGTCGAGCCCTAGAATTCATGCTGTAAACCAGATTGGCCTTGACCTCAAAGATTACCTGCCTCCTGAGTGCTACGATAAAAGATGTGTGCCACCATTGCCCTGCTAGTATATATACTTAATAACAATTTCTTTACAAAACATCACATCCAAGGCTTATTAATTGGGTTTCAAAAAACTTTGAGAATTCAGAGAGAGAAAGGAGGAGAGAAACAGAAGAGTTGGTTGTGTGTGTGTGTGTGTTTTTTTTTTTCCCAGAGAACCCTGATGAGGACGCTGGCTCCTGTGCATGCACATGCGTGCACACACACACACACACATACACAAACCCTTGAAGGTTTTTAGTAAAATTTTCATCAATACTCTGAATACCTACTGTGTGACCATCTAGAGCCTAACTATATGAAGGACTGAAAAAAAAAAACCAATAAACTACTTTCTGGCATATTTATTATCAGGAAAGCATAGCAGCTGTCCATTCATGTGGCAGTGGAAACTTGCAATATTTATGTCAGTAATCAAGACTGAAGGCACAGAATCAAGCACAGGCTCAGAAGCATGGTAAGCCAGACAGGCTGCAATTCTATAGTGCCCTAAGTGGCATGACCCTTAGACCAAGGCAACCACTGCTTCTTTAAATATTCCAAACACACTTACACTCCTGTACTTCAAGGCTGACCTGCACCAAGAACCCTTCAACTCATCCACTCTACTACCTTTGCTGTTTACCTACTTGGTGACTATTAGCAGCCTCTGAGAAAAGGACTGTACCTCCTTCTTAAAGGAGGCCTTCCATATCCTCTCAGTTCATATGGAACTCAGAGGCACTTGAGTTATTTGATTAATCCTATGACCCTGTTATTTAGTCACTGCTTGAAATAGACCAATCTTTCACCTTCAGAGTTCTTTGGTCAACAAAACTTGTTAGTCAACCACTATTTGCAGAGCACACACAGGTACACAGAATTTTATGGTAATTGATATTTATATCTTCAACTCTCAAGGAACTCAAAGTCTAATTTGCCTTGTTTCCCTTATTAATAAGCCAAATATTTACTGAACAACTTGGCTATGCAGCCAGCACTGTTTGATGTAACTGGGACATTTGGATTAGGGCCTGTAGTAAAGTTAGTTATAGGAGGAAGAACCTTGAATTTTATTCACCAGATAGAAAACAAAAAACAGTCAAGGTCAGTCAAGCATGCTTACCACTGAAGGGCAGGTGAAATGGGGAGAAAAAGAACATGAAGGAGACAGTATGGTGACAAGAAAGTACCTATGTAATACTAAAGAAACAAGCAAAGGGAGCCAGAGAAAGAAGACATCATCAGATATTCATTTATTCTTTGAATAAACTTGTATTTTGAAAATCAACTGTGAGCTATGCAGTATTTTTTGCACAGTTCTTTGCTTCAGGTCAGTTTCTTTGTATAGCACTGGCTGTCCTGGAATTTGCTCTGTAGATGAGGCTGGCCTTGAACTCAGAGATCTGCCTGCCTTTGTGTCCTGAGTGTTGGGCATGTCCCCTACCCGCCCCCCCGCCCCCCAGCTTTGGAAGTTACTTCTATAACTGAGTATTTGTTGTTGTTGGCTAACTGGTACAGCCCCAATGGAAATTGATGTGGGTTCCCCAAAAAGCTGATCTATACCATTCTTAGGCTTATACCCAAGGGATTCTACATCCTACTACAGAAATGCTGGCTAATCCATTCTGCTATATTCCTACTAGTCACAAAATAGAAACAGCCTAGATATCCATCAATGAGTGATCAGGATCTATGTGGAAGAAAAGGTGTAAAGTTTCTAAGAGCCAGAGATAGTAGATGATTCCAAGGGTACGCTATTTGAACTCACAGAGACTATGACAACATGTACAAGACTTACAAAAGTTCAAGCCAGATAAAATTCCATAGTGGAAAAGTTAGTTGCAGGCATAGAGTCCCACAACTAAGCAAGAACCTATTTACAAATGCTTTGAGACAGGGAAAATCTTCAATGGAGTGATAGTGAGTATATCAACCACTCTGAAGGGCAAGTTTCATGATCAGAAGTAGTTGGCCAATACAATATGGAATCTATACATAGAGTGTAGATGCACACACATTTTTTGAGAGGGAAAGAACATGAATTTGGGCGAGTAAGGAGGCTCTGGGGAAGGCAAGCATATAAGAAGTGGGGGGAAAAGATTTTATAGTAATTGATATTTATACCTTCAACTCTCAAGGAACTCAAAGTCTAATTTGCCTTGTTTCCCTTATTAATAAGCCAAATATTGGCACCTTATACCAACAGGACTTTTCAATTCTACAACTCTAAATCAATATATTTCTGAACACTGTATTTTTTAAAAAGTTCTGTTCCACTCCTGTATAACTTATATTCACATAGGGAGAGGCAGATAAAGAAGCATTCAAAATCTGGGTGTGATGGTACCTCTCTCTAATACCAGCCTAATACTTAGAAGGTAGAGACAGGAGGATCAACAAATTCAAGACCAGCTTGGGGTACACAGCAAAATGCTTTATTAAAAAAATTAAAGGAAAATGACAATAGGGAGGAAGCCAGAGAGGGATGTTATTTAAAGACAGTTAGTAGGGCAGAATGATCTGTAAGAGGGTATCTAACCTCCCTGTTCAGAGAAAGCCCATAGGCTCCTCAGCTTCTAAGTGGGTTCCCTAGTAAGGGGTACAGAGGGTGCCTCTGACATGAACTCAGTGGCTGGCTCTTTGATAACTTCCCCCTGGGGAGTGCAGATTTTCCAGGCCTCAGATGAAGATGACACAGCAAGCCTTGATGAGACCTGATAGGGTAGGGTCAGATAGAAGGGGAGGAGGACCTCCCCTATCAGTGGACTAGGGGAGGGGCATAAGGGGAGAAGGAGGGAGGGTGGGACTGGGAGGAGATGAGGGAGGGGGCTACAGCCATGATACAAAGTGAATACATTGTAATAAACAGATAGATTTTTAAGCTATAATAAAAGAGTATCTACAGAAACCTGAAGTAAGACAGTGAGTCACAAAAAAACATTAATAGAGGAGAATCATTAAGAATAAATGGCAAACAGGCAAGTAGCCAGGAGAGCTTCTGGGAGAGGAGATTTCTGTGGCTGCTCATATCAAATCTGGATAGTACAGGGGACTAAGGATGCAGCATATGTGTTGTGGGTTCAATCTCAGAAAAGCTGGCAAAGACTGGTGTGAGTACATGAGCAAGCATGCATGCATATAAACGTGCATGTATGAAAGGAGGCAAGAACCTTTCTTTTAGAGGAAGAAAAAGTCTTTTAGTTTTTTTTTCTTTTTCTTTCTTCTTTTAAGAGCCAAATACTACTTTAAAAGTCTTCTTTTAAATTTCTCTAATCCTATTATAACTGTTGTTTAGGTAGTGGGGGAAAAAAAAGGAGCGCAAGTATACTGAAACCAAGACTGATTAGGATGGGATGTGGTGAAATTAGAATACATAAAAAGAGGCTGGAAGAGGTGTGTTGTACTTGGTCTGTTATCACTCTAGGGGAGTGTGAACAGATATTCCAAATGCTCAGCTCACAGTATGGAAGCCAAATGAGCAAACTACCTTTTCTGGAAATAGAATTCAGCAGATTGTCCTGATTTTCTTTTTCTTTTTGAAGTTTACTGTGTCTGTTCTCTACATGTTCAATTCTAATCATCTTAAGTTTGCATATAAACATCACACTTTCTGAACAACTGCCTTAAAATCAGCCCTAACTGCCAGGGCTGCCTTTACCACTTATATTTTACATGAAGGCTTGATTTTCAAACTAAACATGCAAAACTCAACCTTATTATGCCTTGTTGTTTGCTAAGAGAAAATGAAAAATGCTTTAAAGCCGTATCATTCAGCAATGCCCAAATTCCAAATCGCAAGCAAGGACTGGAGCTTGGTAGACAATGAACCCAAAGGTACTCACGGTTTTCCTCCGGGAATGCCTGTCAAGTTTGGAGGTATCGCCGGCACACGCATATGATGGTGTGGATCGAATCCCACCTAAATTGTCCCCATGCAAAACAACAGACAGAGTCATTTGCTATACTTTGTACAATATGGCACCTAAAGCCTAGAAAATAGGTAATTTGAAAATAGGTAATTTGGTGACATTTACAGAAGGAACAAAGGCTTTATAAATTATAAATTATATAATTTATAAATTATATTTATTCTCCTGTCTGGTCTAACTTTGTAGTTTAAAATGCCAAAATAACTACTAAATTTTAAGAAGTCATAAACTTTCTCACCTTACTCAAGGAAATAAAGACAAAATCACATATATCTTAATTTATGAATAAATACTTAGATCCTTTGATAAATACCTTGTCTTATATAAACTACACTAAAAATGCTGTGTGTTCTGAAACTGCAATCTATAAAAGCATATAAACACACCACAGGTGATCTTCCATAGGCGGCTGCAGCAGCAGCTGCAGCAGCAGCAGCGCTCATCTGGGGGGAGATGTTGTGTAGCCCAGCATAGGCAGCTCCAGGGCTGGTCAGCTCCCCATTCA
This sequence comes from Pachyuromys duprasi, assembly GCA_028658305.1. NCBI lineage: Eukaryota > Metazoa > Chordata > Mammalia > Rodentia > Muridae > Pachyuromys > Pachyuromys duprasi. The sequence goes on from CM053762.1 coordinate 29,095,540, forward strand.
TACCAGCATGGGGCACAATTCCAAAGGGGGTTGGATACGGACAAGGTACAGCCATTGGGGTCCTCAGGCTGGAGGCTGAAGAAAAAAACCAAGAACATAGAAAACGGGAGCACATTCTTCAGTTGCCTAACAATACAACCCACAGTTCAAATTAACTGATTTTACTATTCTCAAAATTATTCAAGCCTTTGAAGTAGTTCAATCATTCATCTCATTTTTTTATTTGAATATTTACGTTAGACGTGGGTAGAGACAGATGCTTGGTTTGGAATTCTTACCTTGTCTAACAGACAGTGGTGATCATTACTACTTTTAACAAATTTCATTACTTAAATTACTTAATTAAAAAAAACAGAAGTATAAATAAATACACAACTTTTTTTTTTCCTTACTAACCTAAGGGGTCCACACCTGGTGGCTTTCCAGGAACAGGCCTCAGTCCGGGAGTAGAGTTACTGCCAGGGGTGGGTGCATCAGTTCGTGGAGTAGGGGTATTGGACTTTGAAACAGGAGTAGTAGATTTTTCATTCTAAGAAGAATTGGAGTATATCAGCCATGAGAACATGATTTTAAGAGCTACTTTAACATTAAAACAGTGAACAAAACAACAACAAAAAAGAAATTCTAGAATTTCTTTTGCTTGTCTTCTATCTCAAATCCATTAAAAGTAGGTGGCAAAGAACCAGGAAGGCACAGTTCAAGAAGACAACTAAAGGTGACCTGATCAAGTAATTTCTTGGTCTCAGTCAAGGGCCAAAGAAATTCATCAATCATACACCCTTCATGTGAGCCACATGTTGGTGGCCATGGTTAAGTCAGGCTCCCAACTCACTGTTCATATCCTAAGAAGTTCCTTATTTGAATCACTCCTCTCAGAAAACACCCCAAACAAATCATCATGGAACATGTAGTAGAAAGAAGCCATGAAAAGACAAGCGGAGTTCCAGAAGAAAGGACAAGGAAACTGAACCCAAGCCCCAACCTAGCCTTCCATCTATCTTACACACATATATTCTTCTTCTGTACACAAACTGAAGAATCCTCTGGTCCTTCAGCTGTGAATTCAAAGGGTGACTGAAACCACATATGGCTTTATACAAAAAAATTAAAAAGAAGAACCAAAAAAAAAAAAAAAAAAAGAAAGAAAGAAGAGAAAGTGGTGAGGAGAAAAGGGGATTTACCACTCACAAATGCAGTGGACTCCACTGGGGAGGAAAAGCAGAGTATCCTAACTGCTGGGCAGTTCAGTCTGGCATTTGTGTTGAGTCAAAGCACACTTTTATTAATGAGAGGACACTTAGGCAGAAGCCAAAAATCACTGCTGCTGTGTATAGCCTGGAAATTCAAATGAAGCTAGAAATAAACTGACAGTGAAACCCCAAACCAAGTTCACCACAAACCAAAGATTTATAATAAGCCCATTGCCCTAACTCCAGCGTGTATTTTTCAACTTTACTGAAGATGTTTTTCTCTCATTTTCATCCATTACCTCTCTCTTAAGCTTACAGAAACAGACTCAGGAAGCAATACCATAAAGTTAGTAAACCTTTCTGCTCCAAAAATTTTTTTCTAATTAAAGTTGTATCCAAATCATGCACACACACAAAATGGAATCTAAGTCCTACAGAAAAATGTGAAACACAAAAATTGAAAACTCGAAATCCAACAGCTCTCTTGGCAGCGGCAGTTCCAGTTAGGGATTACTTACAAGGCTGAGCTCTTTGGACTTGGAGGAGGGAGTGCTGCTGGAAGATGCAACAGAAGCGGGGCTGATGGGGGCGTCTTTCTTGAGGAGGCGTGTCTTGTCCAGGCCATTCTCCCTTGGAGAATGTGCTGGGCTTCCTCGAGGGGAAGACGGATCCTACAAAGAAAAAAATGTGAAACTCACAAGTGACTCACAGCACCTGAGGTCCTTGACTGGGGACATTTCTAATTGAAAGCACTTAATAGCTTACTTAAAAGTACCAAATGTCTGGAATAGATAAAAGTTAACTGAAATTGCTTAAGGAACATCTGGTATTGAGTTGAAATCTTAAAACAAAACCAAAAATCAAAAAGTCCATCAATCTGCAAAGAACATCAATAAAATCAGAAGGGTGACCACTGATACCCTTTTTTACCCATTTCTGATGGTGAAAAAGGACAATTACGTTTGAAAGGAAGAAGCAGCACTTTTGAAAGGCCCAGCAATGTATAAAGTCGCTTAACAGTCTCTTGTAAGTACTTTGGATATTCTCCATTGTCACAGCTGCAGAGCAGCACAAAGTGAAACTAGCTGCAAACATACCTCATTGGACACATCCACTACCAAGTTGTCATCGCTCTTCTCACCATCACTGTCCTGCACAGAGAATTGGGAAGCATTATCTCCGCCACCCAAGAAAAAACAAGCACCGTCCACTCAAGCTACATTTATGTGCCCACACCAGGTCCTTATATATTCAATAGAGTCAAACACTTCATACAAAATACTCTTTTCTTTATTCCTCATTTTGATGTTAGGAGCTAGATAATGATCACATTTCCCATTTTTGAAAAATGTAGTGCAATGGCTTGCTTACTACTCTAGAATACACCTAAACACAGCATACCAGTGGTGGGTTGTGGTTTGGTCTGGCAGCATTTAAAAAATCTGAGTAAGTCACTTCATGGTTAAACTGAGAGGTAAAAATCAAAGTTTGAGCTTCTTGTGAAGTCTGCCATCTTGTAGGGAACCAGCTGGCAGGGAGCAGAACAACAAACAACTGCCTCCACACTTGCTACCCATTATGTTCCTTCTCTTGTGACCTGCCCAGACACTACAGGAAAATGAGCTTTAATCATTAAGGACATTTGGAATACAGACGCCCTCCACAAAATTCTGTACTTCTCAATACTTTAGTCCATCCAAATTTCTTGGATTTTATATTATTTCTCCATCTCTAAGGTAACCACATAAAGTTTTACCCACCAAACAGAAGGACCTTATCCAGGTCTTAGATTAGCTGCTACAAGAAAGCACTATGGTCTTTCCTATGCATGTGTATGCATACAAACATACACACATACACACACACACATCTTCAGATAGTTGACAGAGATAGCTTGAGAGGCAGTTATAAATATGGTACTTTAAAATTTTTTTCTTAAAAGATATTGTTACCCTGTGTTCTAAAATTGGCTGGTAATGCTTAACATTACCAGCTGATGAAGAACAAAAGAAATTAGCTTCCCCTAAAGCAAAAGTGGATAAACTTACATAGCGAGCTGCAATTTCTTTTTCTTCTGTTTTCTGCTTTTTGCTTTCTGAGGAATAGTCTGTAGAGTTTCTGTGTTTCTCAGAACCTCGGAAACTGGCTGAAGGGGATACAGAAGAGCTCTGGAATTAGAAATAAAAGCAGGATTGAAAAAGATCATTCACTTAGCAGAGCAACTCAACAAGTGTTTTTGTTCTGTAGAACATGCCTGGGAAGTTGTTAAGAGGAGACAAAAGGGAGAGAGGAGGAGATGAGGAGAAAACAACAAAGGTGTAGAGGAAGAGAAATAAGAAAGACAAGGAAGAACGATGAGCAGAGGAATGGAGAGGAGAGCAGGCCGAGCACAAACTCCAAAGAGTAGATCTTGACTCAAGCATGTTTACATTAAGGCTTTCACAAAGTTGGGAAAGTGAGATGACAGAAGAAAAAGCACTAAGGGAATAAGGCTGGTTTTGTTTTGTAATGTTTATGGGCTGACAGAAAATGAGTATTTGAAACTTCCACCGAGAAACTGAACACAGTTGAGCTTCAAGGATACTATAAAAGCTAAAACGAGGAAAACTAATCATTAAGGATTTGAATAAACAAAGGTGGTGGCCATGTGGTACATACAGATCATATTCAGAGAAGATTTTGCTCAGCCTACATCTACAGTCCACAAAATGCAGAACTAAGGGGCATTCCCCGCCTGTAAACACTGACTGTATTCCTGTACATTCTTCATAAGCCTACTCATTTTGCTTCCAGAAACCTCAAACTCACTGTGACCAAAACAAAGAAAGAGGGTTTATATGCCTCAAAAGGCCATAGTAAGGGGCTATTAAGTCAGGTCACCAACTTCATGCCTGTTCTTTCAACAGGCACTAAACCAGAAGTGTCCCCATACTGATGACAAAACTTGGAGCCTGAGAAAGGTGGTTCTCTGCTATGAAAGTCAACTGATTACTGAGCACATATACGTGAACTTAAAACTATGGTTAAGAATGTGAAAACTAAAACTACACCGAAGTACCTGTCAGTGGCATGGGCTGGGGAGATGGCCCAGTAGGTAGAGCACCAGGGCCTCTGAGCTTATCTCTAGAAGGAGCATATGCCTGCAATCCTAGCCATGGGATGTAGAGACCAAAGAATTCCAGGAACATATAAGCCCAGCTGGCCTGGTGTACACTGCTGTAGACAAGAATAGACCTTGTTCCAAAAAGATGAAAGGCAAGGAACTCAAGCTGTTTACTAACCTCCATGCACACTTCACCCCACTCACCACCACCCCCAAACACAAAACAACAAAAGCCCAACCAAACTAGAAAGCGGCTTTTACAGGTTAAATAAACGTGAGGTTTGAAAGGGAGTAGGTCCAGACTTGAAGTGTCCTATTGAGGAGGATGTAAGGGTGTCCAGAGTAGCCATTTCCCTTAGAAGGGCACTAAAGACAGATTTCCAAGGGTGAAATCAATGCAACTAGTTAAGAGCAGGCTCATTTTGAAAATATCCAAGGAAGACGTTCGAGGAAGAACAAAGAATCACCATAAAAATATGCTTTTGCCTATAAAATTGGCAATCAATCCAGAAAACTGTTACCAAAGCTCTTCTTATTTAGAACTTTACTTATCTCATAGAAAACCAATTCAGTTGATCGTTTTTCCTTATCTTAGCCTGGTGGTAATAATTAACTTTTACAGATACAGAAAGGTAGCCAGTGCCTTTAAACTACTAGAGGCCATGTGACAGCCAGAACTTCTGGCTCTAAGTTTCATTTTATTTCTGATACAACATAGTGTACAGCATACTTAAACTTCTAAAGCTACTGTTTGGGGTTGTGTTTAGTGAGAGAGTAATATGGACTAGTGAAAAAAGAGGTGACCACTGTTAGGTTGGCAATCTCTAAACTCTTCCTTGCTCTGGCCAGCCCAGTTGCCGATTTTAGATGACTGTTCAGTAGACTCTATGTATGTACTACTTGTTACTCAGACATTCAACAAAATATATTGTATGAAATTCTCAAAGAACAAAAACATTTTAAAAAACCACATGAGACACACTGCAGAAGGTCACTGAATAAATATCTCAGGAAATCATTTGAGTAAAATATGCTAAAGTGACTTGGAACTGTAAAAGGAGTGCCATGCTTTTTTCAGCTTAATCCTTTACGAGTAAGATGCCTTCTCCTACTAATGTGGTATCTTACAAATGAAGAAGTGTCATGTGTGTGTGTCTGACACTTTATTTCCAGTCATTTAGACTTTTTCCAAGAGGACAAAAAATAATTTCTAAATAATAATGAACACATTTCCAAAAATTAATGCTAAAAGGTAATGCCTATTTAGTCTTAGTGGTTATTTATTGGCATACATGTAAAATCAAACAACTTTTTTTTAAGGTTGCTGTCTCTCACTGTATGGATAGCTCGTTCTCTCTCTCTCTTTGGTGTATGTGTGGTATGCATGCAGACTTGTACATAAGATTGCACGCATATGTGCACTTACATGTGCACATGATAAGTGCTGTTTGATGTGGGGTGTCTTCCTTGATTTCTTTCCATTTTATTGATGCACAGTTGCTTGCTGAATTCAGAGCCTACCATTTGTATCAGTCTAGCTAGCCAGCTTGCTCTACAAATAGGGTATCTTCCTCCTGAGTGCTGGGATTAGAGGGGGGGCCACCATGTCCACTTTATATGTGGGTATGGGGTATCTGAACTCCACTGACCAACCCACCTCTTTGGATATTCTCCATTGTCACAGCTGCAGAGCAGCACAAAGTGCTGTCATTTTACTGTAGAACAGAGTTCCACATTTGATTTTCCTAGTAAAATGATAGTTAGCTATCGCTAGCATTTTGAAGGGTAAGATAGACACTGAGATGGTCAGCGACACCCTAATAACATAACCGCTCTGGAGTCAAACCAGCTTGGCATGGGTTCTCAGCACAGAGCTTAGAAGTCTAGCACTCTATTAGATGGGCACTTGGGTTTCCCGAGCATGGGAACGGGAAGACATGATGACAAAGACACTGGAAAAGTTTTATTTTCCTATCTTTCTGATTATTATAAAAGCTTAGTTAAGTTGGTTATTTTCAAAGCTCATCACCAAAGGCTCACACTGGACCTTAATCATGGCACTGCATAAATGCCAACATTTAGACTCATTCAGAAAAATATTTTCATTATAGTTTGTCATACATATAAGCAAATATGTTACATATGAGCAGTCATAGAGGCAGCGATCAGTTTACAAGTTTAAAAAAATGGATGTTAATGTTTTAGAAATCTCACCATTTAAAAAGAAAACATCCACTTTTGCCAGGAAAAGAAACAAACTGATGTGTGTAAAGTTAAAAAAAAAAAAAAGTAGTGGTGGTGATGGGGTTTGGCACAAACAGTATCCAAGTGAAAACTACAAACTTCTAAGTTTCTTATGAAAACCCCAACTATACTGGGAGCACAAAAATACAAATATCCCTAGTATTATAAAACAGACTTTTTTAAAAAGGAAAAACTTCGGCCTGGAGAAGTGGCTCAGTGGTTAAGAGCACTGTCTGCTCTTCCAAAGGACCCAGGTTCAATTCCTAGCACCTGCAAGGCAGCTCACAACTCTATGTAACACCAATTCCAAGGGATCTGACACCTTTACACTAATGCACATAAAATAAAAATTAAATGACTTATTTAAAAAAAAAAAGGAAAAACTTCCAGGTCTGATTTTAAAACCCCCCTTAGATTTTACTGAGGCTGTTGACCAAATCAGCTGAAGAATTAATACTCCAGCAACTTGAAATGGGTGGCCCACACCTGTCGACCTCCAGATCAAAGATGGCCATGTATGGGAAAGAGTTCTATAAAGTATTCTCCAAAGAAGACCATATTAATGTAATTAGCTAATTTAATAATAGGGATACTGTAATAGCAAGCAAAAGCACCTCTCTGGAGTCAGACAGTATGGAGTCTTCCATTTAACAGCCCTGTAGCCCCAGGAATGATGTTTACTGCCACCCAGTCTCTTTGAGGTTTGGGATAATAAGATACTATCTTCTCCCACTCTGGTCTTTTTTGAGGATGAAGAAAAACATTTTTCTATAAAGCTCAAGAAATAGTCTTAAGCACATTGCCTTGTTCCTCAACAATACTAAAGCTGATAAGTCACTGTGTAGTGTGGTTTAGTCCATTCTATTTACTATAGATTGGGAAAGAAAAGGTTCACATAAGGACCATTCTAGACACTTTTGTAGTGCTCCCCCCTCAGCACAGATATTCCAATGGCCCATAATGATAGGGCTTCAATTAACCAAAAAAATAAAAACCTTCGAACAATTATAAAGTTTTGATTCTACACTGCAGAAAAAGGACTATAAATAACATATTCACATGGGATCTTTTAATTTGATTTTTAAATGTCCTACATTCACAAAGGTGCTACTCTTAGACATCTCTGCCAATTTGGAGATTACAAGTAGAAAGAATATGCTAAAGTTTGCATATTACCCAAGATAAAGATAGCTCTTGGCCAAGATACCTCAGCAGGTAAAGGTGCTTGCCATTTAAACATGATGACCTGAGTTTGATCCCTAGAATCCTCATAGTAAAAGATGAGACAGGGTTCTGTCCTCTGACATCCACATACATTCTGTGCAGACCCCACTCACAAACGAATGAATGAATGAATGAATGAATGAATGTGAAAGACAATTCCTAAAACTTACTGGCCATTGGTATTGCCTTCATAGCTACTAGGTATTAAGTCAGTTTTTAGACAGGTAAACAGGGATAATGAGGAGGCAAGGGCCGCCATGAAAATCTTATTAGAGTTTGCTTTGTTTTCCAGGCTTCTTTTATTCTCAACAATAATCATTTGGATGACAAATTACACTGTTACTCTAAGTGAAATGCAGTTTCAGAACTCTCAAACCTTAGTATGAGTGGGTCATGATAAGTTTATGTTAAAAAAGTCAGAAGAAGGACCAAAAAGCCCTGAATCAACATTTCCTCTGTAACCTCTTAGATAAGCTGAAGACTGAAAACTACATCAAAAACAAACAATGGTGATTTACTTTTCTCAAAAAAAAGATTCATTTTTATTTTACAAACATGAATGTTCTGCCTGAGGGTATGTATGCACACTGAGGGCATGCCTAGTGTCATGTATGCCCTGGAACTAGACTTACAAATGACAGCTGTAAGCCATCACATGGGTGCTGGGAGCTGTGCCAGGTCCTTTGCAAGAGCAGTAAGTGCTCTTAACTACTAAGCCATCTCCTCCAGGCCCTGAATTCAAAAAATCCATGGTTTTTCTGTATCTCAACAATGAAGTGCTGCCCATTCTACAGATACTTCCTGGAAGTTTTGAAAAAAGGCAACAGTCCCAATAAATGTATGTATACCAAAATAACATGGTATCATATCTGTAGCACCTGAGTGATATTTTTATTGAATAATATTAAAATATTCATGTTCTCATTCAGAGAGCAAATGAAGAAAAGAATTCTCAGTTGTGAAAAACAATACTTTAAAAATGAAAATCATCTGGTCAAAATACACAAGTCTCACATGCCAACTCATATCACATGCAGATTTATGTAAATTAATTAAAATTCAGAGCACACTGTGGCAAAGCTCTTGAGTCAGTCACTGGTGTTGGTTTACTGCTCATTACACCAAGACTTTTATTTAAGCGACCTGCTTGATTAAGGATGTCTTAAAAAGCACACTCTGCAGATAATCTCACAGAATTTGCTTTTAACAATTAACATAAATCAAAACTCACCTTCAAAAATGACTGGAACTTTCTGAGTAGCTCCCCTTGTTAAAAGAATATTTAATATAATCTCCATATAGTGAAGTCTGTTACTACAATGTTTTATCTCTGTAACATTTCATGAAGGACATACTCTTAAAAACCTTTTTTTTTTTTTTTTGTGCTTCTCTTGGGTAAGAAAAACGTGGGTCAAGACATACTGCTGCAGGCAAATGGTGGGACCTGGAAACGATCATCCTAAGTGAGGTATCCCAAAAGCAGAAAGAAACATATGGCATATACTCACTTATATAGACCTATAGGATAGGAAGGTCATGCTGAAATCTATACACCTAGGGAAGATAAACAAGAAGGAGGACCCAGGTTGGGATGATCAATGCTCATTTAGATGGACAAATGGGTTGGACATTGAATGGAGGAGAAAACAAGCAACAGGACAGGAGATACCAAAAAGGGCCTCTGAAAGAATCAATATAGCAATGTATCAAAGCAGATATTAAGACTCACAACCAAGCCTTCGGCAGAGGGCTGGGAATAATAATGAAAATAGGGGGAGTTAGTAAGACTTGGGGAGAACAAGAGCTCCACAAAGACCAAATTGATCAGGGCACAGGGGTCTTTTACGAGACGGTTTCTCCAAACAAGGACCATGTATGGATATAACCTAGAACCCTCACTCAGATGTGCCCCATAGTAGCTCAGTATCCAACTGGAGACCCTAGTAAGGGGAACAGGGACTATATCTGTCATGAACTCAATGGCTGGCTCTTTGACCCTCCCCCATACACGCCAGGGAGTAACAGCCTAGCTAGATCCCAGGGGAGGACATTGCAGCCAGCCCTGAGGAGACAAGATGAACTGGGGTCGGATGGAAGGGGAGGAGGTCCTCCCCCGTCGGTGGACTTGGAGGGGGCAGGGAGGAGATGAGGGATGGATTGGGAGAGTGGGAGGGAATGAGGAAGGGGTCTACACCTGGGATGCAAAGTACGTAACCTGTGATTAATATAAAAATAAATCACATAAAAAAAAAAGACATACTACTGCACATAACCAAAATATCAACAAAATCACCAAACTGGAGAGAAAAGCAGTCAGAGAGATGATTTTGAGTAATCATCTCCAGTTTTCAGTGTGAGCATAGAATCAGAGAGTCCTGGGTTCAAGTCAGATAGATCTACATCACTTCTGTTATTACCTGGAACAAGTTACTAAAATTCTTGAAGTTTTCACTTTCCAGTGGATGGGAGCATTACTCTAAGGTCTCTGTAAAGACTGAAGAGTTCATATTGTGAGCATAGTACTTAGCATCTATTAACATAAGCCTGTATGAAGAACCAATCCTCTTTGGCAATGGTGTAAACTACTGTACAATCTTCACTCACATATGGGTTCACTCAACAAAGATTTACTGAATATTCTACAAGTCAAGAAATAAAGAGATAAATGAATTCCACGGCTTGCTTACCCATTAGAAGTCAAGGTATTCATCATACAAAAGGCATATGTATTTTTTTCTTCATGAAATAGAAAAATGGCACTTTCATATGCAGTCACTCATGCTTTGTTTCTGTGGTTTTGGTATTAAATATTACTCTGTCAGGATAAAATGCCTAATAATTTATAAGGTATCAATACAATTGATTTTAAATTAGAACATTATCTTAACATCCTCTTGAGGTTATTTGAGTGTTATTTCGTCTTCCTGGAATAAAGCTGTTGGCTCTTCACCAGACATTTCATTAAAAACATTCACCTTTTCTGACAACTTCAGCTGCAAGAACAAAATATTTTGATGCCAAAGATATGGGCTTGATTCTTACAGAGGTGACTTAGTTTCCCTTGACAGTCACTCTGTGTGTTCCAAGTAGTGTGCAGTATGAGGCAGCAACGGTGCAGAGGGTGTGTGTGTGTGTGTGTGTGTGTGTGTGTGTGTGAGGGAGTAAGTACTTCACCCTTATTTTCACAATTTTAACAGAAACTGTAATATTTGCCAAGTGTATAGAATTTTATTTATATTACATATAGCTATTTAATCACCCAGTCCACTATATGCCCTTCAATTCAATGGCCCTCCGGTTTGCAAAGTTCAACATAGCCATGTGCTTTTGGTTGGCCCCAAGAATTCCTTGCCTTCACCAACAAGCAACTTAAAATATGTGTATGTGGACTCTGTACTAATTACAGTAATACATATTAGATATTTTCTTCTGGAAGAAAAGAAGATACATAAAATGTAGTCTACACTACTCCTTTACCTACTGTCTTATTAAGCTACTAATTCTTACCCAATGGGGTATACAAATGAATGTTCCAAAAACCAAAGTGGCAGAATTTCTTTTCTGAATTTTCTGGTAAGGTGAATTGGCTTAAGAACTGCCTTGTGCTGTATTCTGGTGTGTTTGTATGTATGTGTGTGTTTAATTCCAACAGCTGTTTTGAAAAACTTAAAGCAGGGTAATGACTGAGCACAAAGCTTTAGCAAGCCATACCTTAATGTACTGGGATCACTACCTTGGTCTTTCCATGTTACTACTCTTCCAGTAAACTGCTTTATTCAATTTGAAAGGTTACATATATTTTTCTTCTAAGAGTGTTAACTCCGAAGAACCTCACATATATTCTTCTGTGTTATGCATACAAATGTCCTATACAATATCTGATAGTATTTTTGCAGGAACACAGAAGGAAATAATAATCAACCAAGATAAAGAGAAGCTGCCTAGTAGTTAAGGTTGTTAATCTAATCCTCTGGTCTACATGCTGAGACAGAATGGCTAGCTTCCAATGATTGTACCTGATAAAATTTTCAACAGAAAGTGAATTATTTCTCAGAATAGAATTTGTCAATATAAATAAAATATATAGATACAAATGTACAAATGTATTTTATTTATCCTAGTTGCTACAGTATTAAATATAAAATAAACTATAAACTTAACTTCAATTATACACATAACCCCAGATATAAAAATACCCTATTAATATATAAGCAATATAAAATGTTTTGAAATGTTACAATCTCTCTTCTTCAGTACTAAACTTTGAGTGGGTGGTTTACAGTTCACACTCAATAGTTCATCTTTTTTGGGGTAGGCTCTATTATGTTGCTTGAAAGATATGTTTGGCTTGTGGCTGTCAAAAGTTCTCAATGCCACAAGAAAAACAAACACCTAATAACACTGTAAATCTCCAACACTATGATAGGACATGTGGAACAGTTCCTGTCTACTTTCCCTAATTTCACCTGGAAGTTTCTTCTTTAGAAACTTCCTAAGACTTTTCACTCTATAATAGCATTTATCAACCTGTATGTTGCAGCCCTTTTGTGGGACTGAATGGCCCTTTCAGAAATGGAAGGACCTTTCATAGAGATTGCTTAAGCCCATCGGAAAATTGATATTTATATTATGATTCACATCAATGAATCATACAGTTATGAAGTAGCAAGAGAAATAATTTTATGGCTGGCGTCACCACAACATGAGGAACGATATCAAAGGGCCAAAGCATTAGGAAGGCTGAAAACCACTGCTCTAGAGTTTGATGTAAGTTCTGCCAAGAATTTTCTTCTTTGGCCTGTGTGGCTAAGTATTTCTTTTTCAGTTTTTCTGTATTTGCCAACTGTCATATTCTAAAGGTTTTCAACCTGTGAGGCCAGGGCAGGACTCCTGTGAGTTCCACCTAGGCCTCTCATCTGCTCTCTCCTGGCATCTGCACCATCTCATCAATTACAGTTAATGAATGAAAAAGAAGCACAGAATATGCTCTCAGTCACATGGGATTTTCATTATCTAGAGATTAGATATTATGCATATGTAGTAGGCATAAACTGTTTGATCATATCCTTTTGAATCCTTAATATACAATATAATGACTTCTGTGGTCTCAAAAATTGTATGTGTGTGCTAAGTGGTGATTTTGAAAGTGAGAATGATCATTTTCTAAAGTAGGCTAAAAAGGTATTAAGATGAAGCAGTGGAAACCATAAAGCTGAAATAGAGGTAAAAATGGTGCTAGGAAGAAGAAATGAGTTCAAAGGGATCCCTTTCTCTGTTGCAACTCCCTCAATCTAGGCTGCAGGTCTTCCTTCAGGGTCAGGGCCAGGTTTGTCTCTGGCTACACATGTGATGAGTGCTGATGAAGAAACCTATCAAGTTCCTTCATTATTTCTAAAAGGGATACATTTCTAGCAGAAGAGGGGCCATTTTCAACCATTTACCTTCATCCCTGTTGCTAATTCTATGTTTAGCAGCTGTCTGTGACTAGGGAGAAGTGCCTTTTTACTGAAGACTGACTAGTGAAAAAGTGAGATCTCAAGGAATCATTTGTCTGAGAGACTCACCACAGGAAGAATGGGGCTGCTAGCAGTTTTACTGTGATGGTCCTTAGAAAATAACAACTAATGCTCATACCTGAGAGGGAGGGTGAGAACGAGGGAGGGAGAAAGTGAGAGAGACAGACAGAGAGAGACGGACAGAAAAACAGAGAGAGTGCAACCCTGTCTTTTTTTCCCCTTAGGAGTTAAGTCCACATACAAATCAAAAGGCTAACTGTAATACGTGTGAGAAAAAGCTTTCTATTCGTTAATTTAAGTAATAGACTACCTGCTATTTTATATAAAAAAATTTTATGTAAAACAAAATGTATTATGTGATTGCTGGTGACTCCAATATGGAGGGATGAAAGCAAACGAGATACAAATAACTTAGATGTATGTGCAAAGGCTTAAGGAGTAATGATTTGAAGCAGTATCTTTCTATGACAGCTAGATTTGCAGATGCAGGGTTTGAGTGGGAAGAAAGGTAGATTCACCAAGCCTGTATCATGGTTACTCTGGTTATCATTTACACACAAACAACAGAGACAGTCTCAGCTGACTGTATTTTTAACTGTGCACATGCATACATACATATACATATATGTAACAACAACAAACAGAAGAGGAGGCTGTAAATTTGAGAGTTGGGGTGTGGGCGCATGGAAGGAGTTAGTGAGAAGGGACGTGGGAGGAGAGGGGAGAGAGAAAGTGATGTAATTATATTTTTTAATTTTCAAAAAGATTACTCTGGTTAAACCATGATAGAACTTGGCACTAACCAGTGCTAAAATGCTGAGAGGCAAGTCAAACTTCAGCGTACTGTCTCATCTTCTTCCCCAATAGTAAGTAGAGAGCTAAGTTACAATCTGATGAGAAAAATTTTGGCACCCTATTCTACTTGCATAGCAGACAAGTGTGAATACTGCTCTAGCTTCTACCTCTCCGTTTGACCTCCTCACCCTTACAATTGCACGTGCACACACTGCTCCCTCCCTCTTCTCCAGCCCTACCAGCAACACCTCTGTCAATACTTGGTCTTGCTGTTGGCACTATGGCTAAAGAGGCTGTTGACCTTTATTCTAACATGTCCTTTTTGGGTTAATTACTTCTGTATACTTGGTATCCCCTATGACATTTAATCACTACAGGGCTACTCACTAAACAGAACTGAACAGAACTAACTGCATTTCAGTATTGAGCTAAATGGTGCAGTGATAGCAGCATGCTAAGATTAGACTAGAAGAAAATACTCCACAATATGGAGACATAAAATGAATACTATTTGATAAATCACCATTTTACGAAAGAGAAAAAACACTAGCCCAGAAGCATACTTTTGCTATTAAAGACTAGAATGGATCCTTATATTATAATGTAAGGACAATGCTGTTCTGCTAAACAAATGAATGAATATAAATATTGTACAACACAGGCATGACTTCTGTGCTCTGGTCTTTCTTTTCATGCATGCACATATGTGTATAAATATCCAATCACAAGGCAACCCTCTGCTAAAAGGACCAATGGCTTTTGATCTGGCATGTGGCTTGTAGTACCTCAGGAGCAGTGATCTGTTTCAGAAAATTCCAGTTTAGAGCATTCATGAATGTCTCCCAAGAACAAAGGACTAATCAAATGTCATACCATAAACATGTGGGCCACTGATAGTTTTCCTAAACAGGTACTCACTGAATTCTGTCCACTGGGACTAGACAGCGGATGGCAAGGTCATTAGTTGATAGACCATAGAGACCACGGGATTCAGCGCAGAGCTTCAGCCCTAGCTAGTAATGGGGAAAGATTTGATCCAACAAGCATGCACTGAAATGTCAGCTACACCTTGAACTGAATGTTGGCAATATGCCAGATCCTTGGGAAGTGAGGTGAACAAGGCACCAGCTTTGTATGGCACAGAATTTTGAGGGGAAAAAAAGAGCAAAGGATGCAATAAGCATATGCTCTAGTGTTGTGACCTCTGGTTTCAGTCTTAGGTCTAGCATTTATCAATTATGTGATTCTGGGTCAGGCAATCCTTTTAGGCTTCCACTTTCAAAACTGCCCAACAGAGATAGGGCTTATTCCCTATAAAGATTGCTGATTACTGTCTGCATGTTCCAGTATGATACCTATGTTTGACACTTAAACCATAATGTGTTTATACTTGGAGGTGGGACCTGTGAAAGAGGATTAGGTCGGGAGCAAAGCCTTAAGAGTGGAATGAGTGAACTTATAAAGGACAGATGATAGAGCATCTGCTTTCGCATTACACGTGGACCACAGCCAGGTGCTACTTATTACTCAGGAAAAGGGCCCTTAGTATAGAGACTTCTTAATGGAAGTACCTTGACCATGACTTCTGGGCCTCCTGAAATGTGAGAGATACAGTTCTATTGTTTACTATGAAGTTTATGGAATGAACTAAGGCAGCCAATGACAATTACTTGAGATAACTACATGAAGAGGCAGGCATGCTGTACTTCCTTCGCTGCTTGCTTTTGGATCTTGCCTTAAAAGGCACAGCCCAAGCCCTAGGCAAGAACCTACTCTGGGCAGCTGGAAGCCAAGAGACCTGCTGTGAAATATAAAAAAGATAAAGACCTCTTTTACTTTCTTCCCCAGATGTAAATATCAGAAGCATGCTCTCTCTGTGCCTCTAGCTGCACACTTAACTTAGTGCTTCCTAAGAAGTTCTGCCTTCACCCCAATCTGGAGTATTCAAATTATATGCGCCTCTAGAACAACCCTGACTCACACTGACGGAGGAATGTGTCCTAAACCTGCACCCCCAGCTTCCCGAAACTTGACAAGTGATTCCAACAAGAAATAAAACACAATGGTAGGTGAGAGGCAGCTGCACTACTTTGCTAATTATGATTAGGGAAGCCTAAGGGTTGCTAAGGAGCCCTATTCTGTGCTAGGCACTCTGCTGGACCCAGACCAACGAGGAAAATAACAAGCAAAGAACTTTAATTAGGGGACATAAACTAAGTTATCATTAAAATAAATTAAAAACAAGTATGAACATTCTGTGCTTCAAAAGGAGATAAATGGGGAGTACATCAGAGGACACTATGGAAAGCAGGGTGATGAGGCCTGTGCTTTACATGCCACTAATAAGCAGTGAAGATACTTACGTCTTAAAATGAGCTAAAAATCTTGGAAAACATTGAAATTCTCTATCATTCTCTTTTGCCCCCTTCTCAGATAAATTAGAGTAAGATTTTCTGAAAGCTCTATGAACAGAAAATATCTTTTACACCCATCCTTTGCAATTAAAAAGGACAATTATAAATATACAATATAAAATTTATATGCACGTTAATTCATAATAAAATAGCAAAATTCATATGAGATCATGAAAGATGATCTTGGTGGCTTGAAGCAGGAACCAATTAGCAACTACCAGTTAGTTATCCAAAGCTGGATCACAGAGCAAAAATGATGAGAAGAGAATAGATCTTAGAAAGATGTCAGAGTTGTGGCTAAATAGCCCCCTTTAGAGAAGTATGTATGTGTACACAAAACTGGAAATAGGTTGGTTAACAATGCCAGCTTCATGTACCTTAAACAGAGTAGGAGTCTTAGGTACTCCTAACCTCACAGGGCTTATGGGACCATATAAGACATGTGACAAATAGCATCCTTAACATTTAGCAGAAAAATGAAAAACAAAATCAGCCAAAGTTTATGACTACACTGATAAAATCAAGCACAATGAATTTTAATAAAGTGGTATGCATACTAAGTATGATTTTGCCTGTGCACATGTACACTAACACATACACACACACACACACACACACACACACACACACACCCCACCACCACCACCACCACCCTTAAAAGAACTGAGAAAAGAAGGATATATTTATGTGGTCAATAGAAAAATGATGCTAAGAGCATAGTATAAAAGTAAGAAACAGTGTTTTCAGGTTTCTGAAGGAGTAAGGTTACCCATTTCTATGGGTAAGGTATATCTAGTACTGGGAGTAATCAGAGTACTCAACCCTGGAATACTCTTAGGCATATGAAACATCTGGCCCAAGTTTTAGGGGACTAGAATGAGAGAGAAAAGGTTTCCTTTCATTTAGGATCATGTCACTGTGAAGGTACGATAAACCAGTAAGGAATAAACAACCTGATGTCTCTGTAGTGGCTCTCAGCCACTGCTGCGTGTAAGGGGAGAGGGAGGGAGGGCGGAAGAAGGGAGGGAAGAAGGGAGTGGGAAGGGATGGGGAGACACCCTGACCCTATCCCAGCGCAATTATATTTAGAAAGCTCCTGGGTGATTCCATAGTTGACAACCTCTGACCTAAGGCAGAGTTGGCTAATGGCAGCCACTGCTGATTGCTATCAATTAGAATGCCTAATCAACTGGAACTGCATAACCATTGGCATGAGATCACTTTAGGGACCTCTGCAAGAACACAATTAGCTCAGGGAGATCCTAGATGTTCTCACCCTGCAGCCACTCACGCCATAATGAACAACAGATAAGAAATTGAAAATTGCACAAATCATAGTTCAGAGCTGTGAGGAAGAAAAGCTTCAACCACAATGCTGTCCTGAGATACAGTGAGTCACTCTTAACCTACTTCTGAATGTCTGAATGTACTGTTCCCATTACATTATGTGATTCTACAATGCTGACAAAGAAATATATTTTGAATGTGATAATTAAAACAATAATCTCAATGAAGTGGACATTATGAGATAATTGGCCATCCTCAGAATTTAAGCAAACTGCGGTAAAAGCCAAGGACACTCATCATCAAAGTCAATTACAGTAATTGCTTATCTGAATTACATTACTGCTATTGTAAACCCTTATGGGGAAAAGGAAAGAACGCATACTAGACTGGAATGACCTAGAAGGAGGAGTTCTTGTTGCTCTACCACTGGGCACTTAAGAATTCTGACAGGAAATTTTGCTGAGCCCTCACTCACAGTCAATGAAAAGAAAGGATTCTTTAGCTGAAAGGCTGCAACACATGATAACACAGAAAAACAAAGCGGCTCTAACTTGACAACACTGGAGAGTTCAAGAGAACAGAAGTCCACAGTGATCCAGAGGTGAGCTGACTATGTCCTTGTCCTTTGGCTCCCAGTATGTTGAAAAGTGAGGCTTACTCCAAGGTAATTAGGTGACCAAGATACAGGATTGCCCTCAAGAGATTACTATATTTTGTGCAGCCCTTGAATCCCTCTAGTTTCCCGTATGTCCATGCTACTGTCATGCCATACAAGACACTCACCAGAAAACAAGTAGACCCACCTCACTTCAGATGGCTGGCCTCTAAAACTGTGAGCCAGTCTTTTTCTTTTTAAAATACCTAGTCTCAGATACATCCTGACAACAGAAAGCAAAGAATTATAACCCATTATTATATGTTAGCCTCTAAAACTGTGAGGCAAGGAAATTATTATTATTTTTTTTTAATACGAAGCCTGCTGGGCTGTGGTGGTGTGTGTATTTTAATCCCAGCACTCGGCAGGCAGAGGCAGGCACATTTATGTGAGTTCAAGGCCAGTCTGGTCTACAAAGAGAGTTCCAGGGCACCCAGAGCTGTTACACAGAAAAATCCCATCTCAAAAAAACAAAAACAAAAAACTTAGTTTTGGGTATTTTAGGACAACAGAAAACAAGGTACTAAAACCCATTCTTATGTCTGTTACACTTATTTCCCATTAGTACTCAAGAGAATTCATGACTGCCTGCTGTCGAGACTGAGTCTCTCAATGAGAAGAAACAAAATCTCTGACATTCCTTCAGCTAATTGGAATGAGTTTGGCAATCGAAGAGTGTTACTTTAAAATTGTGATTAAACATCGAGACTTTGATGTTTTATATGGTATTCTCCCCCACTATACTAATGAAGTTAATTAGTGGGGAAGAATGCCATATAAAACATCAAAGTCTTGGTGTTCAGTGTCAACATCAGTCCAACTAAACAGTAATAAAAAATTAATTCTGTAAACTGCATTACCTTAGAAGGGCTAACCACTTCTGTTTACAAGCTCAAACCATAGAAGAGATATCTTTTTTTTTTCTTTCCAAAAAAATCCAGGATACTATCCACGCTGCAATTCAACTGTTCTGCAGCAAAGCACATCATTTAATGTAATTAAGTGGCTCAAATGTCACACTGAACAAAAGGACTGAGACATCCCATTATAGCTATGTGGATAACTATGAGGTCACCACTGCTGTAGGATAAAAGAATGTGGGAAATACAAAGAAAAAAAGCCACAAGAATGCACTGGAAGATGGAGTCTAATTATGTGTTGCTTTAAGTAACAAGTTTAGTTTCAGCCTCAAAACAAGCATCGACACCAAAAGCGGGAATGGGGGTAAAAATCAGACAAGCTATAAAACAAGAACTGCAAGCAAGAGGTTTTCTTAAGCCAAAATGCACATTGTTCTTGACCTTCTTTGATATACAGTGGAAAGCGAGAGATACTAGAATATGAAGATAGCGGGGTAGGCCTTCTCAACAGGAATAAAGCTCATAGTTCCAATGTGTTCCACTAAAAGAGATAGGGTAGGTCCTATTTTTATCTGGCAAGACCCCGTGAAACTGTCTAGTTTCTTGTTACTCAGAGTGTGGTCCAGGCCTGTATCTCTGCCACCTGTGAAGCTGAAGTAGGAAGACAACAGTTTAAGGGCAGCTTGAGCAGCTCAGTGAGACTCCCCACCCCATCACACACACACACACACACACACACACACACACACACACGCACACACTAAATACACCTGACGACAAATGCAAAGGAGAAGGAGGGAAAGGAGGTGGCAGCTGTACAGACTTGGAGCACATTCCTATCAAACTGACTAGACCAGCATCTGTGTTGTAACCAAAAATGCCTGGTTATTTTTTATTATTCACTGAAAATTTGAAAAGCACCTATGAGCTTTTTCATTTTACATAGAAGGAACCCCAAATTCCTGAAATAATGTAAGTCATGCATGTCTACAAATGGCTGATAACAGAAGTCAATTTTTTAATTTTAAGGATTTAGTTATATTAGAAGAGTCAAAGGAAAAGATGCCTAACTACTATGTTAGAAAATTAACAAGTACTTAACAGCAAGGTATCGAGAAGAGAGGACAAAGATGAGATGGGGTGGGGTGGGGTTGTAGGGGCATATGCTCAGGAGGCTTGCTGAAGATCTAGATTCAAATCTGACTGAAACAACCCCCCCCCCGCTTTTTTTTTTTTAAAGAAAAACGAAGTTTTACAATCAAGGCTACATAGGAAAACCCTGTCTTGAAAAACCAAAGAGAAAAAAACAGGTTTTGATTAGCATATACTAATTATACATGTATCAGTTTTCCTAGGACATTCTCATATATGTACATACATTTTTATCATAGACATCCCCTTTAATCCCCTGTTCTATCCATTCTTGTGCCAATCCCTTTCATCTTCTCAACTGCACCCTCCAACTCCAGTAATTCAAGTCTTTTTTCAGGTTTTGTTTTGTAACCTAAACAGTTTCATTGTGTACAGGAGTGTGGGTAGGGCTTGTTTACAAGAATTCTTAATAAACATAAAATGGAAGCTTGTACTTTCTATACATATTAAAGATTCAAAAGATATAAGAAAGGTAACAAAAGAAAGGTGAGCAGAGAGACAGAGAAAGAATGAAGGTCTGAGAATTTCCTCTTGATTTTTTTTTTTTAAGTGAGAGCAGGAAAGGAAGAGAGAGGCACTGGCATTCACAGGGTCAACCATGGATGACTGTACAAGATGCAAACTGCACAACTCACTAAATACCATAGGCATTGACAACTGTCCATGGCAACAGTAAACCAGTCCATGAAGGCAAAAAGAGCACATGGAAGCTCACTATATCACCTACAGCAGGAAACAACTGCTTCAGGAGAAATAAAGAATGCAATCTATACAGCAAGCAGACATGATGCGGAATTGCTGCTCACCAGAGTATTCATACCTCTCTAGCGAAATGTGAGTTGCATGAGGGCTGATACTTCACCTTTTTAATACTATATATATGCTTTAATCCCAAGCACAGAGCCTGAACCTGGCTCAGCACTAAGTGACAACCTTAGAAGCTTTCAACTTGTATCATTTGTAGTTTATTACTGTAAGCTAGCACTATATTAACAATTGCTACATTAATGAAACAAAACTGACATATAAACCTTACTCTCCCAGGGTAACCACTAAGATCTTACATCCAAGTAAAGTCACATTCATAGACACCTGGGATCTGAATTGTATGCCATCTTTTTGATGGATGCAATTTAACCCACGACAGGAGCCCAACATTACATATGTAATAAGCTCAAGGCTTTAGTAGTCAGTCATTAAGCATGTATTCTTGACAACAAGGATATACAACTAAAAAATGTTATATATATATATGTGTGTGTGTGTGTATATATATATATGTGTGTGTGTGTGTGTATGTATGTATGTATGTGCCTCTCATAAGTAACTTACGTCACATGTCTCAGCAACTACCTTTCCAGACTATTAAATGTACACATGATGCAAGAACCAACTCTGCTGTCATGGTAGAGGCTAAGTCAAGATTTATGTATAAGTCCTGTCCTTTCCTTAAGTGTTCTCTGCAATCATGCTCCATGTCTTTATGCTTTGGGGGAACTGACAGATTCATCTTGTATTAGTTCTTCAAAGAAATAAAATTTATATTGCAATGTTATAAATGAAACTATCAAAAAATACTCTGATTCCTGGATGAAGAATGACAGCAGCAGGCAGGATGTTACAGACCCAGGACAACAAAATTAATCAATTTAAACAAACATACAAAGGCATGGCTCCTCGAGAGATGAGCTATTGGGTTGAGGATGATGCATGTCTACATGAGCATTTTCTTTAAAAAAAAAAAATTAAGATTACTAATATACATAAATGGAATGACTGATATTTAAGTTCTTAATTACAGTCAATTTCTAAATTCAATGTCTCAATCATAAGATTACCTTTGATTTGACAGAATTTTTTAGGTCATAAGCAAACAAAACATTTTTAATTCAAATAAAGTAACTTTAAAAACATGCTCTCTTACATGCCAATATTCTGGCAAGCAGTTAAGTATAATAACTGACATTTAGACATATGACCTTCTGCTCAATTTAAATGAGTTATCTTTAGATATTCTGTGATGACTATTCTTATGATTTAAGTACTACATAATAAAATCCATTTTTCACTTTGCTTTGGTTCAGGAAATGCTTTAAAAAAAATTCCTCTCCAACAGTATTCTGGCAAACACTCTTAAATTATGTAATTCACCAGGTTCAACTGTGCTCCTACAATCACTTTCAAAGAAGATAGTTATAATACATTATCATTATAGCTATACAATCCATGCTGAATGCTCCTTGGCTGAATTCCTAACATTTTAATGCTGAAATTGATCTGTTTTTAAAACATCATGTGAAGGGTTTTTAAATACCATACAGGACCAAGCTCTTTATTCTAACCGCCTTAGAAATGAGCTTGTGTAAACCAAGGGGGGGAGACCCCACAGACCCTTTTCTCTAATCTAGCATTAAGCATATTTTAAGGAACAACAGGCATGTTTCCAAACAAACTGCTGTGGTATACAAATTACTCAGCATGAATAAATGTAACAACGCTTCTTGTATGAATTTAACACCTAGAAAAAGCTGACGTTTCAAAGTTGTCTTAGAAACACTATCCTTTGTGTGATCTCAAACATGGGAGGTACATGTTTGGACTCAAGCTACATCTGTGAAGCAGTCAAGTGCTGACACTGCCAATGTTCCAACATGACCATGAGAAATGGAAGGACATAGGTATGCGACATTATAAGGCTTCTACACAGATATGGGACCACCAAGACGTACACACATTGGGTTCCAAGCTGGTTCCCACTCAGGCAGATATTCCCCTGCCTCCAACATCACTGTGGCATATAGGCTGCAACAGCATCCATGACTTCTGACATTTACCAGAGTCCATAGCTGGGAGTGCTTTGTCACACTGATGCTACCTTTAGCCATACAGCTTGCTTTGGTCAATGGTAAAATAGCAGACCTGAGGCCAACAGAGGCTCTTCCTGGCTCCTGACAAAGTAAGCCTTAGCTGACTGGCTACTAGGTGGGTAAAAATGATACATTAAAGACACCCACCATTGGAGTAAAAACAAACAAATACTAGAATACCCAGAGTTGACTGGACTTATATGAGCAAAGTCAATAGAGCTTAGCCTAACCTGGATAAAAATCTCTCACTTATACTCTCAGCTAACAGAAAGACTGCTGAGATTTTTTAGTACTAAATTTTAGAAAGACTCTTTACACAATAAAAATTGGCATAGTCATGTAACTTGATGCATGCATTACAGGAATGCATGCCCCTTTTCTCTTTGTGAAATATCCATATTAGGAACCACTGAAAGTTAAAAATATCATAAACTCACTACTGTTTTGCCAACACCTTCTCTCCATGTTACCTCTACACATGGCCAGCACAAAATGTAAACATTTGAATATTAGCATTATTATGTTAGTGGTTAAATAAAACTAGTGAAATTAAGTGGCTGATTAAGATGATAAAAGCTACCCAGGGATGAAGTGAGTTTTAGAACACGGTGTTTCTGATTCTGGATCCCAAATGATTTTAATACCTGGATAAAATGACAAGGTCAGTGAGATTATCTATAGTTTTATCTATTTATGACCTACAAGACAAGGTTTTCGTTCATTTGTTTGTTTTTTTTTTAAAGCTACACACTGGTATAACTGACATAATTTAGAAAAATTAGCTCCTTGCCTGATTTCTAAATTATACTGGTATTCTGGGATTATAATAATGTAGGCACATATCTCCATTGTAAATAATAACATTTCCAATTGCCTGATACTTCAAAAGTAATTACTGGTATTCAAAACACGTACAATTTTGTGATTTAAAAGACCTCAGGAGGGTAGAAGTACCAGAACAATGAGAGCTGGAGGTCACTAGATTAAACATCACAGCAGCTCCATCATCAGTTCCCTGTATCTGATAGTAATTTTACATTTATGTTCAACTTAATTCTGTATCTCTTTTTCATTTACGCTCCCCTTTGAGTACATCCTATATAAAGTTACTATATTATAGAGTTATTAGTTCATGAAAAAAGTAGGCCCTCTAACAACGGCAAGCCAATCAGAAGACTTAAAAAAAAAAAAGCATGCAGACAGAAAAAAACTGTCTTGAAGACAGAAGAATACAGGTGAAGATAAGTCAAGTCAGTAATCTATACCACAGAATGATAGTTTTTCTGTAAAGGCCTGACAGTGCTAAATTTAAGACTTTGGAATCTGTATCATAACTGATGCCTTTCTTTTCTTCCTGTACCAGTATTAAGAGTGTAAATCCACTCTTTCTTCACAGGCCACACAAAAAGCAGTAGCAGTAGATATGGTCTGAGGCCACCATTTGCTTGTCCCTTGTCTACCCAACTAAAATAGAATATCATGAATTCTTGTAATTTTTAAATAATCTGGAGTCAATCACCAGAGCAGTTCTATCAAGTTCCCAGCACTACCTAGTTCTTAGGACAGACTCAACAGGACCTAGACAGGTAAGATGGTGGCTGCTATGCGTATGTGTCACCCAACTCTACCTCGTTGTACTGAATACTCTGAGATTTAAATGTGTGAGGAAGACCATGAATTGCTGTCTAATAACCTCATTTATCAGACAACCAACTGTTCATGGTTTAGCCTACAGAGAAGATGCTGGACAGGAAACTCCTGTCCTGGCTAACTTGTTTGGAGCAGCTGCCTGAATTTTCTTCCTTATTCCCCCTATTTGATAAGAATGCAACAAATAAACACCATAGCAGATAACTGTCATGGGAACACAGGGATGTGAAAAGCTCAAATGGACAAGATTTTTGTTTTCTTTGCCTCTTCATTGGAGAAACAATAACAAACAAGTGAATTCTGAGGCTAGACTTGGAGAGTGCACACCACAAAAGCCTTCAGGGCCAGATGCAGTTGAAATATAAGAAAAATCATGAGGTACTTGAGAGGGGCCAATACATTTATTATAGCAGGGTACGGAGTAACAATCTAGAATTTAAAGTTAATGCAGGCCAGGTTCAAGTTGCTAACAAGTGAGATTTTTCTTTTAAATCATCACATACCTGTGTCAATGTAGCTTTAAAAGTTAATATTCACTTACAATAGGCACTTTACTGCAGATATCAAATCTCAAGAACACATAAAACTAAGGAAGATTGGTATCTTCTGAATATTTCAGTATATGAGAGACATCCATCTGGGGAGGGCAGTAGTGGACTTTCACTTCTGCTGTAGAGTGCAGAACTCTGTTCTATGATAAAAACAGTACACTGTCTTCAACAAATGGTGCTGGTCTAACTGGATTTCTACATGTAGAAAAATGCAAATAGATCCATACTTATCAACCTAAACAAAACTAAAGTAGATCAAAGACCTCAATATAAAACCAGACATACTAAACCTATTAGAAGAAAAAGTGGGGAAGAGCCTTGAACTCGTTAGCACAGGAGACAACTGCCTGAACAGAACACCAACAGCACAGGCTCTAAGATCAACAATCATTAAATGGGACCTCACGAAACTGAAAAGCTTTTGTAAAGCAAAGTACACTGTCATCAGAACAAAACGACAGCCTACAGAATGGGAAAGGATCTTTACCAACTCTTTATCTGACAGAAGGCTAATATCCAGAATATAAAAGAACTCAAGAAGGTAAACAGCAACAAATCAAGTAATCCAATTAAAAATTGGGGTACAGAGCTAAACAGAGAATTCTAAATACAGAATATCGAATGGCAGAGAAACACATAAAGAAATGCTCAAACATCCTTAGTCATCAGGGAAATGCAAATAAAAACGACCCTGAGACTTACTTTACAGCCATTAGAATGGCCAAGCTCAAAAACTCAAGTAACAACACATGCTGGAGAGGGTATGGAGAAAGGGGAACCCTCCTCCGTTGCTGGTGGGTATGCAAACTTGTACAACTACTCTGGAAATCAATCTGATGCTTTCTCAAACAATTAGAAATAGTGCTACTTCAAGATTCAGCTATACATACTCCTAGGCATATATCCAAAAGATGTTCAAGTATACAAACAAGGACATTTACTCAACCATGTTCGTAGCAGCTTTATTCGTTAATAGCCAGAATCTGGAAACAACCCAGATGTCCCTCAACTGAGGAATGGATACAGAAATTGTGGTACATTTACACAATGGAATACTACTAAGCAATTAAAAACAAGAAAATCGGGCTGGAGAGATGGCTCAGCAATTAAGAGCACTGTCTGCTCTTCCAGAGGTCCTGAGTTCAATTCCCAGCAACCACATGGTGGCTCATAACCATCTATATTGGAATCTGATGCCCTCTTCTGGCATGCAGGTGTACATGCAGATAGAGCACTCATACTTTAAAGTCTTAAACAAAACAAAACACAAGAAAATCATGATTTGCAGGCAAATGGTGGGAACTAGAAAAGATCATCCTGAGTGAGGTAAACCAGAAGCAGAAAGACACACAATGTATATACTCACTCATAAATGAATATTAGACATATAATAAAGGATAAACATACTAAAATCTGTATACCTAAAAAAGCTAAACAAGGAGGAGGACCCTAGGTAAGATGTTCAAACCTCATTCAGAAAGGCAAACTAGATAGACATTAGAAAAAGGAGAAAGCAGGGAACAGGACAGAAGTCTACCACAGAGGGCCTCTGAAAGACTACCCAGCATGGTATTAAATTAGATGCTGAGACTCATAAGCCAAACTTTGGGCAGAGTACAGGGAATCTTATGGAAGATGGGGAAGATAGAAAGACCTAGAGGGGACTGGAACTCCGCAAGCAGGGCAAAATAACCAAAAAAAATCTGAGCCCAGGGGTCTTTTCTGAGACTGATACTTCCAACCAAGGACCATTCATGAAGATAACCTAGAACCCCTGCACAGATGTAGCCCATGGCAGCTCAGTCTCCAAATGGGGTCCCTAGTAAGGGGAACAGGGACTATCTCTGACATGAACTCAGTGGTTGGCTCTTTGATCACCTCCCGCTGAGATGGGGGTTGGAGGGGGGGCAGCCTTACCATGCCACAGAGGAAGACAATGCAGACAGTCCTGATGAGAACTGATAGGCTAGGGTCAGATGCAAGTGGAAGAGGATCTCCCCTAGCAATAGAATGGGGAAGGGGCCTGAGAGCAGAAGAGAGGGAGGGTAGGATTGGGAGGGGACAAGGGAGGGGGCTACAGCTGGGATACAAAGTGAATAAATTATAATAAATAAATGAATAAGTGGGGAAAAACAGTACACTGTTCACTGACTTGACTGATGACTTCCTTTTACTATAGTGGGTAAGTACATGAAATTATTCTAATTCAATCTCTCAAGGTTAATTTTAGTCTTTAGCTGTTACACAAAAGCTTAGAAAGTACCCAGGACAGTGCATCAGTGTTAAATAGGTAAAATGGAGGTGGGTCTTATCCAAGACCCCACAGCCAGTAAAAGGGAAAGTAATGTTGCTAGTGTCTCATTCACGAATGCAATGGAATTCTCCTGCTAAGCAAAGACATCTGGTGGATTTCATGGATTCCAATGGAAGCCTATGCAATACCTCTGGTTCTAATGCATCAGGTTCATCAAGTGAGAACCGGGAGACAAAAGCACTGAATACTGTAGAGACAGTTTATTCATGTAACTTAAAGAACATCATCTGTGGACCTCAATGTCTTTGGGATTTTGTATGTCTCTATACACATCTTTTCTGCCTTGCTTCATGCATCTCAAAATATAGTCCATACACTTAATCTCTGTAATAGAAATACTGTATAAAAACAAAATAAACAATTCCATGCATCTGTTTATCAGTTACATCATTCACTGTTTGTTATACTGAATCATCTACTTATGTGATATTTATTGCTATACATAATCTAACTTCCAAAGAGAAAAATATAGCAAGGTCACTGGTGAGGTATCAAGAGTTTGATGACTGCAAAACCCTTACAAAACCCACTTCTGATTCACAAGCAAAGCACATAATCCATGATTTGATGACACGTGCATTGTAAAGGCAATGATGGGAAAACCTACAAAACTCTCAAGAGGGATGGATAGCTGTGATGATGTCACATCTTGATAGTATGAGATAGTACAAGGCAGCTTATATACAGTGTCTCAATCTTGATAGAACCCACAAAATAGATATACTATTGTTTTTATTATTGAAGTAACAGAATTACAAGATTTCTAGTAATTTGCTAAATACCCATTTCTAGTTATAAAAGACTTTGTGTAGCCCCTTTCTATTCTGTATAATGTTCTTTACTGTACTGTGGTTAATTTATGGCTATAAACTTCTTGCTCTCACATGGACATGGAGGAAGGCGAGATGCATCTTCAAACATAGTAGGTAAACTGAAGTAGGCTTGTATGTCTGAAATAGCTCTCATTTATTCCAAATAGTCACATGGACAAGAATAGTAATTATCCTAACCCAAAACAACAGGGCTTCTGCATAATGTTTTACTAGTGAATAATGAAGGAGTAAATGTGTAATAGGCCTCATCACTTAATCCACCAGAGTGTGGGTTCACAAGAACTGACTCCTCATCTAAGGATAAGAAGACTGATGCCAGAGAACTGTGAACATGTGCATTAAAACGTAATAAGCGCACTCAAGAGTACTGTCAGTGGTAACAGAGGCAGTAATTTATTTACTTTATTTTGCCCTCAAAAGCCTTTATTAGGTACCAAAATAGTGAAGAATCCCACTAATTAATCCTATATTTAAAATGAATATCAGTGGGATTAACAGACCATCAAATATAGAAGTTAGAAAAGGGCATAAAGTAGCAATCCCTCAATATCTGCTCAACTAGGGCATTCTAGCTTCAAGAGTCTTATTCTATGACTGCTATCCATACAGATCAAAGTGTTTGGTAGAGGATTCTATCATCTCTGACCTCACTTAGGGTACTATGTAATGCAGTTGAAATTTTGGTTAAAGGAGATGCAAAAACCAGTAATAAAAGCAGCACTAAGGATGCTTAATGAATGTAAAAGGAATCTTAAAAGAGATTAGGGCTCTAGTTACAAAGAATTGCTAATATAAATGACTACATTCTTGCCTTTTTTTTTTTTTTTTAATGAGACTAGGGCCAGGAGAGGTGGCTTAGTGTACACTGCTCTTGCAGAGAACCAGAACCAGAATTTGGTTCTCAGCATCCACACAGACAACTCACTTTACTTTGTAACTCCAGCTCCAAGGCATCTGATGTCTTTGTCCTCCAGTCACCTGCACTCATATGTACATACACACACCCAAACAACTTTAAAGATGTTGGAGAAATGGCTCAGTGGTTAAGAACACTGGCTGCTCTTCCAGAGGATCCAGGTTCAGTTCCCAGGACCCACAGGGAGGCTCACAACCATCTATAACTGCAGTTACAGAGACTCTGATGCCTCCTCTGGCCTCCAAGGGCACCAGGCACACATGCCGTACTTAAGACATGCATGCAGGCAAAACACCTATACAGAAGGTAAAAGAAAATTAAAAGGAAAGAGTACTTTTAAAAACATCTGTTCTCATCCCCTTTTGTCAGAAACAAATTTGTTTAATTAAATGAAAAATAAATGAGGGCCTCACATATGCTAGATAGGCATTCTTATAGAGCTATAGCCCCAGCAATTTTTCATTTTGCTTTTAGTCAGGGTCTTAGTAAGTTGCCCAGGTGCTCTTAAATTCAATCTGTAGTCCAGGTAGGGCTTGAACTTGGAATTTTCTCCGTAGTATTACAAGTAGCTAGGATTACAGGGCTGTAGCACAAGGCCTGGCATAAGATTTGATTTCTGTCTTAATTCTTAGGGAATGGATAAAGAAACCTACCAAAAGTGTCAAGCCGCAGATCTTTTTGTGGTATTTTCAAAATGTAACTCATCACAACGTGCAGCCTTTAGCTTAATTCCTCTAGGAATCGTCCATAAAATGATACAGCGCTGAATCAAGCATTTCTCTGTGACTGCCACTCAACTATCCCATCTGCTCTATTCTATGTTTATTAAGATGTCTTTTTCTGAAGAGACAGGAGGAGGTAGCAGCAGGACAGAAAGGAAGGGCTCTAAAGAAAAACAAGCAACAGTATTTATCACAAGTAGTTGCTATTTCATCTGCACCCTAAATCTCCACAAGTCAGCTAGCATATAATGTGAGCCAAAAATGCTGGCAGTACAGGTATGTGCTTGGCATTTAAGGAAGCGCCGAAAAGATGAACAGATTTTTAAATTCTGAATTAGTAGAGACACTTAAGTTACAAAGTATTACCACTAAATTTAGCTCATAGCTAAAGTTAAAAAACAAAACAGCCATTATTTCATGCTTGTCCACGAAATAAAAATGATACCAAACTATAAAACCCAAATCAGGAAATTCTGTTACTATACAAACATTGCTTTAGACCTCCAGCACACTGATAAAGCTACCCATTAAACGCTGTCAGATTTCTTATCAGCATACATTTTAATTAATCAGATAACAGACTCTAAGCTGTATCTTCTGGAAATGAAAACTTTAACAGAAAACACACAAGACTGTGTGATGATAGTCTAAAATGCTGTGAGGTAAAAATGGGTCTTCATTCACCAGTTTCAAAGTTCTTAAACTGTGAAACACCCACAGATCAGTCATACAGAAGAAAGACATCTCAAAAGCACAACACAAATATACAAAAGCAGCATACATTTAGTTTGCATTTTTGTTGATTTGACAAGCATGAACTGGAAGCTGCTCATATAATAGTAAGTACTTTTATAAATATCAGGGTGCCTCTACCTACACAGCCTAGGCTACGGTTCATCTGAGATGAGAGTTTAAGCTACGCAGAGTACAGCTGGGTTACAAAGTGAGTAAACTATAATTAATATAAAATAATAAAAATAATAATAAAAAAGAAAAAAAAAGAAGTGATAAGGACAAACTCTAGATTTAAACAGATCAGTGACATCCTCCAGGGAAATGATGAGCCAGTTACTTCAACTCACTGTATCTCACTCTCCTCGTCTGCTATATGTGTATCATGAAAGGAGATCTTCAATAATAACTCATGGTATTTTGCCTAACAAAATAGAGTTATATTCAATATTGTTTTAAGTGGACTATGGGTTGAGGTCTAGAAATTACTTACAACATTATTTGTTAACATATTTTATTTGTCTCTCTCCCAAAATAAACATGAAAACCATGAAAAATTTCTAGATTAAAGCCAAGCAAAACAGGCTTTTAAAAAATTTCATTTCATATGGGATCAATATAACAGACAATTCTCTTTGGTATTTATCCTTTTTCAGGGATATAGCCTCCAGGTTCTTGAAGGCCAAAGTTTTCTATCAGCTGTGCCCTTTTCACTGGCTGCTGACATTTAAAGCATGCTTTCATATATCTTGCAGTGTTCTAAGAATATCTAAATTGATTGGAATTATACTTTTAGAACATTGTAATATTTTTTTACAGTATTTATTTATTTTTTGTGGGAATGCATGCATGTGGTAGTCAGAGGCAACTTACAGGACTAATCCTTTTTATTAATGTAATTTATTTATTTTTATATTAATCACAGGTTAGATACTTTGTATCCCAGTCGTAGCCCCTTCCTCATTCCCTCCCACTCTCCCCATCCCTCCCTCATCTCCTCCCTGCCCCACTCAAAGTCCACTGATAGGGGAGGACCTCCCCCACTTCCATCTGACCCTAGCTTATCTTGTCTCTTCAGGGCTGGCTACAATGTCCTCTTCTGGGATCTAGCTAGGCTGTTCCTCCCCGGTGTGTGTGAGGGACGGTTGAAGAGCCAGCCATTGAGTTCATGACAGATATAGTCCCTGTTCCCCTTACTAGGGTACCCAGTTGGATACTGAGCTGCCATGGGCCACATCTGAGTAGGGGTTCTAGGTTTTATCGATACATGGTCCTTGTTTGGAGAAACAGTCTCATAAAAGACCCCTGTGCCCTGATCTATTTGGTCTTTATGGAGCTCTTGCTCTCCCCAAGTCTTACTAACTCCCCCTATTTTCATATTATTCCCTGCTCTTTGCCGAAGGCTTGGTTGTGAGTCTTAATATCTGTTTTAATTCACTGCTATATAGTCTTTCAGAGGCCCTCTTTGGTAGGCTCCTGTCCTGTTGCTTGTTTTCTCCTACATTCAGTGTCCATCCCAACCTGGGTCCTCCTTGTTTATCTTCCCTAGGTGTATAGATTTCAGCATGACCTTCCTATCCTATAGGTCTATATAAGTGAGTATATACCATATGTTTCTTTCTGCTTTTCAGATACCTCACTCAGGATGATCATTTCCAAGTCCCACCATTTGCCTGCAAATTTCATGATTTCCTCCTTTTTAATTGCTGAGTAGTATTCCATTGTGTAAAAGTACCACAATTTCTGTATCCATTCCTCAACTGAGGGACATCTGGGTTGTTTCCAGGTTCTGGCTATTACAAATAAAGCAGCTACGAACATAGTTGAGCAAATGTCCTTGTTGTGTACTTGAGCATCTTTTGG
>CM053762.1:29128927-29221320 GCA_028658305.1 Pachyuromys duprasi
GCAGACGATATGATAATATACATGAGTGACCCCAAAAATTCAACCAGAGAACTCCTTCAACTGATAAACACCTTCAGTAAAGTGGCTGGATACAAAATCAACTCAAAAAAATCAGAAGCCCTCCTGTACACCAAAGACAAAAGGGCCAAGAAGGAAACTAGGGAAACAACACCCTTCACAATAGCCACTAATAACATAAAGTACCTTGGGGTGACTCTAACCAAGCAAGTGAAAGACCTGTATGAAAAAAACTTCAAATCTCTGAAGAGAGAAATTGAAGAAGATAGTAGAAGATGGAAAGATCTCCCGTGCTCATGGATTGGTAGGATTAACATAGTGAAAATGACCATACTGCCAAAAGCATTCTAAAGATTCAATGCAATTCCCATCAAAATACCTACACAATTCTTCACAGACCTTGAAAGAAAAATTCTCAACTTAATATGGAGAAACAAAAAACCCAGAATCTCCAAAACAATCCTCTACAACAACAGATCATCTGGAGGTATCTCCATCCCTGACCTCAAGCTGTACTACAGAGCAATAGTAATAAAAACTGCATGGTATTGGCATAGAAACAGAATAGTGTATCAACACAACCGAATAAAAGACCCAGAAATGAACCCACACACCTATGGAAACTTAATTTTTGACAAAGAAGCCAAAACAATTCAATGGAAAAAAGACAGCATCCTCAACAAATGGTGCTGATCCAACTGCATAGCTGTATGCAGAAAAATGAAAATAGAGCCATATTTATCACCTTGCACAAAGCTAAAGTCCAAGTGGATCAAAGACCTCAACATAAAACCAGAAACACTAAACCGGTTAGAAGAAAAAGTGGGGAAGACCCTAGAACTCATTGGCACAGGAGTCATTCTTAACTTCCAGCAAGTGGGTCAGGGCAACTGAACTCAGGTTGTCAAGCACTGTGGCAGCAGGTGACTCTAGTTCTAGCTGAGCTACTCCACCAGCATTCTCTGTCTTTTAAACTGAGTTCATGGGTGGAATGTTTTGTTCACTCAACCTACTCTCATTTGCATCCTGTTTGTTTTTTAAAAACTCTTAAGGTTATAAGGTTATGTAAGGTTTCCACTTAATCCAGTCCTTCCTCTTAGTGTTTTCTGAGCTAGCAAAGTTGTATTTTTACATAAAACAAATCTCAAAGAAATACAATGGGTGCTTACTTTAGATACTGTAGAAATAATGAATTTCTCTTAATAAAATTCCAAATTTGAGCTAAGCACATAAAGTTACATGCCGGACAGGAAGAAAGCAGAACAATTTCCAAGCACAAAGGTATCTTTTTTCCTGGGTATTTTGACCCACTTTTCAACAAACAAGTGTCTAGAAGTTGGTAAGAATAGGCTGCCCCAAATATGACCCGATGATTCCCAGAGCATTACAAAGATTATCCAAGAATGGCTTTCTACTTCCAGATGAGGCAATTTTCTAGAAAACAGATCTTTGCCACAACAGTCCTGGCCCATGTGGGAAACTGAAACCTTCACAACTCAGAAGCCTCTGAGATCTGGAACCTCATGGAAAATTCACTTATATCAACCTGCTGTCCTAGTTCTCCTATCTGCCAAAGGCAAATACTACCCTATACCTAACATGTACTTGTTTTCTTGAGCTCTGGCACCTTTGGCTCTTCTATTAAGAAATATGGAATCAGCTAGACCCTTGTTGGTCTGATCAATATAATTTTACATTCTGGTTAATTTGTATATGATAGAAGGTCTTCCTCATTCTGCAGCTATGGATAATAGCTATACAATACCACATTGATAACTCAAGGAAACACATGCCAAAATGAACCAACAAAATGTAGATCCCCTCGAAATCCCACAGAATTCCCTCCTTAAACCCACATGTTCCTTTTTTCACATAGATTTGCAACAGAAAAAGTGAAGTCAGTTGCTGCTGGTTGGTGGCCCTGGGAAGCTTTACAGTAGTAGAAAGACAAGTCCATTTCACAGATAATCGGATATGAAAATAAAATAGGTGCTCTGCAAAACACAAGGTAAACCACAGTCCTCTGCCGCCCACTAGGCTCTCAAGCAGGTAGTTGTTGGCCTCTCCTAGAAGCAGCAGCACACAGTGCTAGCAAAGAAGGTGAAGCCTTTTAAACCAAAATTTAAAATGACAAGAAGCTACAAGGTTCTCCCAGTTTGATCTCTGATTTCATGTATTTTGAGTAGCAAGTGATTTTGCTTTAAAACACATCCTAAGAGTCATGATCTCTGCAGAGGCTGAATGATCCTGAACACAAAATCCCTTTAGGAATTACACAGCTATACTTAATTCTATATCATCTTAAAAAATCTGTTTCATAGATTTGCTGTTGCAAAATTTTAATCTCAGAATAATTTCCCTCACAGCCTGGCCCATTTCTATTTTGTTTTGTTTTGTTTTTTCTATTGTCAATCTGCCTGTGGGACACAAGATAATTTAAATATTCCAAAGACTAAAGAAACCCAAATCATTTTTTAATTATTCATACAGTGTTCTAATTTATTTTATAAATTTTTTTTGTTTCTTTTTGTTTTGGTTTTTTGAGACAGGGTTTCTCTGTGTACCCTTGGCTGTCCTTAACTCACTTTGTAGACCAGGCTAGCCTGGAACTCACAGAGATCCGCCCGCCTCTGCCTCCCAGCGTGCTGGGATTACAGGTGTGCACCACCACCGCCTCGACTTACTAATTTATTTTATAGTAACAATAACTATGTGCTAAGAACAGACGCTTTGCCACTTAGTTGTTAAAGCAAACATCCCTCCACTGCTTTCCTCACAAGGGATGGCTATATACAGAAGTGGACAGGCCCCAACGTGTCAGCCAGCTAGCTTCCCAACCTTCAGAAACCAGGTTCAAAAAGTATGCAAAGAGCTTCCTTGAATCACCGTTTACAAGGATGATATTTTAATTTTAAAAGCAAAACAAGTATGAATACTTGCTTAAGTAGTGGGAAAGGAGGAGGAGTATCAGGAGAAGCAGCAGCAGGAGGGCTAAACCTACAGAGAAGGTTGTAAAATCCATGTGAAAATGTGCTTATTCTTGCAGTCCTGTTCACTGCCTTAGGGCACAGTGTCCCAATCTATTTGTCTTGGCCAAAGTACATTCCCCTTGAACTCATTCTTTCACTTGTGTGTCTTTTATTGTGTTTTGGCCTAAGGTCTCTGATAATTTTGTAGTCTAGCTGGGGCAGTATGTTATGTTTCTTATCCTCCTACCCTATTTTTTTAAAGCTTGTTAAGGATGATGAAACATCTTGTTTTGCTATATTTTTCTTCAAATTTTGATTTCCCCACCTCCTTCCTTAAATACCAAACTTGGGAGGAATGTCAACGCCCGAATCTCAGAGACAGGATACCTACTCAGTACAGAATTTCAGTATCTGTATCTATTTGATTCTCACTGCTGGAAGATAAAACAGGTCACCTGAGAACCAAAACCCCATAAGCTACATTCCACACTACTTTTTAGTAAACTGGCATATAATATACACACACATTTGCAATCAAGTCTCAGATCCACAACCGCTATTCATCTCCAGGATTACATAAAATACAAATACAAACACCTGGAAGGCCCACCTTAAAATGCCCAGTCAGTCTGTACTTAACCTTTCTGACTATAGAAATTTTTAAGATTTGATCCATGAAGTGGGTTTGCCAAAGCCTAACTACAAAAAGATACAATCCATACCTTTATTCACTTGTAGTGTGTGGGGGGTCTCACTATCTAAGGCCAGAAAACAGAACAGGGAAGAGTGTCCCAGTTTCTTCCCTTCTCTAGAACTGAGTAAAGTCTTACCAACAAATGGTCCTCTATAGAAATAGAACACCTTGGACCAAAACATAAAAAACAAAATTTTCACTAAAATATAATTTAGACAACCTGACAAGAATTACATCACCAAAGTAAAGTGTACTGCTCCAAAGGGCATTTTAATTCCCTAAACACAGTTTCCGTTTATATGTGTTAGTGCTTCATAAACATATTTCTAACCACATTAGTTATGAGAAAAGAGTCTGTGACAGTTTCCATTTACTGCACTGTGGTATGTTTTGCTGGCCACACTTTTAGATAACCTTCACATAATTTCTGAGACGAACCCATGAGTAGGGTCCTTTCTCTAAAGATGATCGACCTCCACTGTGCCCTGAAAGCAAACTCACTGGCTTGAGTGGATATTCAGGGCCAAAAGAACTACAATTTGGCCTGTGATAGTGAAAATACATATAGAAAAGAAGCTGGGGAAGATTTATTCAACATGAAATCTTAGAGCAGAAGGACGGTGGCTTCTCCAACATTCAATCTTTTTCAGTCACACATGCTGTCTTGTAATGTGCATTGATAATTCCTCATGAATAAAATGCCATCATTGTCATCCGCATCTATGTTGTTGACATGCTTTTGCTAAAAATACCATTAATTTTCTGGCTTTTTAACAGCTGAGTTATTCCACATTTGAATATACAAAAGAGTATTTTGTTTCAATGAAATTAAAAGTGTTCCAGTAAATGGCTTCCATTTTTCTAAGCTATCTTAGTATATATGGTTCTTAGTAATTCCCCCATCATGATGTCATGCTTCTCATCACCCAATCCAATTATTAAAAACAACAACAACAATACAGTAATACCATTTTTAGTTGTTCAAGGAGTCCAAAAACTATTTCTGCTATATCATTACTGCCTAGCAGTGTACCTGATAAGCAAGGTGAAATAAAATGTGGCTTTTTTCGGGGGGGGGGGGGCTCTTTGGTTCAGTGGTCTTTAAAAAGTAGATATTCATAATCAGCATACCATTTTCCAGTTTGGCCTCTAGAACACACACACACACACACACACACACACCCTCCATCTAGATAGGTTCCACCATCCTCATTTAAGTCAGGATGACAGCCACAGCTCCTGCCAAGCCCTCCTGGCATCTTACCACTTTATTTGTTCCCATTTGTATCTAATGCTTTTGTCAACAGCTGAACAAAAGTCAAAGCAAACAACCCATTGCAAACACCAGGGTAACAGCAACAAGCAGGAATCCTTCACAATTACCCAGCCCAGCTGCTCAGAGATTGGCAGGGGCTGCTTTCATTTACAACAATGTCAACAAAAGGCTGAAACCCAATAACTAGATGGGTCAATACTGCCACTGTATACCCTCTGGAGGAGGAACCGATGTTCACGTTCTTTGCTGCTTCCGCAAACATGTAGAATAATTCAGTCAGATGGACAAGTGCTTGTCTAATCATTTGCTATGTGAATAATTCAACAACTTCCCACATAAACTACTAAACAAGGCTCTTCAAATATTCCTGTGGTACTTCTAGCTAGTCAACCAAAGCAGAGTATAAAGAAAGAAAGGCAGATAGATGAAAACAGAAATCATGGCCACAGCTATTTCTGAGCGATAATCTCTGTTCTAAGAAGCCCAAGGTTTCACGACTGATCCTTTTATGTCTAACCTTTGCATGGCATTCTCACCACCACCTAAGCTTTACTAGGGAGAAGGTGTGTGTGTGTCACTGCAGAGCCCCAGGGAACTCCACTCAACTGCTCTTCTACTGGGTACAGTATGAATTCAGAGTTTGAAGAGAGCATTTTTAAAGTATAGTTAGGCTCTGTATACCAGCTGTGAACATAGTTTAAAAGTACTGGTTTCTGAAGTTTAAAAGTACTGGTTCCTGAAGGTATCTTAGAATTCCCTGGCCTAGTTTTCATTAAAATGATGTTTATTAAACAAATATAAATAAATATATATATTTTTTTTCAAGATGCAAAAGTTCCCAGAACCTGTCCACTCCCTTTTCTGAAAGGTATAGTTTGTAAAATAGAAAAGAAGCCAAAGAATCTGCCAAAGAGGCTCCTGACTTGAGGTAGAACCCTCTGCCATTTGAGCCCCTCTTGCTATCACCAAGAAAACATCCCCCACAGCTTTTGTGCACAAAGACTGTGCCCTCTGAGCTACGAGCCTGGGTATCACTTCAGAATTTCAGTTTTGGAGGGGAGGTAACCGTGATAGCTTCTCTACTTCTCCATGTATAGTTCAGATGGCATCTGCTCTCTATCTCTAAAGTGAGCAAATTTAGTTATTGACTTGAAACCAGCCTGAAAAGTAGAACAGTTATAGGAAGCACAGAACACCAATAGAAGAAAGTAGAAATCCTAAATGTGGCTTTCATGCCCTGTATGTTTTTTAAACATAATTCTTTATGCAAAGAACTCTAGATTTGTAGACCCCTGTGGTAAATAGTAAAACACCCAGAATTAAATGGACCTGGAGCTGTGAGTGAGTCTGTAAGCTATCAGTACAGTGACAGTGACAACAAGAAATACATATGAATCTGAACTATAGATAGAGAAGTAGAGAAGCTACAATGGTCACTCCCTCTCCAAAACCTGAGAAAGCACCTGAAAGTAAGTGAGAATGATCAAATACTGGCAAACCAAGCAAAAATGTTTCTTTGGAATCACCATGTTCCCCTTGCTTTGCTGACTTCTAAAACAAACAAACAAACAAACAAAAAACATTCAAAATTTGAGTGAAAGACATACATCAAGACTGGGCATGGGCAGCACATGGTCACTAACATTATGGCTAGTATTTGAACATGGTACTAGTACTAATGAACTCTTGCCTCAGCCCTCGTGCTCCCACTATCATAAATTAGTTTTATACGCATATTTTAAGAGAACTCAGGACTCATACTGGAAATTCAGGGAGATATAGACACAATCCACCAATATCCTTGATCCTACTCTGAAAGCCGCATGTTTTCTGTTCTATACTTTCACATAATAATGCTTTGAGGAAAAGACCATGCCTAACCTTTACTATGTCAACCAATGACACAGGACAGGTCTGTCTTCTAGATGAAAAACAAAACAAAATAAAGCCTACCCTAAACCTAACCCTGACCTAAACCCATGGTTTATTTACATTGATCAGCATTCAAGTTTATTTATTAATATCCATAGGTGTCAAAGGTCAAGAACCATTAAAGTAACTTTTGGCCACTTGTCTAACAAAAAGTGAGACCTTATCTCACTTATGCTTTTTGATATAAAAGGAAAACATTTGAACTGAGTGAATTAAATAATCTTCTCTCTACTCAAATGTTCTTCAATATAAAATGCGAAACAAGTCAAATAGACTGTGAAGATTCTTTTCTTCATGTATTTACTTAATGTTTTATTTTCAATAAAAGAAAAAAAAAAGACTGCCTCCATCATGATGGTATCTCATGCTATAACTTTTTTTCTTCCCCCCACCCTCCCCCAAGAGAGATCCAAAAGGCTGTAGAGAGAAAGAAAAAGGCACAAGTAGCAAACAAGGAAGAGTAAAAGGAATTGACAGTGACAAGAGTGAGCAGGACAATTTACAAGTGAGCATCTGAGATGAACAGGAAGAAGTATGCAGTCTGAGGAGCTGGGCCAATGCCAGCAAGGTGGGTGGCAGTTTGTAAAAGAGGAAGAGATCGAAGAAGTCAATCCTAATGGTTGCTGGAGAACCAAATCAAAAGTCTATTTCTCTTGTTTATACATGTAGTTATAGTTTGTTCTCTAGAGGACAAAAATGTCACTAGCCTATTTTGAAATTTTTGAAAATAAGGCCACACTATGTGACTACCAAATTATATTATCAAAACAAAATCCAACCTGACCATCCAATTGATAAAGCTGATTCGGACCACTGATAGTACTATATGGGGTTAGGGCTAAGCCAAGGAAGGACACAGGTTTCTCAGACCTTTCAAGGCACGATAACTAGTATAAACACAAGTGATTATTTCAATTTTCTCTGCAGATTATTCTTTTTCAGGGCAGCCCAATAAACTCAATGATGTCCAGTTTTACTAGAAAAAAAATTTTATTCAATTCCCCATACAACCAGAAAGTAAGCTAATAACATCCCACTGAGAGTGCTGTCACGCTAAATCCCTCTACTCCTGCATGCGCTACCAGGATAAATCTCCCTTCACTTTTCATTCCACCACCCACTCAGGGCAAGGCCCTGGGGACAGCTCCAGATTACCCTTCACACTCAGTGTCACAGGCCCAAGCCCAAGTGGCCCAATCAGTGCCAAGAAAAGAACAAACCAAGAAAGATTAATTCGCAGATGTTCATGCATTTCACATACACTGTGCCCCATGGTCCGTTGCTAGGGCAACAGGAGACCACCAGTGCGAGCTTTATTGGCTTTATGAAGTGCATCTCAGGGACTATAGTCCAAGAAACACTGCATAATAATAGTGTTGCTTCTCTGAAGCCTTGTTTTGTGTTTATCCACGGTTAACCTTGTATTACAAAGAGCACCCTTCCTTAAAACCTCCAACACTGAGGGGCCCCCATAAATTTCTATATGGAAACATGAAAATGTATCTCCTATAGTTCCAGTTAAGAAAAAAAAAAAAAAAAAAGCAGGGGCTGGAGAGATGGCTCAGTGGTTAGGAGTGCTGATTGTTCTTCCAAAGGACCCAGATTCAATTCCCAGCACCCACATGGCAGCTCACAACTGTCTGTAACAGATCTGACACCTTTACCCTAATACACATAAAATAAAAATTAAATAAATTATTTAAAAAAAACAAACCAACTCCTTTAAACTGATCATCTGATCTCATGACTAAAAAACAAATGAGTAAAATCTTACACCAGTTTGGAGCTCACCATATTAGTGCAGCCTACCACACCAGCACTGACCCCCAAAGCCAATACACACTTGCCCATCTCTCATCTTCCTTTTGCCTACCTGCTTGCCTTCTTCCTACCTGTAGCCCTCTTTGTCCACCCCTAAGGACTCAAAGTGCCAGGCACGTACTATCACTAAGCTCCAGCCCAGCCCAGCCCTCCTTTTTATTTTGTGATAGTCTCACCAAGTTAAGCCTCCACTACCAGGCCTAGCATGGTCCTTGTTTTCTATACATCCAAGGAGACCTGGCCTTTAAATATCAGCAATTTGCTTCAGCCAGATGGAAAGCCTCATCAGGCCCATCTCTTCAGTGTCATTATGTGACCTTCCTGCAATGATGCATAGTCTGTGTCTTACCTGTTATGGCCACTGGGCATATCAGATGTGACTAGTGCAACTAAAAAACTGGATTTTATATTTTTAACTAATTTAGGTTGAAAAAAAAAAGCTTCATGTGGCTATAATACTAGACAGTACAACCTCAGATGCTTACCTAAAAACTCTCTTCATAATTCAAACTTCTGCTTAATTCATATGAAAATATAATTTCAAGTGTATGTACATAATGACAGTCTTTATGTTCACAGCCAATGCTCAATGCTGGTTCCAAAAAGCCTCAAGCACTGTGTCCATCCAATTAACCTGGGCCTTTGTAAAACAGGCCCAGGGAGCAGGCTGCACTTCCTCCTTCAGGTCTCTAAAGCTCCTCCTACCCCCATCCATGTTAGGAGGTTAAAATCACAAATGTCACAACTCTCAGGGGAGTAGCACAGATCAAGTGTTAATCTAAAGGAAAGCTGTGGGTGAAGGGGAGAATTTGGGCTGGCAGGGTAAGGGAATATATGTAATGAAGAGGAGAAAAATAAAGCCAGTGAATAGATCAATAGAAGCAACAGCTTACATTCAGATTCACAGGAGAAAAACACAAGGAGACAATCATTTCCTGGGAAAAGCTCAAGCCTAATGAGAGTTTACTCTGCTCCTTTATGTGACAGCCAGCCCTTTTGTGGCACAGGCTACTGACTGACAGGAACCCAGGAAACCCTTAATAGGATTTCCATATTATTTCCAACACCTGCCCAGAAGTTATTTGTTTACAATGAAGGAGGCAAGATTCTCAAATCAGACATCTGCTTCTAGTTCAGGCATATCTTAGGAAACCATCTAGAAAGCAGCTTTGTTACCATGGTGACATTTTTATTTTCCTCCTTAGTTGGCTCAAAACATTAGCATTTCCAATTTTATTTTGTTTTTCAAAGGGCCAAATGTCACTCAAGAAAACAGAAGTTTTTTTAAAAAGCCAAACAGAATTTTCACATATTTCCAGAATAATTAAAATTTCCCTAAGGAGGACAAAATACAAAGTAAAGTGTTATTAGTTGCCAGTGGCACTTTTCTAAGGGTGAACATCACTAACTTGTTTACTCCTTCCCCAACTGGCTCTTCTTCCCCTCAAGTCTAGACCATCAGAGACTCAAAAAGTATC
The DNA here is from genome assembly GCA_028658305.1 of Pachyuromys duprasi. NCBI lineage: Eukaryota > Metazoa > Chordata > Mammalia > Rodentia > Muridae > Pachyuromys > Pachyuromys duprasi. Next base: position 29,139,116 of record CM053762.1, read on the forward strand.
AATTTAAAGAAGAAATTTCAAGAATCCTTCAGGATGTGATATAGTTATATAATGAGTCTACTTCCACATGAAAGGATTCTTCACACTTACCCTAGCCACATTCTAAAATCTCACTTAGAAGAACACTTAGGAATTTTTATGTCCATCTCGCTGCCTGCAGTTCAGTAGAGTGAGGACATGTAAGCTCTTCAGGAACACTTGCTGGGTGCTGAGGGGACGGAATATTAAACAGTGTCAAGAAAGAAAGGGGGACAGGTCACTCTGGTCCCTAGTGGCATAAACCTAGGCACAACACCAACCTTAGAGTAGTAATGACCACCAATGGAAACTAACATAAACAGGCATTGCTTAAGTCATAGCATGAGGACTTAAGTAGATATCCGGTACTACACTGTTTTAAATGGGGAAACAGGAAACAATCAATCACCTGGCAAACTTAAATCAATGTGTCAGATGGTCTTTAATAGTCGGAATATTAAGAGCTTGTAACCTGCGTTATCTGTCTAAGCAGGATCAACCCTGAAATGATTTCATTTCTATGAACAGCAGCTTATTTAACGGACCCAAAGCTTTGTGGAGTGCCGTCACTCTGGCCTCAGCTCTCTACCTTCTAACCCCCTTCTGCTCTGTCGTGGCCACTGCAAGGGAGTGACCACATATGACCAACTCTTCCCGTCCAATGTTATGATGCTGCTGATGCTGTCAGTGGTGGCCCTGTACGCAGACAGCTGTCTAGAGGTTTCTGAATCATTTCAGACATACAGACCAAAGAACACAAGACGACAGAGGGAAGTATTACGGAAGCTCAGAAGAGAGACAAGCAATAAGTTTCCTTCTAGGTGCTTTCTGTGTTCCCTCCACCCTGAAATGCATGAGTATTTTAAGAACACAAAAAAAGGGGGTGAACAATTCTTAGGAATAATTCTTTTGAAAAACTTAGGTATACTTTGAGAAATAAACGCTTTTGAAATTCAAGTACCAAGTATAACACTTCAATCTTAGGTGCCTCTGAAATATTTTTAAATGTTAAATATAAATGTATAATTTTTTTCAAGAGACAAAATACATTCTAATTAAGAAAATTAGAGATAATAAGCATCGAGATGAAAATGTCTAGTAACTGTTGGTTTAAGGAGGAAAAGAATTAAACTACCTTTACAAAATCAGCTAGGGAAGGCAGATCTGACAATCAGCCTACCCTGTTAATTAATATTTGTTCTGCTTCAGCAATCGGTGGAGGCAAGTGCAGCAAAACAAGCGTGACTCCCCCGCCACATCATTAATCCACTCATGCTCACCACCTGAGGACCAGCTGTGCCCTAAAGACATTCATTCATCTGTTCCACAAACAAACAATTACAACACATTTTCTGGAATTAGGGCACCTGTTACATTTCACACAGCTTACATGCCTGGAGGCAGAGATCAATTAATACTGCACAAATTAGTGCATCATAAACCAATTGAACAAAAGTTCCTGATGTTTGATAAGGTAACCAATAACAGTAAAATTCATGTTAAAAATGCCTTTACAAGAATGAGCAACAATAATGCTAAAATATTTCAAATTATCATTATATGTTGGAAAACTGAAAGTACTACATTAAACCAAGCCACCACCACCCCCAAAGAATTACAATTACATATGTGCATATTTAGTTAATGGCACGGCCAATTTCATTGCTCAAGCAATTATGGATTATGTACTATACTTTAAGACTTCATTTCAAAAATCACTTCTGGGATGGGATTGAACAAAACATAACAACTATATTCCAAAAGTACCTAGACTTACAGACTTGAGATGGAGGAAGGTTAAGTGACTTGTCCACTGATTGACACACAGCTTACCTCATACTAAAAAAGAGATTGTTCAAGAACCTAGCTTTGAATTCCTGTAAACTAGTTCACACTCTAGATGTTTAGCCACGTGCATATAACAGGAAAACCCTTTACTTATGATGGAAGGACACAAAGAATAAAGTGAATTATTTGCATGTACATGTTGGTGATGAACAAGTAAATGTTACAAAAAAATTAGATGAGTTAAAATTTGTGCTTCTTTCAGCAACACATATACTAAAATTGAGGGAAAATACAATACACATTATCAATAAATAGCACTCTATTTTTCTTTTACATTTATACTATAACATATTGGAAATGTAAAGCTACTGTACAACTAAAGTACTGGTTAACTTAAAGTATATTTTAATATATATTTAATGTAAACAAAAATCCTATTTTAATAGGATTTTAAGTGTACGTTAAATGCATGTTTCCCCATAAACTACAAATTCTCTCTAGCTAAAATTTTAGGGCTGAGAGAAAGAATATAATCTGTGAGGCAATGAGAAAAAAGAGGAAAAAAAAAATCAAAAGTTGGTTTGAAATGGGTAAACCAGATCCATAAGGATTGATCAACAGTAAAGGTACCTGTCACCAAGCCTGATGGCCTCCTAAGTTCAATTCCTGGAACCCACATAGTGAGATAAAGCAGATACTTGAAAACTGACCTCTGGTCTGCACACACACGCCATGGAAAAATATATGCACGTGCACATACACATAAACAAATGTAGTTTGTGGTGGGGAACACTGGTAGGAAATGCCTAAGAGTAGGCCCAGGAGATCTTGAATTCAAGGCCAACCTGGGCTACAACTGTGGAGATGGAGAGGTGGTTCGGCTGTTAAGATTGCTTGCTACTCTTGCAAAGAGTTTAAGTCCCGGCACCCACATCACGTGGTTCCCAACTGTAAATCCAATTTCTGAGGAGGATTTAATACTCTCTTCTGGCTGTTGTGGACAGCAGGTACACAAACATGGGGCACACACATAAAGTCAGTCATACATACACATGAAAACCAGCACTTAAAAAATTAGATAGTGTCACTAGAAAAAAAATTAAAGGGGAAGTCCTTTTAGATGAGGAAAGGGTTAAGGGTTATCACAAAAAGGAATAATGAATGAATCCTATTTGGATATTTCAAGAAAATAAGATTTGTGAATAGTCAGAGGAGTTTGGTTGCTGGTTAAGTATTAAAAATATTAGATAATTATTTCTTAAGCAATGAAAGGCATCATAACCATAATGTTAGTGCAGTGAAGAGGGCTCAGTTAAGAGCACTGACCAGAGTTCTGTTCCCAGCAGCCACAGTAGACAGTTCACAACCACATGTAACTCCTGCTCAAGGGGATATGACATCCTCTTCTAGCCTACGAGGGTCATGTGCATATCCAGCCCAACATACAAATACACATAAAAAAGGAAAAAAAAAATCTTTGGAAAAAAACCCCACTATTTAGATGAATGAGTACCTTTCCCCAAAAGGCCAAATGCATGTTACCTATTAGCTGCTTCAAAATACTTCAGTGATGAAAAGAGCTACATAAAAACACGGCTAAGTGCTATAGCATTTATACACAGAGGCTATATGGATAGGCTTTCTCTGTGCTCATCTGTACTTTAAAATGTTTCTAATTCTAACACAAGGTTAGACTAAGTTACCCAGAGGTTTCTTTTCAAGCCGCAACACATCCATTCCTCAGTGTGCAATACGGTGAGCATGGCTCCCGCCTTTGTGACACTTAACTAAATGTCCAAGAGGGCGATCAAAGAAGTAACCGGGGACTCTGAGGATCCCTCCCACCATTTTTTCCCCCTATAGGTTTGGAAAAACAGCTTTGTGAATCCAGTGGCTGTAGCTAAAGGAAAACCAGAGAGCCAAATCACATTTCCTATTCTGATAGCTTTTTTTCGGATTACTGATTACTGAGGGAAAACAGGTCTTAAGGCAAACCTATCACTGTTATTCTCATTTAGTTCTGATCTAGAGCAAGTACCAGGTCAGCCAAAGCTACACAGAAAAACTCTGTCTCAAAAATCAAACAACAAAACAAAACAAAACAAAAAAGGAAGGAAGGACAATGTGCCTTTTTAAAAGTCTATGGGAATAAAAACCATCATAACATGCTTTCCCAAAAAGTCTAACATGACTATAATACTCTAAAGAACAAACTGACATTCAGCTACCCCTCTCCTGTGACCTCTGCCTCCAGAGTCTTCAGTGCTTCCTCGAACAGAGGACATTTTAAAGAGCTGAACAAGTTCAAAACACAGGCCTTTTAAACACATAGTCCTTTGAGGCAGGAAAAATACACATACTTATTTGGGAGAGGGGGATGCAGGAGTATGCAGATTCTAGATCCTGGAACAGAACTTTGGTCATTACATCTTAATGTGCAAAGTGAAGTTAATTCAGGCACAAAACACACTCTCACCTGTAACACCCTGCTAATGAGGCAACTGTACTCTCCTGGCCTGAATCATACACTTCAGTATGAACATAAAAACAACCTTATTCTAATTTTCCAGTGATAAACCTTTATTGCCAACAGTGACTAACTGGAAAGTAAACAGAAACATATGATGTTTTACTCATCTGTGCAGAATAAGCACTAACATACAGATGAAGCAGAATAAAGAAGCATTGCCTTACACACAACTAAAGAGATCACCATAAAAGCCTTTAAGCAGAAGCAGAGAATTCTCACAGGATAAACACATAATATGCATACACACAAAAAAGCATTTAGTATGAAAAAAATCACATATAAAAAAAACCTTTAAAATTAAATGCAACACCTGTACTTATTCCAGTGGCAAATGATAAGCTCAATATCAAAGGACTTTGTACAAATACAGGCAAATGCTGCATTCAACAGTTGAAATGGGTTCAGAGGGTCAGGAGATAATCAGGCAATGTGCAGCGTACAGAGAATGGCCATATTCTAAGAAGGCCTATAGTATTTTGGGAAAGATATTTTGACAAAGTAACAAAAATCTTCACCACTTGTAGGGAAAAATGTAAATCCTTCAATTCTGATAGAGAAGGGTTCAAGGAAAGTCACAACAGGACTATGTACATAAATAAAATGGATCTTAGTGAAAATATGCTCACTCACTTGGAAGAAATCATTGAGCTGATCAACATTCCCTAATTGTGAGTTTGTCTGTTTCCATTAACCTTACCTTTGGTATCTATTTTCTCACTGGAGTATTAGGATTTGTAGACGCTGGATGTAAAAGATGGTATTAAGAGTAATTTCTCAGCCTTAGGTTCCTACCAAGTTTAGGCAGTTTGTTTGGTGGTGGTTGTTCTATGCTATTAACCCCATTTCAGTCCGTTCATTGAAAACCAGAGTGATGTAGGACCTTGATGGCTGGGAGCATTTAGATTCCTCCAAATGAACAAATACCTCAAGCAACTGGGAGGCTCCTAATCAATGACCCCTCTAGTGGACATTCGAGAACCTTTACCTAGCTACCTTTACCTATCATCCCTCAGTGGTACAATACAAAAAAATATTTCCTAGATTTTACCTATTATTTCCTAGGAATGAAAACATGGAAGAGAATGGGGAGAAATAGAACAGCAGCTGGCGAGCAACTCTACCTAGAAAACAGGGGTAGGAATTTAGTTTGGGGGACTGTCTACACTACTCTTAAAGGTAAAAGTAAATTAACAGTCTTGAATTTCTTGTCATTTTCAGGCCTTCCATGGGGGCTTACTGTTAATCACACACAGTCAGCAGATAACCAAGACAAATGAGGAAGGTGGCAGGTCCTATGAATGGCCCTTATTTCAACAGCACTACTCTACACAATGTTTAGTTTCTCATCACCAAGTAAATTGATTCTAGGACTCCCTACCGTGTTTTCTCCTTTAGATCCATATTTACATTCTCTATCAGTGTAAAAAAACTTCAGATGGAAGTCTGCAAATAACAGGCTTAAGAATGAACTTGGCTACTGGAGCTAAAGAAAACGAGATCAATAAAGCCAACAGTGTGTGATTTAGTGGGACAGAACTTCCAAGAGGGAAAGAAAAGGGAAGGAAAGGCGTAACTGTTCAGTAAGTGATTTTTCTGCTTTACTTAGCTTCTCGAGGAAAAGTACCTTAATTACCTGCATCTTTACAATGAGCCTAAATGTCTGTTTTATAAGCTGTTCTGAAATCTATCCTGTTTAATAATCGGTAGAATGAAGAAAACCTTTTTTAAGAATCTCTCACAATTAAAGCCATCCACAACTTTGTATGAATCATAATTTTGCTACCATATCAAAATGTTACAATGAGGCTGTGTAACCCTGCCCATATCCTCATTACATGCAACACTAATTACTACCAGCAGACTCCGATTTTTCTGCACGTTACAGGCTTTTAGAGGAGCTATAAAATTTTTCAGGCACCATTAATTTAAATTTGTATTGAAATTTTCTTTTGACAGATGGCCAAAAATTACTTATTATTTAGAGTACAAGAGCTGCCTGTTTGCAGATTAGAAGAGGAAAGGGAAAATTTTAAAGCTGGAAGGAAATTTATGTCATGTTCATTACCTGTTAAATGTTAAGGAGAATTATTCTGTATGAATGAATTATTTTATACTAGGGCAACATGCAGATAACTGGATCACTGGCTGCTACAAACCACTCCCATTCACACAGCCAGCCAACAATCATAAAATGTCCCTCTTAGTCAGGAACTTCTTACAACAGGATAAGGATGCTCAAGGAATAAGCAGCTGTTTTCTGTTAGCATCACAAGAAACACGTAACAGAATTAGCTATTATTCCACTTTGTAAACCTACAGGATAATCCCAGACCAGATATAGCACACTTCAGCCATGGACATGTAGCTGCCATTCAAAATAAATCACAAAACATCAACTTATTTCCTTAGTACTTTCTTCCAGCTTATGGAGATTCTGACACATCCAGGCTCACTCTGAATGAGTATAGATGATTTACAAATATAACCTACCCTTTCTTGTGTGGGTTAATATAAAATGTAAATAGCACAAAGTATATAGCGGAATATAAATATATTCACAATTATCTGTGAGTGGGGAGTCTTTCATTTAGTCCCCTGGCTTGCCTGAAGGTAAGCATTCATAAGCTACCAAGAAGTGTTTATATTGTATAGTATCAGTGAATACTGACCACTTTATTTACTTATTACTTCTAAAGTACATGTGAAGAACATGTAATTACACTGTAAATTTTTTGATGTAAGTACTGATATGAATAATATATAACAAAATATAGAACTGAAAATACACATTAAAATTTAATGTGTGCCATTCTAATTGTTGACAGTTGTTTGGGATTACAGGGGCTTTCAAATGGAAAGATTCTTGAAGGGCAAAATGGATATACTCAATATTGACTTTTCATTGTTTAAGGACTGTGAAAACAATTTTAATTTTAAAAAGGTTAAAGAGTAAAGTATCATTCATAATAAAAACAAAGAATTGTGTCTAGGATTAGTTTTGTATAAAGTTTACCAAAAAATGGGAAAGGTCTAACTAACCTAATGGTTCTTTACCTGAGCCAAGACCCCTTGGGGGGGGGGGGTCCAAACAACCCTTCAAAGACCATCAGAAAACAAAGATGTTTATATTACGGTTTATAACAGTAACATAATTACAGTTATGAAGTAGCAACAATAACAATTTTATGGTTGGGCGTCACCACAGCAGGAGGAACTATATGAAAGGATCACAGCATTAGGAAAGTTGAAACCCACTGAACTAACCTACACACCACAACATTTACTTATTTAAAACTCAAAGTGACAAAATGACAGTATCCATACCTTGGGCTAGTGTTTCAGAACTGGGTTACTACTGATGGGTAACACAATGGCATGTGATTTGCAACTGTATGTGCACATGGCATTATTTCCACCATACCTGACACAAAGGTGAACCACTTTCAAGTTTATCCATTTCCTGCATGATAGGCTGTGGTTTTTGTTCACATGCTATGAAAATCAAATTCCTTTACCCCATCTCATTCTGTTATCACGTAAGACAAGCATATACAAACTAGGCCCTGAATACTTTTTGTCATTCTCTATAATTTGCATATAAAGAGACACAGGCAGCAGATGAGACAAATTAAAATCTTCAGAGAATTACTACAAACTCACACTACACACTACAAACTCAAGTATTAAAAACGAAAATTCAATGTCGCTGGTGAACAGAAATATTCTTAGGGAAGGTTTTTGTCTTCCTGCTGAGCATAAACCTAGAGCCTCACATATACCAAGCACAAGCTCCCCCAGCCCAAACAGGTGTTTGATGCTTTGATGAACTGTTTTCTAATAAGTATGTATTTCTTATGAATCAATACATTTACTTAACTGAATTATTTTAAAGCAGTCTTTCTGCATAGTAAGAGATACTAATATGAGAAATCTAATTTACTGGTTAACCTTGTTCTACAAATCTGATCCTTAGAAAAATATGACTATTGTTTAAAAAGACCAATTACACACTTGACTACAATGCTGACCACAATTTGTTAAATGTCATCTACATTACTCTCTAAATATCAAAGAATCCATTATTAGATTTATTCCCATCACTTAGAATCCCTTTACAATATTCTTGTATCTGATTTTTGAGTCCTACCTTGATGGAGTCTCTGTCTGTAGGCAAAACAGCAGCAGGGCAGACAAGACAAAAGGAAAGTGCTAGTTAGTTTACATAAAATCATGCAGTTATCAAACCTAACCCTGCTAAATAAGAAATTGAACAGATGTCAACTTTGCTTTAAAGTTAATTATTAATATTATTCTAACAAGATTCACAAAGCACTGGTTCACCTTTGACAACTTCAAATGAACCAAAGTTAGCCATTCTTATTTATGTACCTTGTTGATTTTCCCACTTTGTGAAAGAGTTTATAATCATGAGTCAATTCTCTACCATGGCATTAAGATAACTCTAAAACAAATATTACAGTATTCCTAGTATCAGAGAAAGTAAATCTATGCCTACGTAATCTGAACAATTTGCCCAGGACTTAAACTCTGGTACTGACACTGAAAGAACAGTAGATAGGGCCTTTTTATACAAGCCGCACCCTTTCAAGCCAGCAAACCATTCCCATGCTAAATAAATTATCATGAAGGAATGCTGGAATTTTTTTCTCATTCCTGTGGTTAACTATTAAAAATTATCAGTAAGCAATGCACAAACATACAGAAACATTAAAATGTCTCTGTGCCATCATCTTTCTTTAGAGGAGAAAGAAGACCCACCTTGAGAACACAACTGAACTTCCTTAGTGGTTATTATTTAAAAACAAAACAAAACAGTTAATCTCATGCTTCTGAACAGCAATGAGTAAAAAAGGTATTGAAAATAACAAATTTCATCACTTTGAATTGTATCACCTCCATAAGACAATTGGAATTTTTCTTATTATGCTCTATAGATTCATATAATTTTCAAATAATAACTGATTTGGTCAAAATCAAGTAAGCCTTTATAAAAGTAAGTTTTCCTCCCCAACAATCTAGTTAAAGCTGACTTTTAGTGTTACACATAATTTAAAACAAGATTCCACTACTGATTTAGACTTGAGAAGCAAGGGATACAAGGCACAATCTGGTGAGATGGAAAGTTAGCTCAGCAGTAGCTAAGCAAAGTTAGTTCTTGCCTTGCATGTGTAAGTCCCTAGCTTCAATCATTAGAAGAGTAGAGGGCACGGGGGGGTGGCAAAACCTAGAAACACTCTGTGCCTTTTGGAAGCCACTAGGGTCAACCATGGCAAATGATTCCTTCTAAATATTAATCTACCTTCTGGTAGAAATCCTTTTATTTAGACACTGGCAAAATGAAATTCAGAGACAGAATCAGACGACAGATAATGTCACACTGATCCCTAAAGAATCACTCACCTCTTTGGTGATCATTGTCATGGTGCTTTTTCTCATCCTTAATTGGGAGGTGAGACTGACCTCCTAGGGCACTGGAGAGGGCCAGAAGTCCTGCACTGCTACCGATGGGTGGAATGGCTGGGGGCTGCAGCCCTGAAGGGTGTGGTGTCAGAGGCACAGGCAGACCATGTCCATGTGATAAATGCTGAGCTTGGAGTTGTTGCTGCTGTGAAAAATTAGACACAGATATTGAATTTGTCCCTTGTATACCCCACAAGAACAGGAGGTAATAAAAACAATCTTGTACCCCAAAATGTGTTACCCTCACTGTGTATCTTTTTTAAAGTTAGGGAGGGAAAGAAGGAAGACATGTATAACTGATGTGTTACTTTTCTTCTAAAACCTGGGGGTTCCCCCCTTTTCTTTTTTTTTACATGTAGGGTAAACAACCTAAATTTTAAAATGGTAAAATTGCCTAAGTAACTTTTAAAAGCTGAATGTTCTTTTAAAAGTCTCTTTATTTTGTTCTAGAATAAAAGGCAAAGGTCCAGCTAACATGTATTTCTAATCAAAATGTACATGTGAATAACTGTTAAAGCAGTCATGTTGAACAAGAAAAGCTGAAAATCGAGAAAATTAGTGTAAACAGTTGTCCCAGAACCACTGCACAGCATGCAGAGAGAGTTAATTTGAAAGAGAAAACCTGAATTAACAGCCCAGAAAAGGAAGCTGGTTGCAGCCACAGTTTTCTAAGCCCTTTAAGTGTCCTCAGCGGCACTCGAGCAAATTACTAAAGAAAATCCAATGTAGCAAGGCTTGGGTTCTCCTGTAGGCTTGCTCAATAATGCTGAAATAATTGGGCACTCTGTGCACGTTTAGTGATGCTCGAATGAAAAGCTAGAGGCCTGCCCTTGTACTCTTCTCTAGCAGCTGACTTTGTGTTGTGACAGGTTTATTTGAGTGGGACCGTGATGCATGCACCAGTAACTACGCTGACAAGAGTTTAAAGTCATTTTTACCAGTACACTGGCAACACATAGAAAAAGCCCTTAAGAGGTTGGAATGGGAGTGCTTGACCTCAACAGAGACTGAATCAAGCCTGACTAGAGGAGCCACCGTGAGTAGGTTTGCTACTTCTGAATGGGAAAGAGAAAAGACAAGGGAGAATGTTGAATTAAATACACCCCTCAACAGGAATCTCTTCAACTCAAACCCTGCAGAACAATTGTTGGGTAATCCTAAGACTAACATTTGTAGTCACTAAATATTAATTACTGCTTTTAAATCACTTTTTAGGCTAAATCTCTAACAGCCAAAGCACTCCTTCTATAATTTTCTTTCTTAGCATGATTTCACTAAATCATTTTCAAAAATGAAATTATTCTCTAAACAGAAATTTAATAGCTTTTTTTGGTATTTCAAAATAAAGGTAATTTTTTTTCCCTCTTCAAATTACTTTCTTTTTTCTTCCTTTCCTCTATGACTTCCTGTAGGAAACTAAAATATAGCATTAATCAGTTCTTTTCTCCTGCTGACTGCATCTATCCTCTGGTTCATACACTTAACATATAGCAAGTTAAGCTAAGGTATACATACACATGCAATAGAAAACAAAAGCAGCACCCAGATCCTCCATTAGCCTAACCTCATACTCCATGTACATAAAAGCTTTTCTAACTGCAGTTTTCAAATTAGATGTTTCCTCCCTACTGGTTGTTCAATGCAGTTATCAGCCTTCAAAGCATATACACATGAAGAACGAAAACAGACTCTGCAGTTGGAGATGTGTATACATACCCACAGAAATACATCTAGCAGGTATCTCTCTCTATCTTATCTGTGCACCCATACACACACATATCTGTGATCATACACACATATGTAGGTATAATAACAATAATAATAAAGAAGCTATCAACTTGAAAGTAGGGGGGCATGAGAGGGGTTTGAGAAACGTCAGCTGGGAGAGGCAGGAAGGAGGAAAATGATGACAGAATTCTATTTCAATTAGAAGCATATAAAAATCAAATACAGTTTTTCGTTTGAGTGACCCAAATCATCTCCACAATCCTTTAATGTTAATTTAGTTGTGACCAAAAGTATCCAAGCAAAGTTGGATTTTCAAAATACGTAGAAAATTACTTACATGATTTATACAGGAATTTAAGTAAATATAAGTCAAATTTATCTTAAAATCTACTTCAATTTGTTGTCAAACTATTCCAATTCTCCTTTTCCCCCTAAATTCCATTAATATTTTATTTGTATAAAATAAAATATTTTATAAGCCTGTGGCTGCTTATATCTCTAAGCTCAACTGGCAAATAATTACAAGCACCTGAGTATGTATTTCTTTAACTGCTGGAGTCTCTAAATGACTTAAAATCTTCAGACACAGAAGCTTATGTAATGTTTTACAAAATTTACCAAACTAAGAAAATCATCTGATATACTGAAGAATATCTGTTATAACAGATGATAAAAGAAAATGATAAAGAGAAAACCTCAGTCTAAATGAGTAACTTCAGGGATTCCAGTGTTTTGTTCTTCTCTCCAAGGATAATAAAGATTAAAGAAAAAAACAAAAATAAGAAAAAAAGCATTAACTACCTTATTTTTCTATTCAACTAGGACCTTTTTAAAGGCAGAAAATATATCCCAGTCTGTCTCACTGTACAAGACAGTCACAGTAAGCTTCTTGGATCCCCAATTTGGCCAACTCTCTATCACAATAGCTAAACTGGAGCCTTATATGCCCTTCCTCCTTTATAGGCAAAGATTCACCCAAATACAGTGAGGACCAAAAAGGAGGGCAGAGGCTTGACAATACTCTAATAAAATGTCTTTGAAAGATATCCTATGGTTTTAAAAACAATACACAACCCCCAAATAAAAAAGTTTAAACCTCTTAGCATTCAACATCTTCCATAAAACTACCATCAATTTAACTATAAACTACTATACAACAGCCAGGGACTTTACCTGAAATACCAGTCAACTGAGTGAGCTCTAAACCTCTGTATCTTATTACCACTAGTCATCATCCACACACATATATACTCAATAATATGTCTCTGTATACTTAAATGCCTCACTCTGATTATACTCAATCACTCTGATTCTAAGTGCTCTAGCATTGCCTCTAAATTCTGATGGCATTTGAGGACAAAATCATTTAAATAATATCCTATAACCCAAGAAAAATCAAAGATTTATATATAGGGACAGCTAGATGTAAATGCATACGCTAACATTTACAATCTTTATGAATGGAGCTATTTTTTTAAATCTCAAAGTACTAGATATTTCTAATTCTTACTATAGATTATCAACTAAGGTTAGCACCATCTTATAAGCAGATGAATTCACTTTATTTTCTCCTAGTGACCCAAACTTCAAAATTTAAAATACAATCAGAAGAAATTAAAAAGTTAGCTGATCCTACTATAATTTCCATTTGTGGCAATTTAAAAATAAACAACTACAATCTAAAATAAGCAAGATTCATAGCATAATGATGAAACTTAACAGCTAGTACCTCTTTACATAAAAACTAGGGGTTTGTTTTTATTGTTGAATTTCTAATTTTCAGTGTAAATTTCAAATTTCTTAAAGAGAACTACCAAACTTTCCTTAAACAAATGAACTCAAGATAGTCATATGACTATATGTTTAAAGTTGTTGGTTTTTTTTTTTTATTTCTACTTTTGCTCGTTTTGTTTTTTGAGACAGGGTTTCTCTGTATAGCCTTAGCTGTCCTTGACTCACTTTGTAGACCAAGCTGGCCTTGAACTCACAGACATCCACCTGCCTCTGCCTCCCCAAGTGCTGGGATTACAGGCATGCACCACTGCACCTGGCTTGTTTCTACTTAATAAATAATTCCCATCCACTCTTTGCCTACTTTCCACTAATGGTAATGTATATGTAATATTTTACAGAATTTACCAAACTGAGAATATTAACACTTGCACATCACTGTTACCCAAACTTCCAGATCAGATCTCCCTGCTTATACCACACCAATGCACCTGTTCTGCTCCAGAACTAAAGCCATGATATCCTATTCATATTTAAAGAAATTCTACGTTTTCATTTATTAAAAAAGTCCTTAAGTGGGGAGGGGGGGGATGTTTTCTGTTGAAAAGACAGAAGTGAAATGGGAAAAAATAAAAAGTCCTTAAAGATTTGGGATGGTTACATTAGAAATGGAAACGACAAATTATAGTCCTATTGCTACATAGCATATACTTTAAATAGGTTTAGAGATGAAATGGGCCACCATAAACTCATCTCACATGTCACTCATTCCTACAATTAAAACATATTCGTTAACAATTAAACATATTCATTATTCTCCACAATGAAATAGTTTTTATTAAGTATTTTCTTTTTTAATTTATTATTTATTATAATTTATTCACTCCGTATCCCAGCTGTGACCCCCTTCCTCATCTCCTCCCAGTCCCACCCTCCCTCTTCTCCCCCTATGCCTGTTCTCTAGTCCCCTGATATGGAGGTCCTCCCCTTCTCATCTGACCCTAGCCTACAAGGTCTCATCAGGCCTGGCTGCATTGTCTTCCTCTGTGGCCTGGCAAGACTCCACCGTCTAACCCCCAGGGGTAAGTGATCAGAGAGCCTGCCACGGAGTTCATGCCAGAGACAGCCTCTACTCCCCTAACTAGAGAACCCACTTGGCGACTGAGTCTGTGGGCTATAAATGAGCAGGGGTTTTAGATGCTCTCCATGCATGTTCCTTGGTTGGGGTATCAGTCTCTGCAGGGACCCCAGGGCCCAGTTGTTTTTGGTCTATTGCTCTCCTCTTGGAGCTCCTGTCCCCTGCAGGTCTTTTAATCTCCCCCTTCTTTCATAAAATTCCATGCACTCTGCCCAAAGTTTGGCTAAGGGTCTCAGCCTCTGCTTTGATACCTTCATCAGTAGAGTCTTTCAGAAGCCCTCTGTGGTAGGCTCCTGTCCTGATCCCTGTCTTCTCCTGCTTCTGATGTCTCTCATGCTTGCCCTTCTGAATGAGGACTGCGCATCTTCCCTAGGGTCCTTCCTCCTTGTTGTTTAGCTTCTTCATTATTAAGTATTTTCAAAATATAAAACCACATATAAAATAATATTTAACATGCCACCAAAAGGTGTATAATAAATTCAGAACTCAAATATTCCAGCTGATTTTCACAGCAGTATAACGGGCTATTTCCTGTCATTAGTGGCCATTTTCTAAGTTTGATTCCAAGTTCTCACCTTAGGAACTGTCCTAGAACTAGAGCCAGCATTAGATACCATCTTCTTTAAATAAAACTCATGAGTTAAATTTAACTCTAACACTTCCCTTCATTTAAAATGATGGTCTTAATGAATTAAGTATCAACTGACATTCAAGAGTTAAATTTTAAAAGGAATCTGTATTATGACTCCTTCTCAACAAAAATAAATCATGAAAAGAGTAGGTTCTTTGCTGCTACTACCTATGATTATCTATGACTGCCAGTGACTGATTGCATCTCTACCCATCTGTGCTCACTGCAAATCATTAACCTGTAAAGGCTTCCTACTTAAATCTCTCACAATAGATAAAATCCTCTCCTTTAAAAGATCAAAGGAAGAGCAATGCATATACAGAATATAGACATAGATTTATTAAAGTAATTCAACACAAATTACCACTCTGAAAAGTACAAATCAAGCTAAAACAAAAACAAAAAACCTGTTAACTTTAGAAGAAATAACTCTCCCATCAAGAAAAAAAAAATCAATGAGGACGGCATAAACTGTAGAACCAATTCAACAATAAATGTATTTTATAACCATCATAACCACCAAAGTCCCATGAGACCAAAAAAAAAAAAACTTAGAAAAATTCTTTTCATTAATTTTTGGTAGGCCATACTTTTATTTGTGTGCCTTGTTTCACTAAATACACTAAAAATAAAACAAAGCAGAAAAGACATGAAAAGGGGAAATTTATTGGGAGACAGAGAGGTGATAAAAGGGACTAATAGGACAGACCATGATAAATGAATAGAGGGGTGAAATTATAAAAGAATAAATTATTTCAATGATAAAAAATAAATTATGTCTGCTTCTCTCCTAACTGGCCATTCAAGGAAATAAACATTAAAATACAGCAAATTTTAAACTCAGGCAAGTGCCCATCCCCAGCCCAACCCAGCAAAGGTTTTCTTGCTCATTACTACACCCTTCAAGTCTACCAAAGTCTCAACAGCAAAGTTCACAAACACCATGCATCTTCATTAAAAAACAACAGAATCCTAGTAGCAATGAGCATCCTTAGGGCCCATAACTGGGTTCCTCCCTAATATCCTCCTAGCATCTCAGTTCTTCAAAAAAAAAAAAAAAAAAAGAGAAGGAAGAGAAGTGAAGGTAGGAAGAAAGAAAACGAAGGGGGGAGCCTTTGCTGGAGAGCAAGAAATCTATGCACACAATCAGTATCAGAAGGACAGTGAGCCAACTTAAATAGTTCCCACTGGCGATAAGGACACAGCTTCACAGCATCATAAAAGACGGCTATAAAGGATTGTGATGTATTGCTATTTTTGTTCATTTGTTTATTTAATATGCACAAGTTCTTCCTTGGTAACTTGAAAAACAAGTGGAGGTACAGACATTCTAGTCAATGGCGAGAGAATGGCTCCCAGGTTTACACACTCTCAAATCCAGAGCTCACTGGCACCAAAGCACACAACCATCCCTCTTCCAGCCAGTCACAGAGCACAAATGATCTGATCTAGCTGGAAGAAACTATACCAGGAAAGAAAGGAAGACCGAAACAGACCTTAAGCAGTCAGAAGGAGGGACCATGTTATGAACTGGACAGAGGTAACGTAGGTGCCACCTGACTTGTGGAAAAACAAACAAAAACAAAACAAAGCAAAGCACTGTTTTAATAGAGACAACACTGGTAACCCATCTCAACTATGGGACTGGGCTGAGTCTGAGAATGAAGGTAGTTCAAGAAGCATTACAAGGATGTGGTACCAGAACCATTCAGTTGGCTTCCTCATCATCTATGAGCAAGAAACAGTCACCCCATGCTTCCAAGCTTGTTTCTTATGTGACAATAGAGTTATAACATCTATTTCCCAAAGTGGCTGTATTATAACATACCTGTTCTTACTACTGAAAAGGGGCTTCTACCCTCTCTCAAAATACACATACACACAAAAGAAGGGAAGGTGTATCAGCTCTTTCCTATTCTTATGATAAGGCCACCACAGGATTGAACCTCATTTTCAAAGGATATTAATTTAAAAGGATATTACTTCCTCATTCTGAATTAATTCAGAACACATAATTATTAGATACAAAGTTGTTAGGAAATAGGTTATTTAGTATCAAGAATCACTCCATAGATCACTTAGCTTCCCCATAATATGATAATTAGAAATATGTATCACTATAGTCGTAGTATTCCTACTTAGAAACAAAACAAAACAAAAGCCTTAGCCTGCCTGTAACCTTGAAAAAAATTAGAAATCACCAAACAAATTCAGAATATAGAAGATTCCACATGACTAGTTTAGAATCTTTACAATGAAAATAAAACTATTCAGCAAAGTGTGTTTGGGAACTACTTCAGAGTAAAGGATGAAAAGAGATGGAAAGAAAAGTGCTTACATATGAACCCTGAATTAGAATGCTACAAAGAAAATAATGCTAACAAAAATGCTAAAAATCATTCTATGGACAGTTGGACATAAATGATGATAAACTCTCATATTGCCTAATGGAATATGTTAACTGCATTACCCAGAAGACAGCCTTGTCCACAGAAGATACATAGTTAAGTATTAATGGTGAAATACTGTGACTGTCTCATTTTTGAGATGTTCAATACTTGAAGAAGTGTTTGTATGTGTGCACACAAGAGCAAAAGCATGAGAAACAAAGTATCACCTGGCACATTTCCATGAGTGTCCAGTGCTTGTTTCACTATTTATTAAAGTTCCCTGCATCTGTGGGGCATGGGGGACAAAGCTATGTCCTGTGTACTATATAAAGTCTTTGCACCCTTCTCTCCAGCCTTCCCTTTCACTACCACTCTGTGGGCCTGAGAATTTTATATTCCTCACCCATCTCCTTGGCCTGCTACTCTGGCTATTCTAGTACCTTCATGGCCTAATATGATGCCTGTGTCCTTTCCCCAAACCTTTGAGGGAATTTATTAACACCGAATTGGTTTTTAGCCTTTACTACAGAATCTAATTCTAAGCAAACTAATAACGAAGCCTTAAGGTATTCAAGAAAAAAAACACTTAACACCTCAAACTGACAACTATTTTCTGAGTTTTAGTTACTGAAGCCACCAAGTCAAAGGACTATGATGAGAGAGCTTTCTGTGGTTACTTGGAACACTCTTAAAATGACTACATTTAAAAAAACAAATATTTCATATTTAATGATTTTGATCTGAAAATATGAGAGGTAGTTGGAACCTTAACCTATCTAGATAGCTTCTTTGTTGCACATTTGTGTGTTGTACACATATTTTTATATATATGAAAAATAAAAATAAATCTTTACTCAAACACAGATCTACTCATAAATCAGAAAAAGTAAACTTTACTTTAGCATATATATATATATATATATGTTATAGAACATATATATTCTCTCTATATATATATAGGTAGTAGAATATAAACATGCTAAACTAACACTATATGTACCACTCTATAATATTTTCTATTCTGTATCTTTAATAAAATCCTAAGAGAAAGACTAATAGCCACTGGATTAACCTTGCTTATTTTGAACTTTGCAGGCAAATGGATCATCCTGAGTGAGGTAACCCAGAAGCAGAAAGACACGCATGGTATATACTCACTTATAAGCGAATATTAGCCATATTATATAGACTAAACATACTAAAATCTACAGACCTACTTAAAGAAGCTAACCGAAAAGGAGGACACTAGGGAACATGCTTAATCCTCATTCAGAAGGGAAAACACGATAGATAGAGTGTGGAAGCTGTTGAAGAGAGGGAACAGGATGGGAGCCTACCACAGAGGTCCTCTAAAAGACTCTATCCAGCAGGGGATCAAAGCAGATGCAGAGACTCACAGCCAAACTTTGGACACAGTGAAGGGAGTCTTAAGGAGGAAAGGGGATATAGAAGGACCCAGAGGAGACAGGAGCCACACAAGGAAACAAAACAAAGCCAAAATAGCTGGCCCCAGAGGGGACTGCAGACAAGGATGCATCAACCAACATCCATAGAGAGGACATAGATCCTGTGCTCAGATATAGCTCAGATAGCTCAGTCTCCATGTGGGTTCCCTAGTAGGCGCAGAAAAGACAGTCTGACATGAACTTGGTTACCTGCTTCTTGACCACTTCTCCCTGCTGGGATAATCTAACCAGCCCACAGAGGAAGAGGATCTAGTCGGTCCTGATGGGACCTGACAGACTAGGATCAGACAGTAGAAAAGGACTTTCCCTATCAGTGGATAGGGAAAAGAATAGGGAAGAAAGAGGGAGGAAGGGTAGGACTAGGAGGAGATGAGGTGGCTACAACTGGGATACAAAGCGAATAAATTGTAAATAATAAGAAATGGAAGAGGAGGAGGAGGAAGAAGAATCACATTTTCATTTCCTCCCTAAGAACAATTTGCTATCCTAGTACAAGCTGTTGCGTCCAGTAAGCTCTCTTATCTGCTAACTCTTGATATAGAAGTGTATCTATGTCTGAGTACTTTATGGATTTATTTATTATTATTTTGTGTGTGAACATTAGGCTCCATGTATGTACATATACCATGAGCAGACAAGAGGACAGAATAGAGTGAAGGATCCCTGGATCTGAACTTACAGAAACGTGTGAGCCATGATGTAGGGACTGATAACCACCAGGTCCTCTGCAAGAACACCATTAACCTATCTCTCTAGCCCCTACGACTGAGTACTTTAAATCTTAGAAAAAAATTTCTTAAGTAGGTCAAGGGAGGCTCAAAGCATGAAAAGAGAACTGACAGTATTTATTACTCAGTCGAAATAAGAAACTATTCCTTAAACGACAGTTTACGGAAAATGAAAAGGAAAAAGCTAGAAACTGGGAACAGGAATTTATAACACATAACCAACAGATGCTCATGATCCTGATAACAGTTACAAAGCAACTAAAATTTTGGCTGAAAAATAAAGTTTGCCTTAACATAGCCTAAAAAGACTATGTTATGATAGAATAAAAAATGTATTTAATCATTTGACCTTCATAATTCCATGCATAGAATACACTGAAAGCAACAAGAAAACAACTAAAAGAATTCGGGAACTCAGATCAAAACGGCATAGTGTTTGGATGAGGGCTCTAGCAGTAGGCAATGGAAAAAAATAATTGAGACTTTTTTATGAAGACAGTTCAAAAGACATGGTTGAGTCAGGTTTTAAGAATAACTTAGGGAACTAAGGATACCTTGAAAATTAGACCTCACATAACCACACAAATCGAACCAATCACATAGGGCAGAAGAGAAGATGGAACAGAATTTTATCTTGTTTTTGTAAATAGAAATGAAGAAATAAAGAACAGAAAGAAATTAAGTCAAGAATAATCCTACTAGCTGAAGACAATACTGCATTGGTAGATATACGCAGTGTATTTTCAATGTGTCCATAAGCATTTTTAAATGAATACATCAAAATTTCTTTTAGTTTAGTCTGCTGTCTGTTGCTGGCCCTCAAGATCTGGTCATACCTATCCTTGTTTTGTAAATCTGCCTAAGACTTATCTGACTGGTTGATTAAGGGGCCTATACCTGGGTAAGGGCAGAGTGAAGTAGGTGTGGCTAAGGCTTCAGGGTTTTGGGGTTCAAAAGAGAATCACGGAAAGCAGACAGGAAGAGAGGAGGAAGGAGGACACTAGGATGGGCTAGGTGGAGAAGGAACCACCTGGGACTGGAGATAAAACTCCAATAATAGCTTGAAAAGGCCCAGATGAATATAAGCAAGTACCATGGGATTGTGGATGGAAGGTAGTTCAGATGAGAATGATTAAGGCAGATGGCACTGGATGGGGGCTGGGAGGTTAATGGTGAGGGATAAACATCTGCTTGACCAAGGTAGTAAGGCACTTATAAAATTTAACAGGTGTCTGTGTCTTATTATTTATGATAGTGGGTTAATAATACCACTGTGATAGTCTTAGGGATAATAATAAGTAACATTATATAGTCCAACAGTTATTTTTTTATTTACAAAAACAGCTGTCTTCACCTCTAAGCAATGCCGCTTTGTTAGTAATAGCTGGTATGGGATTTCCACGTAAGTGATGCCCAGTAACTAGATATTCAGGCTGTTTTTACTATTTTATACATAGTCACAAAGCATTAAAATGTTAAGATAACTTCTCAAGTTACAGAGTACCCAATAAAAGTGACCTAAATAGTATTTTGATTTCTCATATAAAGGAAGACAGCATTTTCTCCATAAGGACAGAAAACATCTTTTGTTAAAGAAAGTGCACTTTTCATATCTGTGACTTGGATAGGTAATGTGCCCACTTATCTGTAAGAAGGACAAGACCACCAGACTGTTAGCCTTCATTGTAGAAGGTGGCACCCACCTACCAGGGAGAACCATCATTTGTCTTTGCTCTTGATCATTCTAGAAAGCTGTTAAGAAACCCAAAAACAACTTCCCAGTTTTCAATCCAAGTAACAAGAAACTTAGACTGGAACGGTATTTGTTTTGTTTCCCCTCAATGGTTTCTTCTCTCAGGTTTAAAATTTGTGCAGAGCTGTGGCTACAAATTGCTTTGAGTTAACTCAGAAACACCCTGAGGAAATTAAATGGGGGAAAAAAATGACTTTGTGGCACCTGAGTGGCACTGCCTTGATGCTCAGACAAATCTGGGCCAAAATTGTCTCTCCCATTTTATGGCTCCAGAAAAAAAAAAAAAGAAAGAAAGAAAATGAGAAACATAACAAACCTTTAAAAGGTTCCAAAAAGCTTCATTTATAGTTTTTCTTTTCTTAAAGAGGGTAGGTAAGTAGCTCTAACTCCTATTAGGTCACCAATAAAGCTTTTTAAGTTTGAGTATTACTCTTATCTCACAAAGTATTTGCTACTCATGAACAATATATGGACACAAGAGAAAAAAAAGTGAACCACGGAAAAAGAAGAAAGCCTACATAAAACAATGGCATAATTTCAAGAAATACGTCTTTAAAACATAAGGCAATTCCCATGAGTTCTAACTTGATTTCTCACTGACTGGCCTCTTGTCCTTCCTCCTCCTTCAGCCACTGCCTACGATTAGCTACCAACCCTTCTGCCTCTAACTCCCCGGACAGTATTTAGCAAAAAATGTCACTGTAAACTCCTGATTACCACATTTTGAATAACAGTTCTACAATGACCCTTTAAATTTCTAGAGACACATGCATTCTGTGTACATATATACCACTATGTTTTACTATTTCATATTTGTTTTTGTTGTTATTTTTCTTACATAGTCCTATTCTGAGAAGCAGCGGTTCAAACATCATTTTCATTATGAGACCCTATGTATCTAAAGACAAGAAACCTTTACCTTTTAGTGGTAGTATTTATATGTATTACAACTCTTGATTCTTATATGTAAAAGTAATTAATATCAGCAGACAAGAAGAAGCATGGTATGTATCAAGATAATGCAATCAACCTGTGAAAGTGATGTAAGTCAGATAATTCATGCCTCAGGCATATTCATTCCACTTCCCTCCCAAGGCAGAGCTCTGTAAAAGAGAGGACAGTCAAGAGAACCAACAAGGGATGACAGCATTCTGACATCAGAAGCAGAGAACCCATTTCTGCCACTTCCTCTTTATATAACCTTTACAAAAGTTACTTCAATCCTAAATTGTGACCATAAAGTCATGAGACTATTTCAACATAGGGTTAATGTGAACATTAGACAAAACACATGTAAATGCTTAGCATAGTGCTTAAAACAAAACAAAACAAATATCTATTCTTTTTATCTTTTTATCTAAATATCTGTTAACTATATGTTCTTTTTATATTCACTGTTTCTGAGGAAAAGAATGAACTTCCAGAAATGCAATAAATCCAGAGAAATAACATACAAAGGACCCTAAGCTTTAAAACAAAAATACCATAGTCATTAAAATAGAATCATAAAGCTAAATTAGACAAATTAGTAGCTATCAACTCTGGCCTTGACTTTTATAGAAAATAAAACTTAAATGACATTACTAAGATCATCTGACACTGGGGTTTGTATATTTCCTATTAGTCCACATTTCCTCTCTACCTGGGTTCAAAGCTGTTGAGAAAAAAAGTCAAATAACAGTTCAAAATATAGTACTTGTTTATATATTTACTAATCAATATTATAAGCTATTGTATACTTTTGGAAAATAGTGTTTAATATTTATTTTATAAACATTTATTGAAACAATGAGCCACCCAATGCTTTGACATCGTGGCTAAAAAGTGAACAAAAGAGAAAGTGACACACAAATCAATACTAAGTGCTGGGAAGAAAATAAAAGAGGCTAATGGCTCAAAGAATAAAGGGGAAGACACACCCATAAAAAGGCCTGCCAGCCAAAAAGGCCCTTCTTGAGACAAGGCCACCTGAATGAACATTTGAAGAAAAACATGAAGAAAGTATCATGAGGACATGAACAAGAGCACTGTGGAGGACAGAAAAGCTGCTACACGACTATTACCCAGAGCATGCTGGGAGTGCTGAGACCAGGGCTGCTTAACCACAGTTAAATGAAAGGGGCTGAAGTCTGTAGGCCATGTGAGAAATTCAGATTTCTCTTAGACATTTTCCGAAGCAAAAAGGCCAATGACCAGAAAGTTTTAAACAACGGAGCAATGAGGTCTGATTTATGTTTTAGACAAAGATCACTGAAGCCTTGGTCTTCAAATTAAAATACAGAAAACCCAATGTAAAAATAAAAACTAAAAAAAAATAAAATAAAAACAACCATGTCAGGAAGCAGCTGTATAGAACGAGCTGGGAAAGTATCTTGAACTAGGGGCAAATGGAAGAAGATGCCCTGATTGAGGACAGAAATGTTAGGAATTACAATAGACACTAGTTTTAACAACGGGCTTTTATATTCAGCAACCAAAATAAAACCCACAGCCATATCAAAAATAGACAGGATCATAAGCCTAACTTTAAACCTTCACAAAATAAGAAAAACTATTTGTGATATTGAGTTAAGTAAGTATTACTTAGGGACAAGAATAAGTAAAACCTACACAAGAAAGAAACAATTCTCAAACTGTCATGACCTCAATGCTTAAAGAAAATAGGGTGTGCTCTTAAGCATAGTAGCTCATGACTGTTATCTCAGCACTCAGAAACGGCTGAGGCAGAAGGATGCACATTTGAGGCTAGGCTGGACTATGTAGTAAGACTCTGTCTCAAAAAACAAAATTATGTCCTCTTTAAAAGACCCAGTTAAAATGAGTAGAGCTGTCAGGCAGTGATGCTGTTTGACCTTTGATGCCAGTCCTCAGTAGGCAGAGGCAAGTGGATCTCTGTGAGTTCAAGGTCAGCCTGGTCTACAGAGCAACTTCCAAGACAGCCAAGGCTACACAGAGAAGCCCTGTCTCAAAAACAAAGAAACAAACACCACACCCCCAAAACAAAACAAAAAACCAGACCTTACCCAGTCTGTTGTGGAATCTGGTGTGGCCTGTGGCCTTGGTCCTGCTGAGATGCTTCAAAGCCTTTTTAAGAATGTCTGGGTCCCCATGAAACACTATTACACTTAGGTTTACCAGGAAATTTGGGTATGAATGGGGGTAATGACTTTTTATGTTTTATAAACTCAGGAGTGCTGATAAAAGAAGTAAAGCTTTGAAGTCTCCAGTCCTGCACCTGCCCGCGCCCATCATTAACTGCTCCTAGTAGACTCAAGCTGAATTGTGTCAGCTCAAGAAAGCTGTGTTAGATGGAAACACAGAACATCACTGTGCCCTTGTCTAAGTACCATTTACAATGTGGCATTAATAAATGTGTGTGAAAAGAAAAAAAAATCACAAAAAGCAAAACAAAACAGTAGAGCTACAGAATCAGTGAATATTTAACAAATACATAAAATGTTTATATCTAGAATATTACAACATAATCAAAACTTATAAATGGCATGAGGAAAAAGTTAAAGATTTCATCTAGTTTTTTTTAAGATAACATAGAGATAGCCACCTACATTTAAAAAATTCTTAACTTCTACGAAGAAACAAAACAGAAAAGCATAGTGAGTACCACCAACTGAAAAAGCTGTGATCCCAAGTGTTGGTGAAGATGAAGAGTGAAAGCTCTCTAGACCTATCAACAGGACTGCAGAACCGCAGGGACAGTGTGGAAAACAATGTAGCACTTATAAAATGAAATACACTTAATATCATTTACTCGGCATTCTCACTTTTATGTAATCACGCAGAAGAAAGGAAATGTGCTTTCAAAAATGGAGATGTGAATATTTTTTGTAGTACTATTCTCAATCACTCAAAATTGAATATAATCTCTTTGTCCTCAGAGAAGTGAATGAATAGGCCAAGCAGACTATATTCACAATAATGAATCATTCAGCAATAAACAGGACCCTCACTATTGACAAGGGCAACTACATGGCCAAGTCTCAAAGGTCTTATGTTCAAGGAAGAAGCATTCAAAGGGCTATATAATAATGATTCCACTTACAGTACATTCTCTAACAAGCTCACTTTGAGAGAAAACAATTTTTATCCCTAAAAGACTCTAACAGAGAAAGAAACCATCTCAAAAAGAAAAATAGAGAATGAAGAGTGGGGAGAGCTTGCGCCTTGATTGTGGTAGTAGCTCCACAATCATATTCAGCTGTCAAAATTCGTGCACCTGCACTATCCAGGACTGCCTGTAGTTTAAACTATACCCCAACAAATGTGGCCTAAAAACAGTAAATAATCAATAATGTTCACATATTTCTGAATTTTTAATTTCAGGCATTTAAAAACTTTATCTGCAAACATAAAAATATATGAGTATTTCTAATTATCATTAATGTTTAGAACCTTAGTTTTGTCTTGATTTTCTTTAATAGCCTTCCAAACAAATTTTTATTGAAATTAAAATATGTGAGGTTGGAGAAATGGACCAGTGGTTAAGACCACTCATTAATTCTTGCAGAAACCCCATGTTCAATTCCCAGCATCTACATGGTAGCTCAATACCATCCTTAAGTCCATCTCAAGGGATCTGATGTTCTCTTCTAACCTGGGAACCAGGAATAGATGTGGTGCAACACACATACGCGCAGGCAAAATGTACATATACATAAATAATTTAAGCCTGAAAAAGTAAAAAAATATATACATCTTTAAAAAGAAAGAAATTTGGGCAAGGTGGTGGTGGCATACACCTTTAATCCCAGCACTCCTGGGACAGAGGCAGGCAAATCTCTTTGAGTTCATAAGGCTAGCCTTAGCCTGGTCTAGAAAGCGAGTTCCAGGCCAACTACACTGAGAAACACTGTCTTGAAAAACCAAAAACAACAAAACAAACAAGAACAAAAAAGGAATTAAAATGTTAAAATATGTTAAAGTTAAATTCTAAATAAGATAGGTATAATTTGAGGATTCGCTTCAGAGCATGTTAAGAAAGATTTTTAAAATATTCAAAATGAAAACACTGAGCAAGGTGTTATGAAGGTACCAGAAATACTGTGGAATTGACAAACGGGAATATAAGCCAACTTAATTAATCTTTTCACAAAGATCTTTAAGACAAGACTGATGATCACAAATGCACTTTTGGGTAGAAGGAACCTAAAACTGATTTCTTAGCAATTCTAGGTATATAAATTAGAAGTCCTTACAACTTTCCCCAAGTGTCAAGCACGATCAGTAACACTTATTTCAGGCGAGTATGTCCCCCTCGGAGCCCATGTTTGCTCTGCCCTCTCAACTTTATGATGGACACAAAAGCCAGGCTGAGCCCACAGGAAATAAGACCTCTGAATGGTAGCTACTGATGCTGCATGAAGAAACACCACTGAGAAGTCGTCATCAGAGAAAAGTGAAGGGTAGGGAGAAATATAATAAACATATAAAAATTCTGAATTGCCAACCTAAAGCTAATATGAGCAAACCGGCCTTCTGTGTGTAACAGCCCAGTCTATGAACAGCTTGCTAAACTCATCCTAGCAATCTGGTAGGCCTTTCTTCCAATGGAATCCCAGGGCCCACCTGGCCTCAAACTATCAGTTACCCCACCTAGACACTTTCTACATCTCTGGTGACATTGCTCACTTCAAAATGAGCTGCATATGTGCAGTAATTAAGGAAAGAGAAGAAAAACGCTCCTCTTTAAACAGGAAAAATAAGGTTAGCAACAGTTTGGGGAAGGAGATGAATTGGCTTCTAGAAATTTCTTCTAAAGGAGCTTACTAATAGAAATTAATTGAATACACACCACAAGTAAAAAATCAGAAATCATACCTCTGACCTAGAAATTTCCTGAGCTCTGAAGTGAAAAGTGAGCTGAAAATTATTTAAATATATGAGAGCCTTTATTATGAGAGAAGGGAAATCACAGCCTCTTAAGTCTCAGCAAACTGCAGCACAAAGATTGGATTATGACTACATCACTCAATACTGCAGCTCCTTTTTCCAAGGGGAAAATAGGGAGGAGAGAATCAACATAAAGGGGGATTTGATGCAAAACTCCTTTAGTTTTAAGCACCATCACAGCTCTCTGAGCACATATAAACAGAGCCCTGTAAGTGCAAGAGGCCCAGGGACAGCTTCACTTATTAGTGGCCTGTCCCTCCAGCATAACCCACAATGAAGCATCTTACACTGTGAGTGAAGATTAAGAGAGTATTTAAAAAAGCCACAGTAAAACATTTCCAAAAGCAATGATCAAAATTAAAATGTATTATGAACCTGAAGTGTTTCTGACAGTGTTCACTTGTGTAGTAGCATGGAGTGCACTGCAGAGCTTGGTTTTGAACACAGAAAGTCATGCAACACCAGCAATCGTATGGTACAAACTGCAATATTTTATAGAAATGTAATGGTCTAATTACAGAAAAATAAAGACTTTAAATTTTTTCCTATTATTTATATAGAGAATATCTTTGAATTATACTATGTTAGAATGCTTGATTTTAACATTTGCTCTTTGAGTTGCTGACTTGAATTCATAAATAATTACCAAGTGAACTCTGGCTTGGAATTAGGACAGACTTCTAACAGTTTCTGAAAGTCCCCATATGTTGATCACTTTGATCTAGTGTTTATGTGAAGTTGGGTGGTGAGCACTGAGTATTACAAAATCAGAGTACTGATCAACTCTGAAAAACTCTGAACTGCCCTACATCTTATAGTATCAAATACTTAGCCAGTATTTGCTTATGTAAATATAAGCACATTTATCTCATTAGCATGCAAATTTGCTTTACTCATACTAATTAGTAAAACTATATACATATATACATATGGATACACACACATCACCAAAGATTTGGTGTATAATAAATTTCCTTATGATTTATTATTAGCAAATGCCACCTTATTTGTGTATCTATGTCCAGGGCTGCATAAAATATGTGGATGAACAGGTTGCAAATATAAAGAGTTTAAGAAGTCTTGGTCTCCAAAACATTTAAGCTCCAGGAATACTATTCAGTGAAGACAATAAGGTCAAGTTGGAACAGCAATCTACGAGAAAGCACATCTACTTTATAGGTCATTTTAAAGTTCATTTCATACCATATACAATAAATAACAATGGTAAAGACTAAGGGGAAAAAAAGTAAAATAACTGGTCATAGGTTTGCTTAGATAAATGCTGAGCTGTTAAAGACTGTGTACACAGATCTGACATTAGAAAAGAAGCTACAATTCTAACATGTGACCCCAAGAACCTCTCTACATCGTACAGCCCATTCACAAACTGATGCCAACAAAGCTAAATCCTGAGGATGCTACAAATTCTAATAAACGAAGGGATAGCACATAGCTGTTTTAAATAATTCTAACTCAGGTGTTGGTGTTGAGGGAAAGGGAATTGGGGAAGAAAGGGAGGTATTAAGTCCATGGCTACAGTGGGCAACTCAGTGCTATCCTGCTGGGACTCTCTGAAAGACAAACTTTTGTAAAGCACCAGAGGAAAGCAAGCCTCCTAACTTGGCCCTCTGGAGCTGTGGCATACGTTTTAGCAGCAACATATAGAGAAATATGTTAAGGGAATGAGATGGGTTCAGGAAATACAACTTCATTAGTGTGGGCTACCCATGTTCAATATGGGATAACATCAGAACAAATGAACAAGATCCTTGATGGCTAGTTATTGAACACAAAGCAATGGAAAAACTGCTCTTGGATACTATGTTTTGGCTTTCGTTAAAAAAGTAAAGTTTTTCATTTTATTTCAAGGTTTATCCTATTAGAGGTTATGTATCCACGGGAGTATATACTACCAATCCTTGTAAAAGGGAAGGAATACCAAACACAAACTTGTTTTTAGTATTTATTTTAATTTTTAATTATGTATATGAAAAGGGGTACATGTGAGTGTAGGGTCCTTGAAGGCCAAGGCCATGAGATTACTCTGAGCCACAGTAATGGGTAGTTCTTAGCTGCTGAATGTGGGTGGTGTTAAGAAACCAAACTCAGATATCCTGGAAGAATAGTTCCCATTCTTAACTGCTAAGCCAGTTGTACACACTTATTTTTACACACCCTATACGTTTATACCCTATACGTTTATGCCCTTAAAATTTTTGTCTAAAAACTTATTTTTTTTAAAAAAAAATCTATGAGAAAATATAGTGTTTCATCCCAATGCATTCAAAACTTAAAATGGTAGTTTTGAAATCTATAATGGAAAAAAAAAAAACATTTCCCAAATTGTCATATGTTAAAACTCTCTCCTAGAATGTCATTTTGGAATAAACACACCCATGTTTGTACACATACCCACACAGAGACATGCATGCACACACACAGTTGCATGCATACTATAAAGGTCAGCAGGCAGAAAAATAGCACACAAATTTATAACTCAGTAAGGGTCAATCATATAACAAGGACAATAAAACAAAGTGTTAAGGCAGAAAATAGCAATAGTAAATATTGTCTTTTTAAAAAATAATTCAAACACATAGAATAGTAAAAGGAAAAGGAATTTAAATCATTTCTTTAGTAATACAAGTAATATTTAAATAGATTTAATAGTGCTGCTCCAAACCAATGAATTATGGGTTTAAAACCTATTAAAATGTAATGTTTTTTTTCCCTGAGCTGAGAGGAAAAAGATTTAAATCCACTGAATTTTAATATTTCAGCTTGAGCTGCAGGAGGTAAAGAAAGTCCAAATGAACTATTCCATCAGCACCATTCAAGCATGAACATTTTAATCAGTTTTCCTTCCTTGGAGTTCTCTAACACAGTTTACGCTGTCATTCTGAAAGCACTTAACACAGAAAGTGTGAAAAACCACCAAGGCTTGTTATTGCCTTCACAATTGATGGCAAATAATTTTGCAGACTTCCTATCATTAAAATGTCACTGCTAAAAATTGAGGTTCTGCATTTCTAGTGCTAAACTGCATTTTCCTGCAATACCATGGCATACCTGTTCATAAAGGTTATTGGGATGAGCTATTTTAACGCTTACATTTATATCATTTTTCCCCTTAAAAAGTTAGGACAGAAAAGATAATGAATGAGGGATTCCTTTAAAATACATTTTCTATTTTCATAAACCTAATCTCTTTTTTCCTAATGCTCCCACTAACAAAGTTTTTCTTAATAGTAGTTTGTTGAAATTCTTATGAGTCTAAGTTAGCCTCCTTTATTAAGCATAACCACATTCACACAGCATGTACTGATTATATAGTACAATGGATTTAAGAGGCATTTTAAGATAGTCAGATGACTCAATTTAATAATACAGGAAATGAAAACATCATTTCTAATTAGATCATATTACTGATTTAAAACTGCAATTTGTGTGTTGTTCCAACAATGCAATCTCACAGAGATTCTGATTTAAAAACAGAGTGGCTAGCAGGACCTGACAGGATCAAACTGCATACACAGCACTCCCCCAGCCCATTTAGGGCTCAAGGAAAGCTTCAAGGGAACACAAAACCAAAATACAAGATAATAACTGTAAACAAACAAACAAACAAAAATCCCTGGTTTTCTTTCTTATAAATAAAAGATAAAATTATATTTAGTTATTTCAATCTATCAACATTTTTAAACTGAACATGACCTGTGAAAGAAATCATTATAACTGTTTCATTCCATTAAACACAACTAGCTTATTGTCAGGAGAACAGCCACTTCTCCAGGTTTCAGGCTCACTTCAGCATTTTGCATTTAAACTGCATGGATCACTGGTTTGGCTCATTTACCAATGAAGGTAGAATAATGTTGCAGAGTTAAAAGGTGCTTCATCAGGTTTCATTAAATCTGGGAACACTCCCTCATGTCGGGAAGGTGTGCACACATATAAAACAGGATAAGTAAATGAAGGTCTGCAGTGGCGCGGATGGGTCTTGGCCTCTTAGATGAAATGCTGCCATTCCCTCCTCCCAGAAAATCACTGTCAATTCCACTCTAAAACCTAAGTAAGAAGAATCTAACCCTGACCTCTCATCATTTTGCTACCATTTCCGGGGACCAGGAGGCAGCTAAGCTGATAAAGGCTTCGAAACTGAGGTCAATCTCTAGGTTCCACATGGCAGGAAGAAGAGAACTGACTCCCACAAGTCGCCTTCTGGCCTCTACAATGCACATGCTACAAATATACCCAACACAATAAATACATACTGAAAAGTCTTTAATGCCCCCACTTCTTAGCTCGATGCCCAAGACGACAGATGACAATAGGTGCACTTAAAAATCCCAGTCCTTCATAAACTCCCTGAAAACTACAGATACTAGTGCTTCAAAACAAAACACAACATCAGCAGCAGATTTCAACTGAGCTTATAACCAGATTCCTTCTTTCTCAGTTTATGGTTGCCCAGATTGGCTGCATTAACTTTGTAAAATATGTTTTTCAGAAGAGTCAGATTATGTGATTTTTAACTCCATTCTCTGTCCAAACACAAATAATTTGAAACTCCACAAGCTCCATCAACATTGACACACACTGCTTTGACAGTACTCACTTTACTCAATCAGTTTTTCAAGTAAGCTTTTAGATTACCAAGTTAAGCTGGCTTTATTTTAAAAATTAAATCTGCATATGTCTATTAGTAACAGTTACAACTTAGAAATAGTTTCTCTGAGAAAGGGCAATGTGTTTTCTCATTCAAAACAAAAATGTAACATAAAACAGCATTAAAAATACATATGGAGTGAAAGTATGGAAACAATTTTCACCTGTCCTCATTCTTAAGCAACATGTAAAACAATATATGACTCATTTAGCTTAATTTTTCCACTGTACAACATGATCACTAGAAAAGCAAAAAGAAACAACAAAAATGCATTGTTTTTCTAGAAACAGGTGCTAATCAGATGCAGGTAGGAATTCTGCCTGTCTTTTTTTTTTCTTTTTCTTTTTGACTTCAAGTCTCCGAAGAAAGAATTAGAAGATATCAGAAGATGGAAAGATCTCCCATGCTCATGGCTTGGCAGGATTAACATAGTAAAAATGGCCATCTTCCCAAAAGCAATCTACAGATTCAATATAAATCCCACCAAATTACCAACAATTCTTTACAGACCTTGAAAGAAAAATTCTCAACTTCATATAGAATAACAAGAAACCCAGAATAGCTAAAACAATTATCTATTATATAAGATCTTCTGGAGGTATCTCCATCCCTGATCTCAAACTGTACTACAGAGCAACAGTAATAAAAGCTGCACGGTACTGGCATACAGACTGGTGGGTCACTGGAACCGAATAGAAGACCCAGAAATAAACCCACACACTTATGGACACCTGATATTTGACAAAGCTGCCTGTCTTAGCTACCCATGAAATGACCTTGCAAGCTTCTCACTAAGGCAGCACACTCTACAATGCTATTAGAAACACATATATACATAGAGTAACAACTGTAGGTAGGTTCTGTCACATTTGATCACTGAGAGATCATGTAAAAACACATACATACTATCCTGAAATGGCAACACATTCACACACACATTTCACACAAGCAGAACCGCTAAATACACATAGACTAATTTAAAAATGAACTCTTATTTTAATATATATTACATATATATATATATATTGCTGTTTTCTAGAGTTTTAAGATGAACAAGTCATGAGATGTTTTTTCTGCACTGCTTTCCTCTCCTCACCTAGCATAAAAAATGTGTGACAAAGGTTCCTCCTGAATCTATAGGCCCTTGTGATTTAGCCTTTTCTTTCCAAGGGACACTTTTTTTATTCTTTTCCATTTATGATGTCTGCTAATTTACTACCACTTTTTTCCCCTGGTGGTCAAAGAGACACAAAACAGACGTTCACATAGCCCATTAAAGAACAAGCTACAATCAGACCACTACTGCCCACACCAGTGCAGTGATCTCTGAGTCCTGATTTCCTTGTTAAAAGACAGTGGCATAATTGAAGCAGTGTCTTCACTTCAGACTGATTATCAGGCGACCCTTATTCCTATCTTCACTCAGCAATTTGAATTTTAATGAAAGAAAATGGAATAATTAGCATTTAAAAGTGTGTTTGATACACTGAGAGGAAAAAAGAGAAGAGACTTTTGTGTATGACTTATACACAAAAGAAAGCATTTGGGAGGGAGCAGAAAGAAGGAAGTGGAGTCTTCTTTAGAACATAGCAAGTGTTGCTTACACTTCTGCATAAACTGTTAAGTGAGTACTGAACTGTTCACAAGAGTTCTCCCCTTTGTCATTGTTTCTGTTTATTAGCTGTTACATTTGGAGCTGGAGTGAATGTTTAAATCTAGGGATCCAGCAGATTCTAGGAAAGACTACTGTCACTACCTCTGGCTGGGGCTTTTTAACTGGGTCACTGATTTTTTTTTTTTAAGTTCATCTACTATTTCTCCTACGAATAGGCACTAGCCTGTAAGAACCACTCATCACAAAAAAGAAAGAATATTAGGCTAGATACAAAACTACATATTTTACTAGAAAGGATATTAAAACAATCTAAATCACTTGTGGAAAGATAAAAAGAAATCAGGTCATTTTAACATTGGAGCAATCTATATCTTTTTCTTTTTCCTGTCTAGTTTAGCAACAGAAATTGATGGCACAGTAAAGAAACATGAGAAAAAGAGCTATCCAGTCTCCTCAGGGGAGTTTTCAGGAGCCAACTTAATTAGTAAACTGCGGTTCAAAGCTTCTAAGAAGCTAACAAATGCCTCAGGAGACTGAAGGACTAGAGCTTAATTCACTGTAGTCATCTACTACTTTTTGCCCCTTTGATGGAACAAAATTTTAAAAAAGTAAACCAAGAAAGCTCAGGACAAACACTAAGATCAGAGCTGAAATGGAAAGGCCACGTACCCCAATGATGGCGTTCAGTTCTGCCATGGTCACCTGCTTGGCCCGTTCCACAGCCTGCACCACTTGTTGCTGGTGCTATAAATGAAGATCAGAAACAGAATACAATTATTTGTTTTCTACTCAGTCAGAACAGCTTTTTCTAATATGTCCTCTAACTTTACATGCAAAATAGCATTTGGGGGGTTCTCTAGATTTCCAAAGAAAATTCCCAGGTGGCGCATGACTACATGAGCTCTCCAGGGTCATTAGGTCCATAATGCTTAGGAACAACCAGGTATCAGCTATCTACATTATCTCTGTGCTTATGGAGGACGCCCCTGCATCTGCACGGTCTGTACGCAGCTCCCTCTTGGGCAGGAGCACTCTAACCAGCACTGAAAACAAAGCTCCACTTGCCACACCTGCTTTTTGTGCTGCTCCCCTTTCTCTATGCCATCCACAGAAAAAACAACATTGAGGATTCCCTGTAAGTACTTGATCATTTCTAATTCTATGTTCTACATCTCCTGGAAGTGTAAAAGGGTTTGTATGTTTGTATTTCTGTCATGAAGGGTTGCATGCTTAAGCAAAAATATATGCAAACAAAATTGATGTACTTCATGTACTTCTTTTAAATACAATAAAAAACTAAAACCTATATGCTTAAATTATTTTTCTTTAGAAAAATTAGAATACTGGAAAATCAGAGAATGAGCAATAACTGTTATTAATAAGTTTTGTAGTAGTGGTAAAATTTTTTAAAAAGGTAGCACAGAAGTGTCTGCATGGGGCACTCACATGTCTTTACATATACAAGTGGTTGTGCAGGACCCTCAAAATGTAAACCCTACCCCAACTAAATACACATGAAGAATCTAGTATCTACAGATTCAAATTTGGTCTTTGGAAATCTTCCATGTAGCTTTAGCGAATGAAAAACAAAAGGCTATGTTACACACATTTCTCTGTGAAGCTAAAAGAGGCTTGTGTTAGTTGATCTCTGGTGAAGATTTTAGCATATGTTCTTCATTAATTTTAAGTGAATACATGCCTTTTAACTTTTCACTATAAACTAAACATTAAACAATATACTTGTAAATTGTTTTTAGTTGTAGGAGTTTCAGTTTCAAAATATGGCCTAAGAAGCAAGCTCAGTCTATAAAGAGTTGTCTACTTACTTTTTCATATTTACTAAAATGAATAATGCATTTTTCTGAAGTAAAAACCTTATGTAAAATTCGAAGGAAGGGATGGTGAGAAAGCTCAGGCTACTGAAAAGGAGCTTCTGACAAAAATTTGAGATTTGAATTCTGATCCACCCCAAAAAATGCTGGCAGTTGTGATGGCATGCACTTAATTCCAGTACTGGAGAGGCAGAGAAAGGACCTCTGGAGTTTTCTGGCCAGCCAGTTTAACCTAAGTTCCAAATTCAAGGGCAGACTGTATCTAAAAAAACAAGTGGAGACAGAATGAAGAGCAGACCAGATTTCAACCCCTCGCTTCCATGAGCACATGTACACATGTGCACACAAACAAGTATGTAGACACAAACACATACATACACAAACCTAGTAGAACTAGAGATTACAAGTCAATAAAATGGTAACAACCTCAGCTTATCTTAAAGGAAGTCTGCCCCTATGCTATGTTTCCTGAGCACCTACTATGTGCCAAGCTAAAAGCCCATTTCAATTTTTTGAGTTTTCAGTGTAGTGAAAAGCAGTAGCACTTGCAAAGTGACCTCTGAGATTTAATACTCCACCTATTTTTAAATTGTGTGTATATGTATGTATCTGCCTGGGTGTGTCTGCCAGAGACCAGAGGTGTTGGATATCTGCACCTAGAGTTACAGGCAGCTGTGAGGCTTTCCCATGAGTACTGGAAATCATTCTTAACCACTGAGCCATCTCTCCAGCTTCCTCTATCCTTGATTATGTGCAGAAATT
The DNA here is from genome assembly GCA_028658305.1 of Pachyuromys duprasi. Classification (NCBI taxonomy): domain Eukaryota; kingdom Metazoa; phylum Chordata; class Mammalia; order Rodentia; family Muridae; genus Pachyuromys; species Pachyuromys duprasi. Next base: position 29,175,283 of record CM053762.1, read on the forward strand.
GCTACAAACTTTCCACCTTTTACTTGTGACATTCAATAATGGCTGCTTAAAATTCCCAAGCAAGTGAAATAAAGAACAACATTTACACTCATTCACAATGCATTCGGCTTTATTCATGCATTCATTCACTTACCAAACTGTCCAAGCTCTTAGCATACCATGTGTCTGAACATACCATGTACACTGAATATTCAAAAACTAATTACATAGGACAGAGATATTGAATGTATCTACATCAGGCCTCTCTAGCATGAGGTCTATGCATAAAATGTACCAACTGTTAAGACAGGCAATGCCACCTCAGGCAGCAAGGCGCTACGGCATTAAAATCAAGTGCAGTTTTTAAGAAAACTCAACTTACTGACCTGCCATCATATCTGACAGTAACCTGTTAGGAAGCTAATATAAAAATGGAAGCCATGTCAGAGACAGTCCCTGTTCCCCTTACTACGGAACCCCTATGGACACTGAGCTGCCATGGGCTACATCTGTGCAGGGGTTCTGGGTCATCTCCATGTGTGGTCCTTGGCTGGAGTAGCAGTCTCAGGAAAGACCCCTGGGCCCAGATATTTGGTTCTGTTGCTCTCCTGTGCAGCTCCAGTCCCCTCCAGGTCTTAGAGTGGGTTCCAGAATAGCTAAGGCTACACAGAGAAACCCTGCCTCAAAGAGAGAGAGAGAGAGACAGAGACAGAGACAGAGAGAGAGAGAGAGAGAGAGAGAGAGACATGACATACTGCAGCTTCCACAGTGAGATGTTTGTTTCTGTTTCTTCTTTTTTCCCCTTTCCCCAAAGGGGTTGCAGGGATGAGAAGCAAATACAATGAGATGGAAAAATGAGTGTGATTGGGAGTGCACGAGGTAAACTTAAAAAGATTTAATGAAAAGTTTTTTTAAGTTAAAAAACAAAAAACAAAAAAATGGAAGCCGTGACTCAGCTTGTCTGCTTTGATAGCAAAGCACTACAAGCTTATAGTGTTTCCGGACTGTTACCTGCAGACTGGAATTCAAGTTCCCTATCTCTGCTCACAGCCCATGCAGCATTCACTGTTTAAGGACCTTTGGAAGAGAAGCTTCCTAACGCCAACAATGTCCCCTCTCCTGTGAGCTCTGAAAGTACCAATTACCATTACTCAGGCCACAACATGATAAATACATCGCCCCACAACCTGGACACACCTACCAGTCAGTGTGAACATTAAAACGCAGAATATTTTTTTCTCATTCTTGGATTGTACCAAATAAGTTCCTGACTCAGAAAGTGCATGAAGTGTTTCATATTTTCTTAGACGCTGATGGCTTTTCCATTTACTCCCACTCCACTCTCATTTTACCCTTTCTAACAACATACCTCAAGTGTTGACACAGCCAGTAAGGAGAAGGGAAGTCTTTTCTTGATTTTTACCAGTACTACCAAACAAAATGTCACTGGGAAAATATTAACAAGCTAAAAGGAATGTTTACGATTTAAAAAGAAAAAATTACTTATTCCTAGAATGTTGAAACTTATATTCTTTAAAAATAAACTATATTGTAGAAATAGTTTTATAACTGCAGTTACTGAAAACCATTGAATAACATATAAGATAAAATGAACTTACGGTATATATAAAAATGACATGATTTAAAGAATAAAGGTGCTGCTGGGGAAAAAAAACAGTACACTAAATTACTTTTCTATTATTTTCAGTGTTACAAAGTTTTTAATATTGGGTTTAAAAAAGGATTGAATTTTTTTCCATAAAATTAAAATTATGAAAGCCCATGTAGGTCCAATATAACTTATGGAAGAAAAGACTTTTATGAAACAGGATGTACATTAGGTTTTTAAAATATCTTTTTCAGAAGGAATTGTAATGCTCATAACAGTATCTTGAGGTAGCCAAGAGATGTGGTGCTAATGAGAAAAGTAATAATAAAAACTGTCACAACTTAAAAAAATTTTAAATTACTCCACATCTATGAGAGGAAAGAATACTGGCAGAAATGCAAAGATGGTTAGGATTCTGATGATGAACAGCCCTAGCTATGGGGACACACAAAAAAGTAACACTTCCCACACCCATTCCACACACAAGCCAAAGACAGAGCACAAGTAAATTTAAGACAAAATATCAGAAGAGGCCCTAGGAGGGAATCAGGAATGCCTTCGTTTTCATTCATTGATTCATTAAAATATGTGTAAATATGTGTACCTAATATGGAGCAGGTACTGGTTAACATTATTTCAACATAGACCATGCCTCCTGGTCTCACAGTTTAAATTCTACGAATCCAGAGAACTCAGAAGTTAAGTGCACATTTACTCTTGCAGAGGAGCTGGGTTTGATTCCAGCACACACATGGTTCTCATAATCATCTCTTACACTTCAGTTCCAGGGGCTCCAATATTCTTTTCTGGCCTCCATGGCAATTCATGTGTGTGGTATACATATATGCATACATGCAGACGGAACTCTCATAGATGGAAAAATAGATAAATCTAAATTTTAAAAGCTATGAAGAAAGATGGGGAATCAATACTCAAAAAACTCTAATACCTACTGGGGAATAATTTCAGAGAGAAAATTAGAGGATGTGATACAATCACTGATGAAGGAAATATCGTAAGCTAATCTAAGCACTAGGGGAAGAGACCCTAGGGAAGCTGACCTGAGACTGGAGGGACTTCATGGATGAAGAATGAGAGGGGGGAAAAAGAAGAAGAAAAAAGGAGAAGAAAACAGGCAAAAGGCTGAGCTTGGCAAAGGTCTGTGAAGTTGAAAGAAGATTGCCTCTCTCAAGAAAGACAGCTAGCTTCTTTAGGTGTTCAGATTTTAGTATAAGTGAGTATATACCATGTGTGTTTCTGTTTCTGGGATCTCTTAGATCCCACCATTTGCCTGCAAATTTCATGATGTCCTTGTTTTTAATTGCTGAGTAGTATTCCATTGTGTAAATGTACCACAATTTCTGTATCCATTCCTCCATTGAGTAACATCTGTGTTGCTTCCAGGTTCTGGCTACTACAAATAAAGCTGTTACAAACACAGTTGAGCAAATGCCCTTGTTGTGTACTTGAGCATATTTTGGATATATGCCCAGGAGCAGTATAGCTAGATCTTGAGGAAGCACTACTCCTAATTGTCTGAGAAAGCTCCAGATTGATTTCCAAAGTGGTTGTACAAGTTTACATTCCTACCAGCAGTGGAGGACTCCACATCCTCTCCAATACGTAAAGAAGCTAAGCAAGAAGGAGGACCCTGGGTAAGATGATCAGTCCTCACCCAGAAAGGTAAAGAAGACAGACAATAGAAGAGGAAGAAAACAGGAAACAGGACAGGAGTCTACCACAGAGGGTCTCTGAAAGACTCTACCCTGCATGGTATCAAAGCAGATGCTGAGACTCATAGACAAATTTTGGGCAGAGTGCAGGGAATCTGATGAAAGAAGGGAAAGAGAGAAAGACCTGGAGGGTACAGAGCTCCACAATGAGAGCAACAGAACCAAAAAATCTGGGCCCAGGGATCTTTTCTGAGACTGATAGTCCAACCAAGGACCACTCATGGAGATAACTGAGAACCCCTGCACAGATGTAGCTCATGGCAGCTCAGTGTCCAAATGGGCTCCCAAATAAGGGGAACAGGGGCTGTCTCTGACAGGAACTCTTCGATCACCTTCCCTTGAGGGGGGAGCAGCTTACCAGGCCACAGAGGAAGACAATGCAGACAGTCCTGATGAGACCTGATAGGCTACAGTCAGATAGAAAGGGAGGAGGACCTCCCCTAATCAGTGGACTTGGGGAGGCACATGGGGGGAGATGAGGGAGGAAGAGTAGGATTGGGAAGGAATGGGAATGAAGGAGGGGGCTATATCTGAGATACAATATGAGTAAACTGTAATATTAAAAAATTAAAATTAAAAAAATGTGAATCCAAGAAAGAAAGGAAAGAAAGGAAGCAAGCAAGCTAGCTAGCTAACTCTAGATTACTGGGTGAGAGTGAGTTGTGGAACCCCACTGAAGGATGAAGGATGGGCAGAGTAAGATGTGTAGGGCCTTTGGGGCAGGCAAAATTCTTTCAAGTGGATGAGGCATTCACAACAACAAAAGCAGACCCATGCGGACAGACGACTATGGCAGAGGCATTGTCTAGGAGGCATCTATTGGTAGAAACAAAAGCCATAAAAATGGAAGATGCCCAACAGTGTAGGGCTTTGCATGACACGAAAAACAGCTGTGCTTTATTCTAGTAGAAAGTGAGACGGTTATTAAAATGTTTTTAGCAGCTGAATACTATCAGTTCTGGATTTTAGTAATATTGTTTTACTGAAGTAAGGACAAGTTCAACATAGACAGCTAGAGAGCAATGCAATATTCCAGGGGAAAAAACTTAAGACCAAATGCCTTTCCTAATAAGAATCATTAGCCATGTATAGATGAACACCACTCATTTGCCATATATTCAGACATAGAAAGAACTTTAAGAGATTCTGTGACACAAATACCAGGGTTTGTTAAGCACCAAACAAGACTCTGCACACCTATTTCCAAATATTGTCTGGGTTGGTAGGGTTGAACTGCAGCACCAACCACAGGACAAACCATTAGTATATTCAACAGTTGATTCTCCTATGTAGCCTTCTAACCAGTTGACAGTTATTCTATAAAAAGAACTCATGATACTAATAAGCTTTTTCTACTGGTAGATAATGAGCCCTAATAACTTAAAATCTACTTCCCCAAAACTTCCCACTGGCCCAAGTTTTCTCTCCATATTTGCCTCTGCTTTAAGCATCTTAAAATAATAAAAAAGTTTTCAACTTACATCCCTTCAGCTTAGGTCATTCAATGGCTCTAAGGTCATTCATTCTTCAGGTCATACTCAGTATGCGTAGAACACAACATTCCAGGTGCAACTAAGCAGATCAAGTTCAAGTGAAAATATCACTCCATGCTTTCTAAGTCTCACTGAAATCCTACTTTGTCTACTAAAATATTCGTACTAAGTTTACACACATATTTGCAATTTAAATATAAGCAGATCCTCCAAATCAGCCTGTCCTAAATAGTATTCCAAAACTGTTTCACAAAAAATTAAATATTATAAAACATAATCAGCATCAACATTTAGTAAGACACAGTTTAGGTGGTGAATACATACACACAGCCTACCAAACCCATCAATTTTTTCTTGAAACATAGAATCAAAGACTATAGATCTAAACAGAGTTCTTAAAAAGAAGACATACAAAATGCCAATATATTTGTAAGTGTTCAACATCCTTACCCATCAAGAAAATGCAAATTAGAGCTATTTTGAGGCTCCATTTCACTCTGGCAAAATGGCTGACAAAAATTCTGGTAAGGATATGGTAAAAGAGAATCTCATTCTATGTCAGAAGAGTAAACTAGCAGTCACTATGGAGAACAGGATGAGGTTTCTCAAAAACTACAAACAGAACTACCATTATACAACATACCCACACCCATCATATCCATGATCACTGCTGCTCTAGTTCATCACTAGATGATCAGATAATGAAACTACACTAAATATATACTAATGGAATTTTATTCAAATGTTGTAAGATGAAATGTCTAAGAACATGGATAGAACTAGAAAAAATATCGAGGTAACCCAGGCTCCTCAAAACATCTTACTTTTTCCTCTCACATGCAGATCCCAGTCTCTCAGTTTTATATAGTGTACTTATGTGGAATGTATGTAGAGACCAAGAAACAAAGAAAGGACCACGAAAATATAAGTAAGGCTTTAATGTGTGTAGTGGGGTAGACAACAACTCAGGTGGAAGTGGAAGGGAGAATCGTAGGAAGGGAAGGCTTTAAGGAGGAATGGGGTTAGAAAGATGAGAGAAGGGAATTCAACCAAAACTCAGTATGTATGAAAATACCATAAAGAAACCTGCTACTCTGTAGAATAACTAAAAGGTAAAATAATATAAAAAAATAAGATCTTCAAAACACTTTGGAAAAGCTGTCCAAGTCATTTTGCCTTACCTCCTCCCTTCTTCACAGAAGGACATGGAAATCGCTTTACTGGTATTCTATTGCTATCCAATAGAATCTTCTGCAATATTCACACTGTTCTATTTGTAGTATAATATGTCAGCCACCAACCACAAATGAGTAAGCACTGAGTACTTGAAATGTGGCTAGTGTAACTGAGAAAGTTGTTCTTAATTTTTCTTAAGCTTTAATTATATTGACATAGCTACTCCTGTAATAGACAATGCAACCCTGCTTATACTCAGAGTACTTTGCAAGTTTAACTTCACTCAAAGTTAGGTTTTTCACATATACATTAATTTTGGCAACATGTATACAAGACTGCCAATGCTGCCTCTGGAGAAAAGCCCACATTTAAATAAACCTACAGGAGAAATAGAAAATTACCTCGTGATACACGTTTTATTTCCTTGGGTCAAACAGATCATAATGCCACCATTTTGTCACTCAATTGTCATTAAAACACATGATCAGGTAAAGCAAGATAGTCAGCCAAAAAACACAGGAGAGATTCATGGTTTCTGATAGCTCAGAAATGAAAGAAAATATTTTAAATGATATTTATCTTGCACACACCTAAATGTAAAAATCAGAAATCTGACCAAATCTTCTAAAGAAACCGCAATGCATGTATGTTAAACACTTCAGGACATCCTCTGCATAGGAACTGATTAATTACCAAGACTGACAAACTGACCCCCACTGGGAAGCAGACTTATGTGATACAAGCTGCTGGCACAAACAAATGTTCTCCTTACATGGTCTTAGGGCTGTCTGTGTGTGCCTGCCCACCACAGGTTCTCTGGTGATTTCAGCCAAGCTCACCTACATCAAACCATGTTACCATAAGCCACTGATTTCTTAAAAAGTGAACAAACAATATGAGGAGTTAAAGTGGAGCCAAGGAAGCAATAACACTGTTACCAGTGCATGTAACCACTGTACTTTGTTTCTTTCCTCCCTAAGAAGTGACTCGTAAGAAAGTGACTCAACAGATTTTTTTAATTTTCATTTCACAATTGTTTTATACATGCAAAATGTGATTCAAAAAGATCCAGTACCCACGTGCTAAAATAAATGGTATGGACAATACTTCTCTATCATGTACCTAGAAAGGTTGTTTTCCCATCACATCAGAAAGAACAAATGAGCTATCTGAGACAAAAATGTACCTATCACTTGGATTTGTAATTCTAATTAATTCATATGACCACTATTTGTAACTCTGTGTCATAGTCTACTTTTTAAATGCAATGTAGAAAGTCCAAATAAATATACAAAATACTGAGAAAACAGTAACGAAACAAAGAAAATTCACTCCTTAAGAAACCTAACAGGGAAACGGGAAAGAGAGCTGTATGTTGGAATTAATTTGTACAAGACAGCATAGAGGTGAAAGTTACCTTTCCCCTAAGTTAGATAAAAGAAAAAAAAAAAAGACTAAAACATATTACTAATAATTTAGCTTTTATGATCTAAAAAGTCTAATGATTAGAACATTTCTATTAAATGTTGTAAAACAATGGAATTCATTATTTCACTTATTACACCAATATGTCTTTAAAATAACAGATGTACAGAAAAAAAATGCTCTGTTCCTTTGTGAGTCCAAACTACAAGTAACTTCCATGTCACTGTGAGGTCCAGCCTACACTGAGCCTCCACCAGCTCCCAAGCTGCTCTGCTTGTTTTAAATAACTTAAAAACGAAACCCCTAGCTATGGAGTCCCGAGAGGAGGAAAGATGCAAATATCCATTCTCCTTGGCACAAAAACAAATAGAAACAAGCTGTCCAATTTATTGGTGGCACGATTTAAAACAAGGACTATGAGTTTAAGAAATGGGACTTCAGCAGTCGCTGCTCATAACCTCCTTGGCTATTTCAGGCTGTGGTCTAGCAATGGTTTGCAAATGTACAGAGACTAGGTCAGTGAGTTTTCAAACACAAATGGGACATCTATATCACAAGCACTAGAAGCTCAGAACTACCCCCACAGAGGGAGAAAAAAAAGTTTATGAGGTCAGCAAGAACTGGAGCAAAACCCTGTTTTCTGGACATGACAGAAATTAGGTACTCATGAACTCACAGCGCACAATCAGCATTCTAGCAGAGAGGTGAGTCTCAGCCCCTAGGATGAGCAGCTATGGGCACATGGCAGCTCCAGGAAAGGAAGTCAGTTTTCTTTAAGGGTCTGGCCCCTCATAGACCAAACACACTTCAGTGGACAGCTCCATACTAAAATAACCTTGGCCAGCACAAAAGGATTTCATTATTAAATAAAAGGGGATATGAACTTGGGGAGTAAGGAACTGAGAGTAGATCTGAGAGACTTTAGCAGGATGAAATATGAGTTATGATCAAAATTCCCAAAGATTAGAAATATATATATTAAAAATGGTCTGCAATACAAGCCAGCAAAATGGATCAACTTAACTCTGCAAAACAATAAACTTGAACAGATTTATTTATTTTTGTTTTAGTTTGGTTTAGTTTTGGGTTTTGGAGATAGGGTTTCTTTATATAACCTTGGCTATCTTGGAACTCACTCTAGACAAGGATGGCCTTGAACTCACAGAGATCCACCTGGCTCTGCCTCCTTGAGAGCTGGGATTAGAGGTGTGTACACCTAGCTCTATTTTTGAGTTTTTAAGACAGGGTTTGTAGCCTAGCTTACCTGGAATTCACTCTGTAGACTAGGCTGGCCTCAAACGCACAGAAACCCACCTGCCTCTGCCTTCCAAGTACAGGGATTAAAAGAGGGTGATATCACCACCAAGCTTAAGTAGATTTTTCAAAAGACATCTTCAAATTCCATAAAAATCAATGATCTATAGTGTGATTCTTTCATGATCTGCAGGAGGAAACTTAAATTTTTTGTTTTGTTTTGTTTCTGTTTTAAATATCACCGCCTTAAGATACATGTGAGATACTAAAGGAAAGAAAGGCTTTTCCCATTCACCAAATCTGCTACAAAATATAGCTGGACAAGAATAAAAGAATAATTTGTCATAATCCAGCCTTTACCCGAGAACTACATTTATGAATCCTAGGACTGTAATTTTTTAACAGGCACAGTTATAGATCCAACAAGTTGTTTGGATGGCCTACACAGTTCATAAATGTTCATATGTACTGTATTCCTTTCTATTCTGTGTGAATGTACCAAGTGTAAACTACTTGATGAGCAAGATTTGAACTACAAGCAAGTTCAGTAAGATTTGAACTACAGAAATATATGATTTTTATAGAAAAAAAAACCTATACATTACTTTATGTACTGGGTTATCAATTAAAATAGGTTTTGCTGAGTATATGGTCAGAGAAAGTATTTACAATGTAAATACATATTATGGTTAGTAGCAATAATAGCTATTAATTCCATCTGATACTGCATCTAGCTATCTCCAGATTCCTTTTCCTTACCTTACTTTGAGTATTAGGTGGCTGTGGAAGACTACACTTCGAAGTCTCTTCACACCTACATGGGGATAAGTCACCAGGTCTGGGACATTACAAAGAGTGCAGTAAAAGTGAGCATCTTAAACATTCTGCCTTTTAAAGGAAAAATATTCCCCCTCCTTTCCCATTTCTGTAGACAGGGCAAGACCCAATAGTCCTAGAGATAATGAACATGGAGACAAAAGCTTACAACTTCCCGAAGTTACCAAACTAATACGCTTCCTTCTAGATCAATTGTTACCTAGGGAGAATATAAGCTTTTTCATGAATAGATAGGTAAGCTGAGCTCCATTAAAATTGCCAAATAGCCACCTAGGCTTTACAAGTATCACCAGTTCTTACTAATAAGCCCTACTATACAGGTAGCCCTGGAGCCTATCAGGGAAACCTGGGAACTGTATAGCCTTGCAAACCTGCTCAACATCATAAAGAATAATTTGGTCCTGAGTTTGGCTGAGCTCAGGTTCTTATAAAACTGCCACTTCTCAGGGATCTGTCTCTTCTGGTGACCTCTGTTCATTGGTATGAATGCAAGTTTCTGCAAAATACAACCGTTCACTGAGAAGAGAATCTCAGCCACAATGTTGCAGACTTACAGCCTATTGGGAATCTTAAGTTCTCAAAGATCTTAGAACACCTGACTGATTATCATGAAGTGTGTGCTGTCTGATACAAAGTAATCCTTATAGGGAAAGAAAAGGGACCAAAAGTACAACTGTTTTCCAAATTAGTTCCACATTTAGGTGCTTGATATTTAACACTTTAAATCTAATAAGTTAAAATAATGGAATAAATAAGTATTCCTTTTTTTTTTCAAAGCTAGTCTGTAGAACTGGCTGTCAGCTCTTCTAAAATATTATCTTGAACTCTTCCCAGGTGTTTCTTTCCAGATGTCTTAAAACCCAAACAGATTCAAGTACACCATGAATGGAAGTAATGGGCACTTACCATACCAGATGCTATTTCAATACATACAATACACAATTTAAGGCAGAGTTGGTCTCCTCACTTGACAGAAACTGAGTGAGGCTTACAGAGAGAACATTCCCAACACAAATCAATGAAGAAGAGCTTTGATCTGATTCTACATTAAAGAAATGTTGCCCTATTTCCAAGAGGCAACAGTGACACACAGATTTCAATTCACATCAGATTGCTCTAAAAAAGACAAAAAAAAAAAAAAAAAAAACAAAAACAAACAAGCAAACAAAAAACCCTAAAGGGGTAGTTGGCTGTGGGATGAAACAACACACACCAAGACAGCATTTACTGGCATCATTTCAATGTGACTAGGATCCAGAGACTGCGGAGGTGGGGACGGGACGGGACTACAGGCTCTATTCAGAAACTGATCAAGAAAAACAACCTGATATCCAGTAGTTCAGACTCTTTGGGCTCAGTTTTAACTTATAGGAAGGGCATTAGAAAGAAAGATAACCAATTCACATGCTTCCAAAATGCAAAAACCAAAAAGAATTCAGAAGCCGTTCCAGGTCTTTCCAAAAAGGAACTTATATCCCCATGTCTGCTGACACCACAGTAGCCAGAGCTGTTATACCCACAAGGGAAGTGTGTATATTAACTGCCCAGGTAGAGAGTCCCCTCTTTCCACAGATGAGGAAACTGAGGCTGAAAGAGGCAAAGTACTTGCTATAAAGGTTACATAGCTTAGACTGGGTTAGACAAAGCCATGTGATTTGTAGCTGGGAAGCCAGAATCCAGGTCCGAGGCCAGCTTCTTTATGAACTGCCAGCTTGGAGACAGTTACTTATAATTCGTTGCCCAAAACTGAGATATACACAAGAGAGAAAAAACTTGTATTACTGGGAGATATATTTTCTGAGGACAAAAATCTGACAGTGGAGTATACAGCAGTCTAACAGCCAAAAGTTGAGGAAAGAAAAGTTTCAGATAGATAAGAATTCAAGTTTTCTAATTTCTGGTATTAGGAATCCTGTGAAGTTCTAAAATCGAATAGTTATTCACTTTTAATACCAAGAGGTAGCACTATCTTTGATATCTAGGACTTCAATAGTAGCTGTATATGTTCATTTTGTTAATGTTTTTAATGTTGTATCAATGTATTTTTAAACAACTATTCTGTAATTTTAAAACTATAGATAACTGTGAGTTCAAGGCCAGCCTTGTCTGCAAAGAGAGTCTAGGACAGGCAAGGTTACACAGAAAGAAACCATGTCTCGAAAAACCAAAAAAGATAGACAGATAGACAGCTCCAGATATACATCAACTTTAAATATATTTAAGCTAAAACTTGATTTCTAAAGGAAAGATTTCATAGTTAAAACCAACCAAGTTTATTTAAGAATTGTAATCCACTACTACATTTTTTGTCAAGTTTGTAGAAAAAAATAATAAACTATACACAAGCAAAACCAATCACACACAAAGCTAAGTTAAAGGCAGAAAATCCAGATGTATATAAATTGACCTCCTATTTCTGTCAGATTTACTCTCAGATGATAAAACACCTCCAACTGCTGTGTTGTAGCTTGTGCTCAAGTCCCCCCTCCCTTTTTTTTCAGATAGAACCATTTAATTCTTAAATAAAAACACTTAAAAATAAATTCTAATGCCACAGCTGCCTTTCTGGCAGCCAACACTGTCACACAGAGAGGTGGTGTTAAAAGATGAGATTAAGAGCCTTCAGTCCTGGCACTAAGTGATGCCTGCTACCATGCAAGAGTGATTTTCCTGCCTCTGAAGAGACAGGAAATAGAACCCTTCTTTGTCTAATAACCTGCTGCCTCTCCCTTCCCCCAAAACCCTCCTCCCCATCCCCGCCATTCAGATTAAGGTCCATCTGGCCTCAGGGAAAAAGTGAGGTATCTGCTTATAGAATACCCTAAAGAGGAAACAAGACGGTGTTCAACCTCAAAAACAAATGAGATCCTGAACAATGAGAATAAACACATTTGTGGCTTGATTTTAAGAGACATACTCCATCTTAGAAATTAGAAAGAGTAAAAGAAGAAGAATACACATAATTAGGGTTTAGGAAACTGTGATATAGGGTCATTATGTGTACTTAAAATCTGAAATCATGCAACAGTTAAAGGTTGAAAGAATGGTATCTACCCTACTAGCCTAGCGGGGAAGAAAGGAGTTACTAATAACCCCCATGGCTTTCCTTACAGGGTACAGCATCCTCAACCAACTAATTCTAGGCCAGTCTTGCTTAGTCCTGCTACCATTAACACATCCTGTTCCTACTAGGCCTGCTCACACAAACAGTCTGAGTCATGTGGGTAAATAACTTATTAGTACCCCAAGATCACCTTCCAGTTCTGAAAGAATCCACAGACTCTGCAGAAATGATATGGGGGATAAACCTGTAGTGCAATTACTATACCTGTACCTGCTGAGGCCCAAACACAAACACCACACCTAGGGATAAATCCCTGCTACCTTTGTGTGCCACATTTTAGACTGGTTACAGCTTTGAGGGTCAAGTATTCTCACTCTTTATCTCTACAAGTAGAACTTCTTAAAGAGCCACTCACTAGTCTAGGCAAGGACAATAGTCAAGCTTTCCAAAGAAATGAAAATACAGGCTAGAGAGATGGCTGAATATTAAGAACATTTTTTTTCTCTGGTGGAGGAACTATGTCTTGTTTCCAGCACTCACCTCTTGGCTTGTACCATCTGTAACTCCATTTTAAGGATCTACTGCCCTCTTCTAATCTCTGCAGGCACCAAGCACACATGTAGCATACATACACACATGATGGCACACACAAACATTAATAAAAATAAAGAAATCTTAAAATAAGAAATAAAGAAGGAAAAAAAGAAATGCAAATATGTTCCTTGACTCTCTTGGTCAAAATGCACCTAATCCAGTCATAGGCACATATTAAGTAGAAATAGGTAAGTGAGGATAATGAGGTATAGTGGTCACAGCTAAAGGGGGAAAAACCCAGCATGTACATTAGAAAGTAGCAAGGTTTGTAAGTAACAGTGTACCCTTCTTCAACATAATACTTACACAAATCTAAACCTGGTTTGGACAAAATACGTCATACGGAAATCCATACATCAGTAATGCATGTACAAATTCAAAATACTGGTTTGTGGCCAATCTCAGCACATGCCATTGTTAGACAAGTGTATGAACAGCTGTTCTGAAAAGCAGTAATAGACAGAACACAACAGGAGGAAGGTGAAAACCAAAGTACCAAGTACTGTGGCCACAAGACTTTAGAAATAGTTCTTTCTACATACAGCTCATCATACCAGAGCAAATTAGGGAATTCAATAATCTAAAAGCAAAACCATCCTTTTCCAGTATTCTCATTTAAACTTGGTACCTATCCAAAGTAAACAAATAAGCAAAGTACAGGGAGATGAGGACACAAGGAATCCACCAAGCACTAGAAAGGCAGACCCTTCTCACCTGCTTGAGTTTTTGACAGTATGTACTCTTCCTGGTAGCAAGCAAAACAAGACTAGTGAGCCACCTGCCAGGTGTTGGCCACATAAAAAGGCCCCTATCGGCAAGACCTAAACTGACACAGACATGAGAACACTGGATTTACCTTGGATGTTTTCTCTAAATACAGAGACAACATAAAGAATTAATCAGGTAACAAAAAGTAACTTTTACAAAGCAGCAGCCAAAAGTCACATTAATTTATTCACTAGGTGAAGCCTTTTTATCTGACTCTTTTGCTCAGTCTAAATGCTCAGTGACAGATGTACAGATCAAGCTCTCATCTTGCTGGAATTTTACAGTCTCTATGATTACATAGCACTATGACAAATAGGTATAATGCTGAGCAACACTATTTGAATTTATGACAACAAAATACTTTTTAAGAATTAAATTTCACTTAACAGAAAACATCTGATAAATAAACACACTTAAATTACATTATACTGAATATTAATAAGTTCAGAAGTTGAAATGACAGCACTGTATTTTAGAAATGTGAAATATAAACACCAAGAAAATGACAAGGCCAGAATCAGGTTTACGATCCCTATCTGCAAAATCAATAAAATTGTAACAACTTCTAGCCATCAGATCTTACCTCTTGGGACAGGAAAGGAATGACCTGTGCACAGATAGCATTTAGGCGTTTAACAATTTCTGCCTGCAAGAGAGAGAGAGAGAGAGAAAACACAATATATGAAAACAGTCAGGTAGTTATATATTAAAAGACACTTTGTACTCTGGCTGGCAGTGTCTAAGGAAGAGGAAAACTACCTTCCCAGCAAGTCCATTAAAAGGAGGCAGTGACAACAGCCATATTAGCAGCAGGATTTATTAAACAGCATTCATCTTAAAATTTAATCTCCAAGCACCAGAATAATAAGAAATAAATTTAATATCCATGACTAGAAACCAGTTTTCAAAAACCTTCAACAGAAGGAACCTTGCTTAATCTAATGTTGTTTTCATAAAATCCCAAGTCTTTATTTAATGGGATATCACACATTTTTTTCTCTATATATCCTAACTGTTCTATAACCACATAATTGTATTTTTACAGTTATGTAAAAACATCTCTCCTCCCTACCCTCTCTTAAGTTCAAGCAAATCTTCAACTTAATGAACTGAATGTCTCAACCTCCAGAGTGGTTGAATCTTAGCCCTGTGTTGCTGTACCTGGCAGCCTTTGCTTGTAAACACTGTTTTTTATACTTAATTCCCAATCTCCTGAAACTATAAAACAAAACAAAAACAAACAACAACAACAACAAAACAAAACAAACAAACAAACAAAAAAAAAACAGTGGGCTAGAAAGATGGCTTAGAAAGAGCTGTTCTTCCAGAAGACCTGAGTTCAATTCCCAGCAACCACATCGTGGCTCACAACCATCTATGATGAGGTATTGTGCCCTCTTCTGGTGTGCAGGTATATATGCAGACAAAACATATTACACATAATAAATAAAAATCTTTTTTAAAAAGCAGCAATCAAGAAAATTGATATAATTATTAATTGCTGAGTAGTAAGATATTTTCAAACAGTGAAGGTTTCTAAATCAGTAAGCCAAGGTTTTCAGTGTGGAGTTCAGAGCATGCTAAGCACTCTACACTCAAGCAGGACTCTATCTGGGTATTAGCAGGTTAAACTTACACTCTGTACAGAAGCTATTTTTTAAATTTTTGGAAATACAGAAACAAAAATATATATTCCTAGTACATATAATTCTCTTGTAACCTTAGAAATGAAGGTTTTAAAACAATAAAGAAAAAATGTGTTGTTATATGTTTTCTTTAAAAACCTGTTCAGAGCTTTACTGATGTTCACCTTAGTATGCATCTTCAGATGGCACATTTTACACTTTGTGATAAGCTGACATAGTTTTTAATATATTCACATATGTGAATACAATTGCTCATATTTTAATAATGGGGTGGTAAAACAGGGAGGTTAAGAAATACTAAAGAGACAGAAAATGTAAAGCAATTACTATTCCTGGAACATTCTTAAAATAAATTTCACCAAGAATCATTTCATTTTATGAAAGCACAAACATTCTTTTTCTTGCTAAATCATTATAAAACAGCAACACTGCTTGTACAATCCTTCTTTCTACAGCAACCCTTTTAACTTTGTGGCTATGCAATTTCTTAAATGCCAGCACCCTAAAAAACGTCAACAGGCAACACAAAAAAATTCACCATGAAGTTTCCAATGTAAGCTTTCCATTCCAGCCTGTACTCCTAACGAGACAAACAAAGCAAAGTACCAGTAAGCAGCAGTGACCAAGACTCCACTATGCTGACCTGATTTAATTTACTGCTCTGGCCCCATGGATCATTTAGCCATGCTTTAAGAATGCTTAAACCACCATGAAAGGCTGCAATGGGAACCACCACGGCCCTGTCCACCTGGATGAACATTCCACAGTGGTGATGGAGTTAAATTCTAAGGTAAGTTAAAAAAACAGAGGCTGAATGCTCCCTGTCTCAAAGGCATTTGGTGGTTAGGTGGGAATAGGAATAAAAGATAATGAGACTTTGGGGCAGACCAAACTGATGATTTTTATGCTTAGAACCATCTGCCAAGCATATTTTCCTCATTATGTTGTTTACATAAATAAAATAGTCCCTTGCTAGGAGGGTTGAAAAAAAAATGTGGGCATGTAGGAAAGCTGAGTTCTTTAATTTGCCTACATAATGTAGGCAGTAAAAACTACTGAGGAAACCAACTCATCTGGTAAAATAAAAAGAGAGAGAGCGCTATTTGGTGCTTTAATAAGCTATTTTATCTGAGCACCTACTGCAGGCAAAAAAAAAACAAAAAACACCAAAATAGCAAACAAAAGTCTTAATACTAAATATTATGTATATTCACATACACACCAACAGAAAACGAAAGGTCAAATCAAACTTTTTCTTTAATGGTCTCCTTTTGTTTAAAAGACTTCTTAATTTCTTTATGCTGTCATGCCAATAGATTTTCATGGACAGGCTAATTGGCAGCAAGGGGGCTGGGTATGTCTGTGTGATTTCATACAATTAAGCAGGCCATTCCTCACTTTGAAAGCTAAAGTTGCCTCGGAAACACTGCTGCTTCCATGGTCATCTAATTTCACCTCTTTTGTCCCACAGGACCAAGCTTTGGGGAGGCATCATTTATTTTCAGGCTTTTCCACTGGGCTTCAGCGATCAACCAGTAATACTGTGGACACACACTTCTAATGGCCTATGTTTTGAAACTGAGTCTAATCTAATGGCGTGGGGCCCAAGCTCCTTTTCTAGCACAGCCATTAAAGGATGTAGGTTATTGCTGTTGTCACCATTGATATTTGTCATTGTAATGTAATTAGGGCCCTAAAATGATGCATTACAGCCCTTGGCACAGCTTCTATTAAAATCTTTTCTTCTGCTCACTGAACTGCGACCTGCTTTCTGATGAATAACAGACAGACAGCTTTAGGGTAAGAAGCAGATTCAACAAAGAAGTATTTTTAGGCTTTGAGAAAAGAAGGAAAAAGACAACCGAGGAGGAAAAGCCACAATACACATTTGAATTGCATCTGACCACTTGAAATTCTGATTGCATCTGATGAATCTAGCTTAGACAATATATTTCCAGTCTTCGAATCACATGGTTAATCAGGACTTTAATCTGCTATCCATCAGCCTATGCCAGTTCTTTGGCTTCCAATCAAATTTATAGGTGATGTGGGTCACGCATCCCTGAGCAATGCATTTACAGATAACCCACTGAAACAGGCAAAGAAGCTGAAATACTGTTCGTTGTTAGAATTACTTGGTGCGATTATAGCATCTGATGCTTTATGGGCGCTGCTAAACTACTGCCTTTAGCACCCGCGATACTCCAGATCAGTATTAATAGTCCTAATAAAAGGACAATTGTTCATGTCCAAAAATGACCACAAAAAATTCCCTCTTACTTTGACAAATAAATTATCACTTGACACTTCTATTACATCTTTTCTATTCATAAAGACATACATTTAAGAAAAGTAGTTGATGGGGCTAGAGAAATGGCTTAAGACTGTTTGCTACTCTTGCAGGGGACCAGAGTTTCATTCCCAGCACCCACATCTGGCAGATGAGAAAGGCCTCTTAACTCCAGTTCAAAAGGATCAGACAGCCTCTTCTGTACACCACTGGCACATGCATACATACTTGCATACATATCAGGCCCGCACATACAAAAAAATTTCCTTCAAATTTTTAAAAGAAAGTTGAATATATTTTCCTACACACAATTCATCACTAATCTATTTTAGTGTCTACATATTCCAATAAAAAGATTTAATAAAATGGCTATCATCCCTACTCAAAAAAAAAAAAAAAAAAAAGAAAGAAAAAAAGCCATTTGGTTTTGGCAAAATTTTAGAAAAAGGTAACACCAAAAAAAAGACATTTTATTAAAAGCTCTTCACTATGGGCATAGTTCCACACCTGAAAACTGAATGCCATCATGCTGACTCTAGAGATGAAAAGCAGAAGAGAAGTATCACCAGTCAGTTAACAAAGAGGGACAACACCAGGAAAGATCTCAAATCACTCATTTTAACTCATGCACAAGGCAAGTTGAAAACTTAACTATCTTATATCATATAAAGGAATTTTTTGCAAAGTAGGAAGGCTATTATTTATTTGTTCATTTGTTTAGATTTCCTGAGAGTCTCTCTACTTAGCCCTGGCTGTCCTGGAACTCACTATGTACAGCAACCTGAATAAGACTTTGTGTGTGTGTGTGTGTGTGTGTGTGTGGTGGGGGAGGGGGTCCAGACAGGGCTTCTCTGTGTATCCCTGGCTGTTCTGGAACTAGATCTGTAGGACAGGCTGGCCTTGAACAAGACTATTTTAAAAGCTGCCAATCCCACTTCCTCCAATAAGAGGAACCATCTATAGATACTCAATGTATATTATATTGAACAACTTATTTTTCACTTCTCCACACTTCTCTCAGTGAGCTACACTGAAATCTGATGATATTGCTAAAGCAATGTTATCCTGGTTCCTGTTTTGAACTCACTTGTATGCCATTTTACTGCATGATAAAGTGTGCTATCAAGTGCCACTGCCTAGCTTGGTAATTGAACATGTTCAAGTACCCCATTTGTTTGTCCTAACAAGATACATAGTACTATCCATGTTGCTAATTCAAAAATTTGCAGGACAACGTCCCCACAAGAGGCACAGTGTCCCTACAACTCATGAAGCTATTTCAGCCTATACCTAAAGGTCTTATGAAAACGTTCCTCAAGGATTAAATTGTGCTCCTCCCTCTTACCTTTGAGCTTTCTAAAAGTATTTCTTTAATAGAAACCTTAGATAGTCACCTATTACCATTAGTTGAACTTTGATATTATATTTAATACTGTTTCAGCATTAAGAGGGATCAAGAGAATGCTGTATTATATAGGGAAAGATTAATGATCCATGTGCCTGACATTCAGTCACTCACACAAGGTCAAATCACTGCAGTTCTCAAGTCTGAAATGGCAACGTAACTAATGTTATCAGTTATGTTCAGCCTCTCGGAGTGCAAGGACAGGAAGCACGCGGAGGAGGAGAGGGTAAAGTGGAGCGTCAGCAGGAGCAGGAAGGAGACCCAACTTCCCGCCGACTGTAACCTTAGCTTTCTCAGAACCGGTAAAGCCTGCGAGACCCTGACCACCTATGCTCACCGAGCTCTGAAAGGCTTCTCTCCTCAGCACTTCTCCGCCACTGTCACAGCAAGCGGCTTCAGCCATGATGTTTCTTTTTCCTTCCATAAGTACACTGGGACCTTTGAACGCTAACTTACAATTATAAATTTTCAAACTTAGGCATACAGACAAATAATCCTTGTGACAACAAATTTACCTCAATCTCTCCAACAGGGCTGATATGATCAAAATGATACAGGAAATAACCAAAAGTGAAGAATTTTGGACGCCAGAATAAAAATAAAACCAACTTATAGTCCTTAAAAAGGTCTCATCAAGGATGCCTGTACTATAAATCCCTCAAAGCAGAAAGCCATGGCACATGATTTGATTATTTCTTTTTGGTCACACCCAAGCATGTCAAACCTGGAGGCCACAAGCTACACATGTCCTTAAGACAGTTATGAATGCAATGCAACATATTTGCAGATAAAATCATGTTTCAATGCCAAAAGGCATTGGACATGTGCTCTGGTTAGCCCTTCTTAATCTCTCTTCTTCTTGCTCACCATCACTTTTATTTTCAACAGATCTCCATCTATGGCTTTATTTCTGAACATGTATTCTCCTCTCTTCCTTCCAGCAGTAGCACAGCGTTTTCTAACGTCTACATTCTTCTCCCTCTAGTTACATGAAATTTCAACTATCTGATACCAGAACATCCTTTCAGTCCACTGACTGTTTTCCCACAGAGATGAACACTTAGTCTGATCAAACTCAAAGCTGTGATTTGTTTCTCTTGGTCCAGATACACAGCTCTCATACTGCTATAGCACTGAGTTAGACAGCCAGGGCAGGTGAGTCACAGGCCTGGCTAGTCCAGAAGACAACTGCAAGGACAGAGTAGACTTTAAGTCTGTTCTTGCTGACCCTGCTACTGAAAACAGCCTTCACCAGGGTCCTGGACTCATTTCTCACCACCATGCAAAGCCTCAGCCCACACCCTCTTACTCAAATGATTTCACAGACGAATCCCTCTTCTACCCACTGACCCATTCTAGCTTTGTGTATTGACAGTAGGAGATTAGCTGGAATTATCGGCTTACCAATTGCCTGGGAATCTTGGTATAAAGCAGATGGAGTTGGACCTGAAAAAAATATACTCTGAACAAACTCCAAAGTGATGCTCAGAGACACTGTTGGTCCATAGAACACAAAGACCTCAAGCAGAATACCAAAGTTTTAAAGTACATGATCTTGATGAGGGCAGCCATGTGGTCAGCAAGGACATTCTATGTGGCTGGAGTACAGAAAACACTTGACATATAATTTTGTAAATGAGCTACAATCCAGACCAAGTAGTTGGAATTTCATAATTTTTTTGGGCATGCAAAAATTGTTATGGAAGAGAAGAGCTAGAGTTCATTAATGTACCAGCCATAAAGGACTGCCCATGTAGAAGACCTACTCACATTTAAATTTGGTTTGTTTGATTTCTTGGCACATGTCATTTCTGACATTTAGGTAAGTCACATCACTCAAAAAGAATGAGATATATATATTCTCATTGAACAAAAAAAAAAAAACAAACAAAACAAAACAAAACAAAAAAAAACACCTGCAAATTCATTCTGGACAACTCCTGACTGGTGAGTCAATGACTAAAGTCTCCATTAGAAACTCTGGCAGGATATGGGATTTGAAATGTGATTTAGAAACAGAATGCAGATGCAACTCAGCCCCTTCTAACATTGCTACAGCAGATACTGATCATCTGGGTCCTTGGCATTCAGCACATCTGCTAACGTACTACACCAGGAGAGCACTTTGTATCAATTTGATTAGAACAGCCTGTAGAAAGATCTCAGGGAGTATAAGAACAGTCTCTAACAACTCAATGTACAGTAGGTCATGGGAACTACACTATAGAATATTCACACCCACGTCATACATTAAAACCCTGTTCAAAATAGAGCATGATAGCCAGGCATAAGGAGCCATGGACACAGCTGCAGTAACAATACCTCCAGAGAACAGGTGCCATCTTAAGAAGGTCAAGAACTGCTTCAGTGTTTCTTGTTGTATCAGCCCTGGGCATCAGGTAAATTAAAGTGGAATTCTACTTTTTAGTACCCAAACAAACTCCTCAATGTACTTGACAAACCTGTTTGAATACACTCTTATTCAATGTTTTAATAATTAGAAATTTTCATCCAAGAGAAAACCAACATCTAACCTAATGTTTGCTTCTCGCTGGAGTGGTGCATTCCACACACACACAAAAAAAGCCCTCACATACTGACTCCGTATCCAAGCATCTTTCAACAGCCTGCACTGAGGTGATCAGTCCCTTTTCCCTTGAGGAAAGTCATCTGGGACAGACTTGCCAAAAATTAAGCAGTAAAAACAAAGTCCCATACAACAGCCTGAGATACACCTTGCTCCAATTAACCATAGAAAACACAAATGTTCCCTGTAACCAGGCTTCCAGCTACTTTTACTTGTTTTTTTTGTTTGTTTGTTTTTCTTTTTTTCTTTTAATACTCCATGAGGGAAGTGAAGTAAAGGTAAAGAAAACTACTGTTATTTATTTGTGTTTCTATAATCTAAGTTGCCTTTAGAATGCAGCCATTCTTCAGTGTGGGGCCCTCTGCAAACATCAAATCTGAAAATGCTTCTTATTCATAAAATGGCAAGGGATTTGAAAAGAACTCATATATCCCTTCCTGTCTATGCTAAGTCATCTCTATAACACCTAACAGAATGTACATGCAATATAAATAGCTTTAATATACTTTACTGCTTAGGAAATAAGGATGGACAAATATGTGCTCAGTACAGGCGAATCTTAAAAATCCACTAAATCTACAATTGGCTGAACACACATAAATGGACCCATGGACACAGAAGCTGACTGTTCAAGTTACTTTAAAATTGTATCATGCGTGCAACTTATGATATTTAAACACATGTACCTTAGTAAAGGCCTAAACTACAGATATATGACTGCCTGTTTATTCATTCTTCAAGTATTTATTAACTTTCTACTTACTACTGCAGGACTCTTTATATACTGAGTGGAAACATGGATGAAGAGAACAAGAAAATCCCTGCTGTCTTGAAGTTCAAGGCATGGGGTAAAGAGACAAAGACTAGCACACAGATATACAAAGGGGAACTTCAGGTATTGAAGAGGTATCTACAAAAAAGATAATCTAGACAAAATCCAAGGGTAAGGATGAGTCTGGTTTGGAGAGGATAATTAGGAAAGGACAAAAAGAAGTGATTTTGAAGTTGAAACATGGTTGAAATATCATCTCCAAAAGTAGATTCTATACCACATCTTACAGAAGGTATTAACAAGTATATATGCAAAGTGCTCTCTGACCAGATGACCTCACTCTGCCTCAACAAAATTAAACAGCTCTCTTTGCTGTCAGACACCTCAAAGCCTCTCATTTGATACTATTAGCATAATATCTTTGGAATGAAGTACACAAAAAGCAACACTACTGAAACTTCCTTGATTACGAAACCCTAAAAGCTCTCAACCAATATTCTCAGAAAACAGCTAGTCAGAGGTTCCTAAGCCACACCTCACCCCAGATACATTACCTCAAAATCTCCAAAAGTACTGATCCCCAGGCATGAGCCCCCACTTTAAAGAGCCCTGTGGAACTAACAGACAAGCGGGACTGAAACCACTGCACTGGAGCACAGGACACATGGAGTAAAAGGAAAGACGCAAAGAGGCGCAGAGGCTGCGGCCTTCAATGCCACATCCCAGCACGTGAACTTCCCACCAGGGAAAACTTCTAGGGAAGCAAAAATTACAGCATGTTAAGAGATCTCAAAGTCTTTAGAGCTCTAACCCTCTTCTTGCCACTGATTACACTTGAATGGATGTGGAAAGAAGAGAGTATAAACATAAAACATACTACAAGAGGGAAGATGGAAGTTGACAGATAATTTTAGAGTAAGAAAAAAATGAATTCTTAAAGCACCTCTAACTTAGGAAATGCAACAATATGTCTCAGATATTGGCTTTCACTCTGAGCTAGCAGCTGTGGCACACGGTGTAGTGAATGAAGAATGCTTTTCCCCATGAGGTGTTTACAATTCAGCAAGGTAGATCAAATAGAAATCAACACAAGAAGCTAGGCCTTGTGGTGCAGGCCTGTAATCTCAGGTACTAATGAAGCTTGAAGCAACAGCATCACAAGTTCAAAGCCTGTGCAGGCAACAGAGTGAGTTCAAGGACAACCTGGGCAATGTAATTAGGCACTGTTCCAGCATATAAAGTAAAAGAGAGCTTTGGTTATATAGTTCATTGGTAAAGTCCATAGGAGGTCAATCTCCCATTCTGGGTAAAGGGGTTAGTGGGGACCCTTACATGAGACACAGTAAGTGCTCAGTCTTTAATAATTTACTATTATGCCAGGTTCCATGTCACATTTAAAACAGTGGAAACACTGATGGGATTTACAAAGCCTATAATATATTAAATGAGATGTAGTGTTTCTAAATGATTGAGGCAAGAATGTTATGCTGAGGGACCAGGATACAGTGAGCCTGAAAGATGAAAATAGAAAGGCAGGGCAAGAAAAGACCATTCTAAAAAGGGATATGTGCCACACCAAACCGGGGCAATCACAGCACAGGAAAAGCAGTGGCAGATGTGGCTAGAGAAGTGGTTCAGAGAGCCTAGTGGCCAGGAATGTTCCCACCAGATGAGACCACTTAGACACTACCTTACTTCTAAATAGGAGTGCTGTTATCAGGTCATACCAACCATCCTAATAATCAAGGTGAGCCTGTTTTGTGTAGGGTGTATCACTTAATGCTCAGAGCAATTTAAGATAAGAACAGTAAAGTGATAAAGAAATCATCATAATCAGAAAAAATAGCCAAGAGGGGGAAAAAAAAGCAAGCAGGAAGAACAGGGGAAGATTCTAGAAAACCTGTGGCCTGGATTCCTGGTGTAGCTAAATGAATAGGAAGGAAGCATAGAGATCTTGTCCTCCCAAGAGGAGTTCCTACCTTGAGAAACTTGGTAGACAGGTTAGTTGACTTCCTTACATAGGCTCACACTGAACCTCACGCAGGCTGGTAGGGGAAGATAACATTCGGAAACATGTTGGGCTTAACTATCTATGAGACACTCAAAGAGAGGCAACAAAAGAAAGGCAAAGCTCATACACTTAACAGTGAATGAGACAAAGCAGCCACAAGAGAACAGAATACAGGCAGATTTTCACTGCCCCTAAACATGACCCAACACCAGAAATACAGAGAAAGCAAAGGTTACCAGCAAAAAGACAGCCAAGAAGCTAGTAGAGTCTCTAAAACAAACATTTACTAGACAATAATGGTAACCAGAGTGACAGTAAAGCAAGGAGACACATTGCATGGAGAGTATCATGTGGCTGAACTGAATTTAGACAAGAGAAGGAGCCTATGAAACAGAAAAGAAAGTCTGAATGTACAGATACACATCAAGGTAGGCAAATTAAGGTTTGTGTCAAGGTTTGTTTTGGAGAACAGTTATGAGAAGGGGTGGGAACAATTCAGCCTCAAGTGACTATAAACTTTCTGAAAAATTGAAAACACAGCAAATATAAATCAACTAAGAATGCCCAGATCTGCAGGTGATTTTCTAATTAGTAATTTAGTTGAGCCATAACTAAGCAAACTACCAACTGATTCCAAACTCCATTTCCACAACCTTGAAATGAGAAGAGCTGCCCCAGATATGGATGGCAGAAGTACTTATTCGAACTGGTGCATGAATAAAATCCTTTAAGGTAAATAGTTGCTTTAGAACAAAACTAAGATTAGATAGTACAACAAATTGAATGGCTGCATTGTTAGGTATTGATTGAAGCTCGCGGCTCTTGCTATCTCTCAATTAAGAAAGTATCCATCACTAATTTACACTAAACAAGAGAAGGGCTGTGGTGCTCATGAAGCTAAAGAAAGCCCAAAGGTAGGCGACATCAGACTCACTGCACAGTAGCAAGGACAGACAGTGCTTCCTGAAAATACGCTGCCTCTCCACTGTGGTGCACTATGACCCAGAAAAGACATTCTTGGTATTTACGTTCTGGTACTGACAAGGGCTCTCTCTTTTCTGTTTTCTCAGTAAGCAGATGCTTGCCCTGGGTGCAGTAAAAACTTAGACGTAGTAGGAGTAGCAGCAGCTTCCAGGTGCAGGAGAAACAGTTGAGACTGATTTTAAAGCTTCTTTGATGATGACATGGTCCTAAAATTTAAGACTACAGAATAAAAGTTATGTGAGATTTATAGAAATGTTCTTTTCATTGAGTAGATGGTAAAAAGTGGGGGAAAGAAGAACCCTTTCAAAGAATTTACAAGTATTTAGAAGAATTTATACAAGTTTTACATTCACAGAAGCACAACCTGCAATGCCCAGAGAGCTGCCAACTTATGAACCTGTCAAATGTCTTAGCCATGCTGTCATGTACATGCCACATAGAGTTTGATCAGACCTTTAACTTAACTTGCTTTTGTAAGTATTTAAGATCACACTTTACAGAAAATTATTTTATGAAGTTCAGTCTCAACCTACACTTAGACATTCACCTTATAGATAACCTTGATGAATCCTTTGATTGACACCTTCCCTAAAAAGTTGTCTACCCCCAGATTATCACCAATTAGCAAGACAACAAAGGGCTTTTGGCCAGGATGTAAATCAATTACTGTTTAGTTCATATGGGTGGTTTTTGTTTTCTGTTTTAAAGAATAAGACACTGTCCATGAAAGAAGACAGGTTAATTTATATTCCAGCACAAGCTCCTTATCTCCTTACCCAAGTTTCACAGAGCTGCCCAGCTGCTCTGCAGAATTCTATTCCACAATTAACAGTACTAAATCCCAAATTGTATCTTTTTTGCCTTAAGTTTTATCTTATGTTTCTCCAAAGCAGCATGCTGCTCCAACACAGCACTAAAAAAACATTTCTTACCTTTCTTCCTGGCTTAAGAAAAGCTAAATGTCCACAGCTGTAACACTACTTAGGAACTAAGTAAGTGAAGGCCTGGAGCAGTTCTCAATCTTCCTAATGCTGTGACCCTTTAATACAGTTCTTCATATTATGCTGACCACAACCATAAAATTATTTTGCTACTCAGTATCCAACTGGGTACCCTAGTAAGGGGAACAGTGACTATTTCTGTCATGAACTCAGTGCCTGGCTCTTCGACCCACCCCCCGCCCCACCCTCAGGGAGGAGCAGCCTAGCTAGACCCCAGAAGAGGACATTGCAGCCAGCCCTGAAGAGACCTGATAAGCTAGGGTCAGATGGAAGGGGGGGAGGTCCTCCCCTATCATTGGACTTGGAGGGGGGCAGGGAGATGAGGGAGGGATGGGAAGAGTAGGAGGGAATGAGAGAGGGGCTACTACGGCTGGGATACAAAGTACATAACCTGTGATTAATATAAAAATAAATAAACTTTAAAAAAGCTAAAAAAATTATTTTGCTACTTCATGACTATGATTTTAATACCGTTATGAATCCTAGTGTACCTAATATGTTGAGAAACACCTGTTCTATCCATAGAAAACTGTCTCCAGGACCTCTAAGTACCTCTAAGTCCATGGTGTACTGCCTCTAGTACTTGTAGGTACCAAAAGTCACAGGTAGCACTTCCCTTATATGAAAAGGTCTAGTACTTATATGTCAGCTACGCACAACTTCCTGTATACTCTTAATTCATCTCTTGACTACTTAAAGTAGCTAACGAAATTTAAGTACTGTGAGTAGCAATTATTACTTCATTGTTTAGGGAACAGTGAAAAGATAAAGCTATCTGTGCATAATCAGTACAGACAAGTCTTTTCGCAAATAATCTTTATCAAGTTACCTATCATATATTTTTCTGACACTTTAAAATTCCATTGTAACTCCTTTAGCTTGCTGAAATTACAGCAAAAACAATGCATCTAAGCCCTATCTTTAAAACAAAGCATGTAAACCCTATTTTTAAAGAGCTCAATCTAACTTAAACGGAAAAGAAACTATTTGGAGAAAACATCCAGAAGCACAGTACCCAGGATATGCACACCCAGGAAGACATTTCTACCACCACTGCTTATCCTTTGTTGATGATCATGCCCATCACATTCAAATGGCCCAAAATTGACACTACCTATATGGGTTTGTGATAGGAAACTTAAAGCTGTGGTCTGATTTGAAGAAAACATCTCACATCTCCAAAAGCAATGTATGTTTCTGATGGTTACAACAGGCTGCATGACAGAGCAGTAAAACCACACCACACCCCTCTTCAGACCAGATCTGTGGCTTCATGCCACCTAGCAATATTTTGGTTTACCAAAATGTTCTCTATGGGCTTCCTAATTTCATGTGTAATCAACTTTTTTTTTCTTTTTTTACTATAACTGCTATTCTCACTCAACTACAGAAGCTTAAGAAGTATCTAAAAGGGTACTGTAACGTATGTACTACATTGGGGGAGATATTAAGCATACATAAATAATTCATTTAATAAAAGAATCTGTGTTTAGCTCTTCAGAAACACAATGAAAAACAGAAGTAATTGTTTCTTTTGAAACATAATCCAAGCAAATTTAGACTCAGCTTCATATTTGCTAAAGACTTCACAACACAAGTCAGTAATCCCAGCACTTGGGGAGGCAGACAGATCTCTGTGAGTTTGAGGCCAGCAGGGTCTAAACGCCAGGACAGCCAAGGCTACGCAGAGAAATCCTGTCTCGAAAAACAAACAAAAACAACAACAACAACAACAACAAAAACAGAAAGAAGCTAACTATGTCAACTTATAGTTTCAGAGTACTCCCTAAGTACAATATAGCAACTACCTACACAGCCCTTGCATTGTATTACATATTTTTAAGTAGTCGAGAGATGGCTTAAAGTATGCAGGAGTATGTGCACACTCACATGTTAAGTAATAGCGAACCTCAAATAGGCAATAAGAAAACAACAAAAGTATGAAATGTCAAATACCAAAGAAAGCAAAGGATTTAGAAGTGTACCTTGAAGGCAGGGATGTACATTACCTTACCAATCAACTAAAACAGCCTTCAAGCTCTTGCTTAAAGTATAAAACGTTCTATTCATTCCAAATTTATCTGGCTAAGGCAGAACCTTACCAGACAAGCTGTATCAAGCATTTGGAAATAAAGGTTTTGTACGGAAATGTACTATATCCAACCCAGCTGCTTCCAAATTTAACCCTCCTGCTAGACCTGCAGGGTTCCTTCTATACTCCACAACCTAGAGAAGCCTTTTTACTTGTGGTATTTTGGATTTTCAGAGCACAATTTCTCCAGGAAAACCCCTAAATAAGCACCCTCTTCCAAAAAAAAAAAAGAAAAGTTAAAACAATAGAGTAGCTGTGAAATTGTTACATTTTACTGGTCATTTTAGTTTAAGTCTTTTTTTAAGTTTTGTTTTATTAATCAAGGTAGACATGCTCAAAAAAACCACACTACCAACATGTTCAAGTCAAGCTTTAAAGTCTCCCACATTCACAGCACAAAACAGGAAGAAGAAAAGTAAACAAAACTCTGGAGCTTGCCAGGTATTGGTGGCACACACCTTTAATCCCAGCACTGTGGAGGCAGAGGCAGGCGGATCTCTAAGCTGGAGGAGAGCTTGATTTACAGAGTGAGTTCGAGGACAGCCATCGCTACATAGAGAAACCCTTTCTCAAACCAAACAAACATACAAACAAAAAACTCACAAGCTCACTGATTATGTGTCTTAGTTACAGCGAGTACTACCCTGATGAAACACTATGACCAAAAGCAACTTGGAGAGGAAAGGATTTATTTCACTCACAGGTACACATAGCAGTTCCATCAACGCAGTGAGGGCAAAGACTCAAGCAGGGCAGGAAGCTGGAGGCAGGAGCTGATGCAGAGGCCATGGAAGGGTGCTGCTCATAATACTTTCTTCTAGAAGCCAGGACTACCAGCCCAAGAATGGCACCACCACAATGGACTGGGCTTTCTCTCATCAATCACTAAAAGGCAATGCCCTATAGCCAGATCTTATGAAAGCATTTTCTCAATTGAGGCTCCCTCCTTTCAGATAACTCTATTTTGTGTTAAATTTATATTCACCATGTTTTAGACTTAAGCTACCTAGGAAACCCAGGATCCCACTTTATTTCTTTTTTTTTTTTTCTGTAACTCTATTTTTTACAATAATTCTTTTTTTCCCATTTTTTAAATTAATTAAATTAATTCAATTTACATCTCCATCACAGGCTCCTCCCTCTTCTCCTCCCAGTCCCACTCTCCCTCCTGCATCCCTCTCCCCTATTCTGAAGAATAGGAGAGCCCCCCTACCAAGACATCTCAGCTCATCTATTCACATGAGGACTGAGCTCATCCACCTCCCCTCCCCACCCCCGTTCCTGTAGGGAAGTCCCATGGGGGAAGTGATCAAAATAGCAGTCAACATAGTCTGTGTCAGAGACATGCCCCACTCCCCTAAACACTGGGCAGACATGAAGCCTAAGCTGTCTATTGGACTTATCTTCTTAGTTTCTGTACATTGTAGTATGTCTATCCTGTACTATATGACTAAAATCCGCTTTTAGGTGAGTATATACCATGTGTGTCTTTCTGGGTCTTTGTTACCTGACTCAAGATGATCATTTCTAGTTCCATCCATTTGCCTGCAAATTTCATGATTTCCTTGTTCTTAATGGCTGAGTAGTATTCCTGAACAGAATACCAACAGCTCAGACTCTAAGATCTACAATTAATAAATGGGACCTCTTGAAACTGAAAAGCTTCTGTAAAGCAAAGGACACTATAAACAGAACAAAATGTATATCTATAGACTGGAAAAGATCTTCACCAATCCTACATCTGACAAAGGGTTATTATCCAGAATATATAAAGAACTCAAGAAATTAAATACCAACAAACCAAATAACCCAATTAAAAAATGGGATACAGAGCTAAACAGAGAATTTCCAATAGAGCAATATCGAATGGCAGAGGAGCTCTTAAATGTTCAAAGTCCTCAGTCATCAGGAAAACACAAATTAAAACGACTCTGAGATTCCATCTTATACCTGTCAGAATGGCTAAAACCAAAACCTCAAGTGACAACACATGCTGGTGAGGATGTGGAGAAAGGGGAACCATCCTCCACTACTGGTGGGAGTGCAAACCTGTACAAACACTTTGGAAATCAATCTGGCACTTTCTCAGAAAACTGGGAATAGCCATACCTCCGGAACCAACTATACCACTCCTGGGCATCCATCCAGAAGATGCTCCACCATACAACAGGGACATTTGTTCAACCATGTTCACAGCAGCTTTAGTCATAATAGCCAGAAACTGGATACAACCTAGATGTCCCTCAACTGAAGAATGGATAGAGAAACTGTGGTACATCTACTTTACATCATTAGAACTAAACAAAGTCAACTGCAATGGACTTTGCCCTAAGCAGAACCTATGTGAAAGAACAGAAGGGATACTTTGCAGCAAGATGTGTCCTGATCTCTCTGCTGCTAGAGCAAATCAGGCAAAGAGACCTATGGAATTCTCTAATAGCCCAATCTACAATATTTATTTTGGTCCTGTCCAGACTGGGGTCCCAGGCGGGATTGCTGGGATGACTGAAAAATTCAATCCTTCTGAAAACGTCCAGAAAAGGGTAATAATAATTCTAGTGTCTTCTAAGAGCCTCATATAATACTGCCTATCCAGTATTGTCAATGAACAAACATTCAGTCTTGCATAACAACAACCATCTGGATGGTTCTTGTAAAAATCAAGAATCAACAACAAGAAGCTGAAGAGTAAAAGGTCTCTTCTACGCTTGAAAGGATTTTATTACTTTCCTATCTTTAGTATTACTCTCTGGAGCTGTTTCTTAACCCTTACACTACTGAAATTTTAAGGTGGATACTCTTTGCTGTAGAGACTGTCATATGCACTGCAAGTATCCAGCCTCCACCCACTAGAAGCCAGTGGACAACTAAGTATCAACAGATACCACCAAATGTCTCCTGGTTTGGAACTTCTGCTCTGGAGCAAGATGCTCCTGAACTTATTACTTTTGTTTGAGTTCCAATTTTCTTTCTAGATCAGTAAGTATTCCTAGGATGTGGGGGGAGGGGGAGCATACAAGTGACCATTTCAGTGCCAAGACCCCCAATTCTATCCCCACTCCAGAGGGGGACTCAAAAGTTCCTGTTATCTAGCCATTATGTGATCAAAAGAAAAAAGAAGGTACTATGCTTTTTTGTTACAAATCTCTATCTCAAATGAGTAAGAATATCTAGAGCCTATGATCATCAGGCAAACAATCAGCTATAGAATCTGCAATAATTTAGCACACTTGTTTGCAACAATAAAAAAGTCTTGATCAGATTCTTTATCACTTGTAATATTCAAGCTAGTTGTATACACAGGTACAACAGCAGTCTACCAGGTACATTTAAAAAGCAAAAACTTGCCACATCGAAAGGTTCACTTAAGACACTGGCATTACCAATGGTTCAGAATGTGAGCTCTGAAGCCAAAATTTCCTGTACCTGAATACTAATCATGCAACCTACCAGCTGCACATACCTTGTTATCTTGATTTCTAGTATAATAAAGATACCTTGACTCCTTCCTCAAAAATTGTGGTGTTAAATGAAGACATTGAAATCAACTCCTGCTTCCTGGTATCCATGAGGTACTCAGTCAACCTAGACTTATGATCGATGATGCATACTGAAAATCTAACTGTACACAGTCAGTATTTATAGTACTCTTTCCCTAGAAAAAGAACTGCTATGATGTGTGGCTATAACTGTTCAACAAAGCTTAAAAAAATAGTCCAAACCATAGTAGACAACCCTAGACCATGAATCACCATGGCAACAAAATAATTATTAGAACTGTCTACAATGTCCTAACATTGTTCAGACAGTTTCTACCAAAAGCACAAGCAAACAAAAACAAAACAATTGTATTTCCTCTTACATAACATTCTTAAACCTTAACTTTCTGAAACAATATCATACAATTAAAAGATAATTGAGGAGCTGGAGAGATGGCTGAGTAATTAGGAGTACTGGCTGCTCTTCCAGAACACCACATTCGATTCCTAGCACCCACATGATGCTCAAAAACCATCTGTAACTTCAATCTGACACCCTTGTCACCTTTCCATGGACACTGCATGCACATGGTGAACAGACACATACATGTAGCCAAAACACCCACATAAAATAATTAACTTAAAAAATTAAAAATAGGCTGCCTGTCATGGCACACCCCTGTAATCCTAGCATTCAGGGAGGCAGAGGGAAGTGGATCTCTGTGAGTTCAAGGCCAGCAACAAAGCAAGTCCAGGACAGCCATAGCTACCCCGAAAAAGCATATCACACACACACAAAAAATTCTACCTTGTATTTTTGTTTGTGGTGGTGAAAACTGAACCCCAGCCAGCCTTGCACACTGGGTTTAACTTCTAGCTTCCTACATTCAACCCTATATTTTATAAGTCAACAAGCACCAGGCTCAGAGACTTATGAGAGTTTGCCTATCAGAGGCCTTTTTGTTCATCATAAAGTAAAGTTTTCCCCTCGAAGTTCAGAAACAAAGAAAGCATGGAGAGGTAACTGGTATTCAGAATAAAAAGATGATGCAGAATATACAAAAAAATGTAAAAAGTTAAGCCAATCTTTTAGTTACCCCATCATACACTCATTTGTTTCCTTTCCTGGACTCCAGGCTTTATCTCAGGTGCCAGGGACACAGCAGTGAGTAAAACACTTCCTTTTTCAGACTTTATACTGTCTGTGAAAGAAGCTGATCTCTACTGTTTTGAACCATAAAACCAAAATTAAACATTTCTCTGTTAATTTATTTACCACTGTTACTTGTTTAAAATGGTAAGCTCATTCTTAACCAAGATGAATAGTCCAAACCTTCCCTAAGTAAAGACTTCTAGTGGGACAAGTCACAAAAGCTCCAAGGATCTGAACTGTGAGGCTCACTGTCAGCCACATCCTTCTCCCAAGGGCCATGAGATAAACCTCAGCCAGAGACCCTCATCTACAATGACTACGAGAAGTAATCCCAGGGGCTGGTTACACAACAGATAACGAACTCCTACATATCCCCTTTGCACACTTACACTGGAAAGAAATTATTACAAATCACATTATAATTCATACAATTTTGAAATTCC
Source organism: Pachyuromys duprasi (assembly GCA_028658305.1). Lineage (NCBI taxonomy): Eukaryota > Metazoa > Chordata > Mammalia > Rodentia > Muridae > Pachyuromys > Pachyuromys duprasi. The sequence continues at coordinate 29,209,078 of CM053762.1, forward strand.
AACAGTAAAAGCCAAAAGGAAAAATATAAAACCTGGCTACTTTAAATCAGTTCTTATACATTTTAATCTACACATTTGACAATAGCTGCTCTAACTCTGCATGAATATTACTTTAGCCTGAACACTGATCCTAAGATAATCAAAACACTCCAAATCATCTACTAATTAACTGTGGAATTTTGTACCTAACATTTTGTACTCATAGACAGGATGAGGGTAATTCTGACATTACTAAGGCTTAAAGGAGAGACGGAAAAAGCATCTTGCAAAATATGAAGCACTGTATAAGCAAATACACATTTCTTGGACTAACAGGGAATTATGAACTTAAAAATTTAAAAGAAAACTACAAGAACATTCCAGGCTTAGTGTAGGTCAGTGGCAGAGCACGTGCCTACAATGTGCAAAGCCAGTTACATCCCCAGAACTGAAACAAAATGACTGGCAGATCCTACTGCAGTTCTTTAAATTCTCTATATCTCTGCCTTATCACCTATTGAAAAGTTGAAGTCAATAATAATTCTGTAATTTCATAATGTTACTAGAAAAGAAAGACCACCTGCACAATAAACTATGGAAACTTGCTTACTATTAGAATTATACTCTTTCAACAATACTATACCATCTCACTACCTAAACTATCATCACCTCAAAACTTCCCCAGCCCTCTAACAGAACTAGGACTTGAGACAAAGTCAGCTAAATACACCACAGTAAAGATCAATATCTCCTCACATACATTCAAGCCACATGTACAGCTATTAATAGTAGAACTCTTCAAATACATACTGACTAGTAAGAAAGGTCTTCAAAGTGAATTTTAAATTCACTCAGCAGTGATTCCTGTTTTCAGCTTTAAAGGACTGAACACACCAAAATACATATTCTACTTTAACTGTTCTCATTCCTGAGCCCCATGTTCAGCGGTTTTTACTTCCTTTCTCCATGTCATTTTCCTATACAAACTTCACTGAAAGAACCGCCAGACTTGAAGGTTTGGTACACGTTGTCTATCCTGCAACCCAAATATATCCTGAAAAAGTACTAACCATACAGAAGCTGAGCTACTATCTGAATGCAGTGTTCTCTCCTCCAACTATCGCATGAGCATCAGCACACTCAGTATCAGGCATGCTGCAGAAAGCAATTCTAAAAGTGGAGCTTACATGGTGACTGGGAAGGGGAAACGGGCAATAAACAAGTGTGTATCTAGAACAGCCTGTTTGTGTGGCATGGTTCAGGAATGAGGGAGAAGCCAGGTTGATTAAACACTTTGCTAAAAGTGGATCTCAGCTTTAGATTTCAATTTGCTGATCCCAGACTCCTTCTGGGCAGGGCACTGACACTGAAGGGTGAAGGGAAGGGGGAACAGTTGAACTCCAGGCACAAGCAAGCAGTTCAGATCCCTCACTAAATGTAACTAATGAGTGTAATACTCATAGGCTGAGAACCTGTACCTCAGTGCCTTACTTCTCTCCTTGCAGAAAGCAAAAAACATGACAGAAACAAGCACATTATTTGTTATTTAAAAATAGTCGGCCAATAGTGAGAACTCTAGAAAGGGAAGTTAAGAAACTTTCTATTTCCCCTTGAGCCACTGACTCTCCTATGTGACCTCAGGCCTATTCACTGACCTTTGTGAACTCTGGTATCCCCACCCATGTAATGATCCTTCCCGACTGGCACACTAGGCTAGTCTCTTAAGCCCTTAAGCTTTAGTATCATCTGTTAAAGGAGGCCAGAGGAATGACACTGCTTGGCAATCTTTAGGGCACATTACTGACAGAAGCTACTTAAATAAACACAGATCTGAACTTGCTACCTGCTTTACGGGAATATCAGGATGACTGAGGTGAACATGTAAAATGCTTAAGCTCTCTGCAAAGAAAGCGGTTACACAGTGCTGGTGTTTAATACACAACAGGACTCAATATTCTTTCCAGGCCTTTATAAGATCTACAATCAAAAGAACCCACAGACCTTCATAAGCAGAATATGGAGTTGGAAAATAAGAATAAAACCAGGTGTGGAGACTCACATCTGTAATCTCAGTACTCAGAAGCCCGAGACAGGGGGATTAAGAATTCAAGTCTGGTCAAGCTCTACAGTGAGATCTTGTCTGAAAAGAGACTAGCAGCAAAGTCAAAGAATCACTGCCCGTCTCCCTCCCAACCTCTCATTTGCCTAGATGGCTGCAGTTGAGGAGGAGGAACCTGCAAGTTCTGAACACCCTGCAGCCAGCCAATGTCAGTGGGAGAGAAGTTAAGCCCTTGTCCGGAGACGCAGCAGCCCTACACAAAACAAGTCTGTATGTACTTATGGGAAAGAGAGCTCCCCAAAAGGCAACACGGTAGCCCGTCTCCCAGAGGACAGAGTGCCTAAAGGGCGCCCCGTGCTGCTCCGGCCAGTCAGCTCATCTGCCCCACGTGGAATACAGGTTATACACCGCAGTCCTCTGAAGGTAGGTCTTGGCTTTGTAAGACAGAAATAGCAAAAGCCTTGCAGCAGTGCTGTGGGCCAATTCCAATGAAAAAAGAAAGGGTATATAGATTTGGAGTGATGAAGGCCAGCTAAATCCCTCTTTACAGACAGAACGCAACTCCCACTGACAGCTGTTACTAAGGCAAAGTCAACATCTTTCACGTTGGCTAAGACTTCTAAGGCCTTTCCCCTTAGTCTAATAATTTCATAAACTGTCTTCAGTGTACCAACTTTGAACAAGTCCTAAACCTTACAAACTGCCATCGCTGGTATAAATCAGTGTCCATGCTTAAATGTGCTGTCTCCTGCTTCTAACAGCCTTGTTTGCAAAAATGATATCCTGGCCTATATAAGACCGCTAGCATCTTTCCAGTACCAGAATGGTACTTTTTTCTCTATTTTTTTTTTTAACTTTAATTGTGTGCACACACATTCATGCACATAAGTGCAGATAACCAGAGGCTAGAAGATGGGGTGAGAACCCCTGGAGCTGAAGTTACAGGTAGTTATGAGTTGCTTGGTATAGGTGCTGGGCACATAACTCCCGTCCTCTGCAGGAGCAGTATGTGCAATTAACCACTAGGCTCTCTCTCCAGCCACTTTTTTTTTTTTTTGAGACAGTATCCAACTGTGTTGCCCTGTCTGGATTGCAATTCACTATGTAGACGAGAATGACCTCAAACTGACAAATATTTGTGTCTCTGTCTATAGAACTTTTTAAAAGGCAGTATGAAGAATGATAAAGGAAGGTGCCTTTTAGAAATCATCTTCCCCCCCCCCCCAGCCAGCAAAAGCATTATCATCCCAAAGTCACAACCCAGGCTATCAAGTGTGAAATGCAATAAAAGTTTCCTATTAAAAACAAACACAAAGAACTTCCACATGTTTAACATATAATTACCAACTCCCTTTAACTATTGGTAGGGCAAAGAAAAAGGATAAATTCTAAGAAACACGTAAATGAAAAAAATGTGGCAATGAGCCTTGACTAAGGCCAAGAAAGCATCTAAGATGCAGTTCATTCTTGTCTAGCTCATTACTCCAACACAGCTCACAGCTACTCTGCCTAAATACAAATTTGTCAATCAAAATGATAAGTAAAACAAACAATTGGAAGTAGAGAATGAGGGGCATAAAAATTATGACTTTGAATGCTACAAAGAAATTCTCTCAACAAGAAAAACAAAGCATCTGCCTTCATTTAAAAGTTTGAATTGTGTGTGATTTCCTGCATCTAAGAACCTCCCTTTGAACTACAAAGAGGCCAAACCATCACATTTTCCCCTTCTAGCTTTCCCCTTCAAAAACCCTAAGGTGATGATTAACAAACAGCCCTGCTTGTCCTCAGACATTTTAAGAAGCCACAGGAAAAGATAAATTAAACAGAAGAACCCTTCCTAAATAAACAAGAAGCAGGCTGCCTGGGGAGAAGACAAAACTTCCTCGCAAGAAACAGTAAGTAGCTTTCCTTGCTGACAAGCGGGAGACCAGGAGAAAGCTACCCAGGAGCTCCCACCCACTGAGGCAGCCAGGACAGAGAGCCCATCCTGAATGGTTCCAGCCTTGGACGACAGGCAGCTGCAGAGACTCTTCAAGGGGTTCTGGGTGGAAGTCCAAAGTTCAGGGTCTCAAGGGCAAAACCAAACACAAGGGTTCTCCATTCCAACAATGAGGTCGGGCCGAATCTCTAATTCATGGCCAATTCATTTCCTAACAGGGTAGCCTCCCAGGCAATCCATTCCAACCTACCACCTATTACTCTATCACCATGTGCAGATCTGACCCTGTTTAATCACCCTTTGATTAGACATAATCCTTTTCTTGGGATCTTTATAAGAATTAAAGAATTTTGGCAGTATGCCCAGATCTGTGGTAAGCATATGCCAGATATATAATAAATGTTTGCTTCCATTGGGAGGAAACTCTTAATTCCACTCAACAATCACAATTTAAGGTGAAAAAAAAAATCTATATTTTTCTATGGCACCTCAAAACTAAAAATCTTACACAAGAAAGAAAAAAAGGGAAACTCAAAGACTTCAAAGACTAGGCCCCTAACATATCTACACACCCTAGTGGGTTAAATTCACCTCTTGCAGAGCAAAAAAAAGGCTCACTGGATCATGACCAAGAAGCTGCCACCAATTAACTACCACAATGCCTCTGGCAGGTTTTTTTGTTTGTTTGGTTTTTGGTTTTTTTGGAGGTGGTTCGAAGAATCTTAATTTAAATTTACACACATTTAGATTTACTACGTAAGAGTAAAGTTGGCCCTCACCCCAAAACATCCAAATGAAAGAGGTAAATAAAAAAGAAATACAGCCAAAACCCTCTATTACTAATTATTAACCTTGTAATATTAATCAGCATGCTGTCCGTGATCAGTGATCTTAACTTAGAAAATGCTGCTTCAAGCCTCAAGGAAGAACAAGAGCACAGTAGCAAACACGAGCTCCTATTCTCTTCTCTCCCTCTCCTGGAGTTTATGTGCAAGCACCAGAATTTTACCTCTATACCTCTCCTCAGCCCAGTGGCCAGTAGTAGCCACTATTGTTGAGACATTATAAATTTTTTGTGTTTGGTTTTTTGTTTTTCAGTTTCTCAAGACAGGGCTTCTCTATGTAGCCCTGGCTGTCCTGGAACTCACTCTGAAGCTCAGACTGGCCTCCAAAGTAAAGAACGCCAGCCTCTGCCTCCCACGAGCTGGGGTTAAGGGTGTGTGCCACCAGCCCCAGCAGCAGATTATTCCTTAATGGGCATAAAACACAAGAAAATTGTGTAAGCAAAATTTTTCATTGGTTTATTATTCTAAAATAAAACCTCTCACGTTTGATAATGCTTCCATTTTACACATATGCAAGAGTTTAGCCATATTTGTTTCTGAAAAAAAATCCACTATTTAAAATTTTGACTTTATTCCACATATTCAGACACCTGCTTCTCCAGGCATTCTTTCAAATCTAAACATATACAAGAGGTATAGGAAAATCGGTAATAGCCCCCACAAAGTTATCTTACGAGAAATCTGCTTTAAACAGAATTTTAAATAATAAATTGACTTCCACTGCAAGCACTGTCCCCAAATAAATTGACTGCATCCTAGAATCAAGTACACTCAAGGCTGGAATGTCAAGCCAATCATATATTACTTCAACCTCACTAAATTTCTCCTTCTTCTCCAAATCCTAGGCTGTTTTTTTCTAAAATAGTTCACTAAAAAGCACCAACCTAATTAACAACTGCTTCCTCTGCAACAGTGGCCTTGATTTCACTTATTTACACATTAACTGCAGCCTCCTTTTGGCCAAGCCAGTCTATTCTCTGTACCATGCCGCGCCTTTTATCTGCCCTGGACAGCATTTTCTCCAGCAGATGAAGCAGATGCCGATTGATTTGCTGTCGAGCATGGTAAATTAATAGCAACAAATTGCTGAGGGCCCGTCTCGCTGCTCCACCATGCTTCGGCAGTTTTGCTTTATTTGCTCCATGATGGGCAGCAGTCGGCCTCTTCAAGTCAATTTCTTCTTAACAACCTGCAATACTTTTCAATGGTGAAAATAGAGCTGTTCCTTGTAAGTCAGAAATCAATATCCTATTGCCCTTAGAAAATGCTAAACAAGCAGTATTGGCAATCCACTTGGTACTAGAGGGTATCAGATATAATGCAAATCCATACTGCTTCCCTCCTTGAAGTTATTACAGTTTGCTAAAAGGTTCCTAATGTCATTTATCATCATTTACCATTGACCAAAGAGGCTATGATTATGATATCCTATCAGTTGGCAAGGCCTTTCATTTCAATTCAATTAATATTTTAGCAGCACTCAAATGGTTGTGGCCCAAGTCTTGTAATGAAACTTGCATGGCTTAGAATGAAATAAGAATTCTGTTGCTTTAAGGGAAAATATTACACACAAGGATATGCACACATGACAAACACCTATTTTCATATAATTGTGCAAGTTTCACGTTTAGATTTTCTGGTGATTTTTAAAATTCAAGTACTAAGCAAATAAATTTCAGAAGAGATCTTCAGATTTTAAAACACTAACAATGAGGAAATTGCGTGTTACTCTCATTCCCCCTCTTCACATCACAGCATGTTCACCTATTTCATTTCTACAGGTTGAATTCACACATCAATGGTTCCTAATCTACATCCAATATCCACATTTCAGAGTGGCAACAGCCAGAGTCTGATTCCATTAGGGAGGAGTTCTTCAATTACAGTGTTGCAGGCAAAGGACTCACAAGCATCATCTAGCTGTGGTATCAACTACACATACCAACCCATCTGCCCAGGGTCACTGACCCAACCACAGCCATACTACACGAGGGATCAGAAGAAAGTAACAAGAACCATAGGTCAACAATCTTATTTAAAACAAAAACAAAACCCTGTAGACAGGAAAATCCTCCTCAGGGAATGAACACTCTTTCATTTTTAAAAACTCTCCTTTGAAGACATCACAATGAATTCCAGGTCATTTTTAACCCAGGTCCTAATTATTACATTTTCACACTAAAACTGAAGACAATGGAAAAGTACTAATTCCCACTGTGGCCTAGAACATTCCACTTAAACTTCTCCAGATTTTATTTTTTCCCCAGATTCATCTGTTCAGCTTCATCAATCCTACTAAAGATTACTAAAAATTACGTTCATATTTTATGCTCCAATTCCATGTCATGTCACTGAGTTCCCCTTTAAAAAAATCCACTAATTTTACCAGACTAATGCTATTTACTCAGTTACCAAAATTTAAATTAATTATGTTCTCAAACATAATTGTTAAAAATTGGCAACATTACGCAGGCTTAATTAAGATTAAATCCAATTTACTAAATGTACTTTAATTGGTACTAATTGCATTAGCTTTCATTTCAGAATGACAAATTCCCCATAGGTTTCATTTTATGGTTCTCCATCAGAATCAACCCAGGGCAACTGATGATGAGCATCACCAAAGAGAAGGGGGAGAAGGCGGACCCTCCCTTTTTACCATTGCTTCATACTAGCATCCCTTTATCCATTTGCTAAGTCAGAGTCATGGCTCCTTCAAAACCTTCATTTTCTGTCCCTGTAAAAAATTTTTCTAAAAATACTCTGTGTGGATTGCTGCAGCCAAGAAGAACAGAGGAATATTAACCAAAAACAAAACACAAAGGTTTCAAATTTTGGGGCCACCAATTACTGGGATACTTCTGAGGCCTCCTGGGACTCCTACTCTTGAACCCTTTGAGACACAAATCTAATAAGTGAATAAGCCTAAACCGATCTTGAGAAATAGGCCCAATTATGCCCTGGGGCAACTTCCTTGCATTATTGCTGCTTTCCATTACAAGGGTATCCAGTGAGTACATCTGGAAGGGAGGCTAAAAGAAACTAAGGCTGTCTGGCTAGGAAAACAAATAAAGACAGATATGCCTCTGTGCTTAAGGGGGAAAAAGAAAGAAAATATAATAAGTAGGTGGTTTGCAGGACTGTCTGTATTTCATAATGTGATAAACTGCCCTCGGGATTCTTGATATGATTGGATTCAAAAGCAAGAGGGGGGAAGAGAGGCAAACGGTGCTATTCTTGATTTTAAATGGATGGCATTTGAGGCCAGCTGCACAAGAGGATGACAAAATTTTTAGTCATATAAAATGAGTAAAATTAAAGGATCTCATATATACCCACACCAGCAAAATAAATGCATACAGCTATGACACACTTACAGGTGTCGATAGCACAAGATCCACAAACTAAGTGGTCAGGGTAAGGCAAAGTATAGAAAAGTAAGAAATAAAAAGGGGCATTTAGTCCATTCTTTAAAGAGACTTTAGATTTTAGAAGGGTGCATTAAAAAAGGGGGGGGGGCAAAATGTACAAGAACCAGACTATGCAAGCAGGTAATTGTATTCCTGGAAGGTAGAGCCAGAGGAAGTCCGCCTATAAGCTGTACACATTTTACTTAAGCAATATTTGTATTACTAAGCTAAACAGAAATGGCAGATACTAAAATGAAAATTTAAATATGTACCATTCAAACTACAACATGTATATATTAGTATATAGCATATATAATGTTCACATTGTCATAACTAAATAGCATGGAGTAAGACAAACTTGAAATAAAGTCTTCAATGTAGATAATGTTATAATTTTTCTTAACTTTATATTTCCAAATACTATCTGATATCCTTTATTGTCTGAGCTGTCTTTTAATGAACTACTAATAAGGATTCATTCTGACCATGTGGCAAATAACTATTTTGAAAAAAATTCTTACAGCCTGATGACATGTCTTCGTTTCATACCCTTTAACCTTAGAAAATACATACAACACCCTGACCCCCAAAAGAAGGCATAAAAAGCAGAAAGTTGTCCATCACCTCTTTCTCAGTAGACAAATATACATATATCTATCTGAAATGGTTGCTGAGACCTGAAGTCCTTCAGGAACATGACTTCAAGGAAATGCTTCCTGGAGGAATCATCAGGGCAATTGCCCAGGAGAAATATTTTACATACACCTAAATGCATACGCTACTTTTTCCATTTGGGGAACTTAAACCAAATCATTTCATTTGGTGTCTTGCAAAAAAAAAAAAAAAAAAGAAGAAAAAGAAGAAGAAGAAAGAAATCAAAACCAAGCTCTCTGGCAGCTGTAGTAGTCATATAGAACTATCACTGCTTTCTTCCCCCAGCCACAAACTAACTGCTGGATCTCAAGACCCGGGCTTAACGCTAATCACATCCTTCTATCAGGTTCATTCACTCTGTACAAACTTTGGAAGTGGAAGCTAGAGTTCCTGGTAAGACCCAACTAAGTAGTCTCTGGGGACCAGTACAAGGATTTTACATCTATTTCTTTTATAGCCCTGCAGATTTCATTTTGATCCTCCCAGCTCACTTTTCTATTTTTTCATAGTGATATATATAATGAAGGTTTCACATAATTTACAATTTTATTTATTAATATTTTCAAGGAATGTTCTTTCATAAGAGATTTTTGATTTTTCTTTTACAAAAAGAAAATACACTTTAAATTTTGCATACTGCTTTTGAAAGTACAGGAAAGTTTAATATGCATTCTGATTTAAGAATAAAAATTTAAATTATTAAGTCTTAAAATACAGGCATACATAACAAATATAAAAAAGAAAAATCACAAAATATACAATTTTCTTTTCACAGTGCATAAGTATTACTGTCACTTAAAATATTATAAAGAAGTAACTTACCTGCTTGTGCATTTCTATGTTCAACCCATAGGACATTTCATAATACTGTCAAAGAAGGAAAAGCAATTAAATCTGTACCCTTTAAATAATCTTTCCAGTTTGTTCCAAATGCCCAAGTACATGAAAAAAAAAAAAAAAACTAACACCTATAAAGGTCTAACTTTAACCAAAATATCCACAATATCTAAGTCAATAAATATAAAGGATGCCCAATTACTATCTTTATAAAACTAGAAGACATGTTAAGAAACACCCCAAGAGAAAAACTCACAAAACTAAAAAAATGTTAAAATTCAGCATTAACATATACAAATTTCTTCCTACATCGTAAGCAAATAAGTCTGATGAAAAGTCTGATGAAAATTTGGTTCCACATGACTCTTCATTCCTAAGCACAGCAGAAATATCACCCAAAATGCTGATGTTTTCAAAGAACTGTTGAAAAGGGTGATGCTACCTCACAGCTCAGTTTCTTGTTTTTAGTGTACTACTCACACGTGCAACACAGAAGAGCTTAATGGAAAATTAATGAGTTACCCTACAAGTTCTTTCAACACAGAATATACTTTTGAATCATAAATATGCTTCATTATACTTCTGTAAACATAGATTTGATTTGTCTGAATGGAAGTATAACCATGATACAGAAAATCTGGCAGCTCATCCCAGCACTAAGAACCAAAATAACACCACAGAAAATGAAAGCATACACACAAAAATATAAACAAGAGTAGCATGATAAATAGGAAATTTTCTGAAAAGGGGTCTGGTGTCATTTCCTATCCGAATCATTAATTAAAAGGCATAAAACAAATTTAATTTTAAGAGCATATAGAAAATTGCTTACAACTGCAGCAAGAGCAATAAAACAACAAAGAAAACCTCAAACAAAAACATTTTGCTTGTGACTAAACAAAAAATAAATTAGTTTTTTTTCCATTTTTTTTCAATGTGTAAAAACAAAGCACAGAAAATTATACCCCATGCAACGGAACTTTTCGAAAATATAAATCAAAGCTGGTAGTGAAATCCAAGTTATAACAACCTAGAATTACAGGTTGTTAATGGACACATGCCCACAACCTCCACAACACTGACAGGGCCACTGTGAGCCTGCAGCCTCCAGCGACTTCAAACACACTCCCGCTTTCAGTGTCCCAAGCTAATGGGCACTCTGAATCTCTGACACAGTTCTCTTACCATGACATAATGCCGCTGCATCTCTGTCTTCTCACTGGCGAGTTTCTCACATTCCAGCTTCAGACTATTCAAGACAGAAAATCATCTAAGCACAGTGTAGAACTTAACTTACACCCTTCAACTCCAAATCCACATCCCTTCCTCTAAATCATCGCCTCCTATTGTCAAGTCAATGATATTAAACAGCACTTCGCTAAGGAAAGGGGAGACAGAGAGAATGAGTGATGAGAACCAGCCTGGACTTGCCTCTTCAACGAGGATAAGCTGTGGGGGCTGGGAAAAAAGGGTTTACGCTTAAAGAAATAAACCCTCTAGCCAATTTAACTCTGCAACTTCACCCAGAACTGAATATTCTTCACTAAATTCACTTACTAAAACAAGAAAATTAACATCATATATATATATGTGTGTGTGTGTGTGTGAAATGAAAAACTAAGTGCACAAAAGTGCCACGGGGGTGGGGAAGTATCTTAAATATTCTGAGATTGGTGAAAATCAGAATCAACAGTCTTATGAATGCTTTTTTCCCTCCAAAAAAAATACAGATAAGCTGAATACCATGGGGGTTGGAAGCAGCAGCTTGTTTGGGTTCTTGCATTTATGCAGTAAGAATTCTGCATCATTAAGAATCCAGCAAAACAAACATGTTTCAAAAGCATCGCAAGTCTAAGAGCCTCCAAATCTTGAAAGCATTGTTTTGTTTTTTTATTTTTAATAAAAGTAATGAAATGGCTCGATTTCTTCTCCTGGCTCTCAAACTATGCCATGGAATGGCAGAAGGAAGGAATCAAACCCAGAGCAATAAAGAACCAAAAAGTGAAAAGGCCCCAGCATCTTCCCAACCTTCCATTCTCCTGACCCAATAAATCAATATCGAAAGTTTGGCCTCAGCATTTTCCAAGTCTCCTCAGTTTCGATTGCTCTGCTTCCTTTTCTGTTTACAAGAGAAGATAATGCTTTATTTCTTTACACCTGCCTAAAGGAGAAGAGGCCCTGAGTTGCCTTTCCTACCCACAGGGTTAAAAATAAATAAATAGTAATACCTTTTCGGTGTTGGGGGGCAGGAGGGAAGGCAAAGTGGGGAGGTGTTTGTGTGGTGGGGGGGGGCTAGACAAGAGCTAAGCAAACAGAAGGATCAGCTAAAGTCAATATCGTTACCTGTGGTACTGAGCCTGTAAAAACTGAAACTCTTCCTTAATCCGATCACAGGACTCGGAAATTGTAAATTTGAAGGGTTGAGCAGGCTGATGCGGTGCCTAAAGGACAACAATAAAATATTTAATTAGCCCACATCGCAGGTGGCGGGGGGGGGGGGGGACAGTCCGCGGTCGG